>BMAO01036359.1:0-49144 GCA_019973975.1 Trichonephila clavata | reverse complement strand
AAGGCTCCCGGTGACACGCCACCACGAAAACCCGAGTGTAATGTTAATCCTATGGAGTTTCTTATAATTCAATTTTACGTCTAAGGTATTGCTTTTAACTGTATGAAACAAAATGCATCCTAAAGATATAAAAAAAATTTAATGTTTCTCTTGATTTCGATTTTTTAAAAAAAAGTTTCTAAATATTTTTAAATATTTATTAAAAGCTTGAAAATTTACATTTAGTGCGTTGAAACGATCATAAAAATATTTTCAATTATCGGATAAAAAAAGTTTAAAAAGCGGAAATCCATATTTTTTATGCTCTTTCAAACGCATATACTTTAAAATTTTTAAACTAATTATATATTTGCGAATAATTAAATAAGTCAGCATTGCATATTTGGAATGAGGGGAAAGTAAACTTGTAACTCCGCCTTCTTGCGGAAGGATACATGAAATTTTCCCTGCGTTCCTTGGTGAAAGGGGGTAATTTATGACTCTTCGTGGATTGTGTAAGAGATGTCCCCCCCCCCCAAAATGGGTCTTGTTTTCTAAGAATCTATAGGCATTCAAGATACTATTTACAATTACATCATTCTTAGGAAAGTTTGAGTCTGTGCTTGAAAATAACTACAAATACGTTTTGTACAAAAAGCTATGCTCTGTTTTTTACTCTACCTTTCATGAAATTATTTATATATACTAAATAAGTTATATTTTATTAATAATTAAAATGAACAATTAATATTTATTAAATGCATTTGAATCGTCAGGATAAAGTGAATCAGATTTCGCATTCTTTTCTTACATATCTCCAAAATTGAAATTCCTGTGTTTTTTTTCCAAGTTAAAGTTATTTGAATATCAGCTGTTTTAAAACTTATTTTGCACAGTTTATTTCAGTTATTAAATAAAATGGATCATCGTCGCAGCTTCAAAAAAAGATTATTTCTTTCGGCTAAACAAAAGAATATAGGACAGAATTTCAGAAATTGGAAAGAAAAGTGTGTATTTCTTTTTTTCTAAATTCTTGTTCCGCTGTTCATTTCAAATATTGTGAAAGTTTCCACATACTAAATGGATTTATTGATCATCGCATTTTAAATAAGATTCAAATATTCCGAAGATGAAATACCATTGATTTAAAATAAATCAGAAAGTTTTCCATAATTTTAAGAATATTTTTAGTAACATTAATAGTTTCTTCTTAAAACATATAAATTTCAATTAATTTATTTACTATTGCTACTGATGTTTTTATTCCGTTTTTATTTCCTTCGCTGAAAATTCAACTTAGAAATAACATTGCAGAATTTTTTTTTTTTTTAAATTTCTGTCTGGAAAGCAGTATCTACATTTTGCATTTTCATTTAATACATGTGTTTCATATATTATTCAAGATAACTCATCACTGCTTTTTTTTTTTTTCAAAATGAATTCTAAGTTAATGTGCTATGAAGAATGCACTGCAAGTACAAATACAGGCAAATAGTTCCACAATTTTAAAGTTCAAGCCCAGCACCACTAAGACCCCCGTGTAGGGGCGCGATGCACGTTAAAATCTGTCGAGAGCTCAACGTCCTTCCTTTGGTGTGGTGTGGTGTGGTGTGGTAGTTAGGAGATGAGGTGCTATCTCAGGTGTCATCCCCGTCACTTGACCATGGTTCAAAATTACGAGGTCCGTTACAAAAGCTCTCGTGTAGCTGAACAGTGTGACGTTAATATTCACTCACTCACTCCACAATTTGAATGTTTGACATCTGAGGAATTATATAGAGATTTTCCCCAAAAATCCCGGGAAATTCTGATTGGAATGGGGTTGTACGAAAACATTTCTAGTTCTAGGGGTTCTACGAAAACACTTTCTAGTTCTAGGGGTTCCACAAAACACTTTCAAGTTCAAAGGGTTCCTTGAGTTGAAAAAGTTTGAAGACCACTGCTCTAGAGCCATATATGTTATTTGCGACAGACTTCGTAATTCTAAGCCAAGGGTGGCCAAGCCGCGGCCTTGAATAATTTTGCGGCCCTCGAGATTCATTACAAAATATGATTATTTTGTACAATATTTTTGTTTTTAATGTAGTGTTTTGTAACAAATATACTTCATAACTGTTTCTATTTATTACCTTTCTTTTATTTTAATACATTCTTAGAAGTGTGCGGTATTGCAGCGCAGCATCACACTCGATTCCTGTAACTCCATCGCGCTGCCTATTGCTAGAATTAGACATATTTGATCCTTGCATTATTATTATAAATTATCTATGCTTGTATAGATGAAAAATAATGAAATCAATAATAATTCATTCCGTTTTAAATTTTCATTCCAATAAATGTTTGTGATGGGTCTAAATATAATATAAAGATATATAATTTTTTGTTTGCAGCCCGCAGGATTATAATGTTTTTCCGAAGCGGCCGCAAGGTCATTTGAGTTGGCCATCCCTCTTCTAAGCCAAGATCGGATAGCCAGAATGACACTTGAGTTTAACAGTTTCTTTGTATTCTTCATGACCTTTTTTGAACTTGGGAATCTCGCGTCTTTAGTCATTATGGTATATAATCCTCCACGGTTTTTAAAAGCTGATTTAAATTATTTTTATTCTTTAAAAAAATATATTGCTGGTTTCTGTTTTGTGATATTAAAAATATAACATTAGTGTGATAAATAAGAAAAATATTTAGTATGATTAGTGAAAAAAGTTAATTGAAATTAAAATCTGGAATACAATAACTTTAAAACGATTTTGTGATTTACCGAGACGAGTAAATCCAAAGCAGAATGTATGCGAGATTTTCGACAAATAAACGTGAGAAAAAAAAATTAAAAGCTGAAGGAGTACAGCCGAAAAAGAATTGCACAAAATTCAACTCCATGCAGTAGGTTTTTTTTTTTTTTTTTTTTTTGCAACGAACACAATCTCTCAGGAACAAACGGCCGAACCAATTACTGCTTTACCAAATCTGTTTGTCAGTCAGGTAACTTTACGATTGTCCGCTCATAGCTTTTTTTGAATGATGAGCTCAAGCTCGAAATGAACACAAACCGAAATATATCGACAGCTAACAGTGGTTACTGTTATTGACGTTGTTTTTCAAAGGTTATTAAATACTTTAAAATCTCAAGTACATGTGTCAGATTTTAGTCATCATAAGTCTATTGTGTGTGTGTCTTCCCTAATTGAATAAGAATATTTATTTTTGCTAAAAAATTACATGACTCTTTGTGTTAATTAAATAAAATTTTCATTAAAGATAAAATTATTTGATAGAAAATTATTTCCAATCATACCCGATTAATTTTTTCCAGGATTTATCTTACTATTGCGTATTTACCAGGATAACATGTCATGTTACACCTCATATGCGACTACTGTAAGACTCGTTCCTTTTTTTTGTAACTGTATTTATATTAGAAATTCCAACACTAAAACTGTTCTTCCAAAAAATTGTGTGGGTCCCAAAACCAATACTCAATATACTTTATCAGTGGCGTAGCTAGGTATCCAAAGGTCTTGGTGCAAAAAAAAAGAGAGAATATTGGTGGAGTTTTATTAATTAAAAATTTATTAGAGTATTATATATATATATATATATAATATAGATGTAAAACTTGTCCAATGTTAAACATGGAACAATATGATAATACTTCTAATTTTTTCTTATGTAAGACCTTCAATTGCATCTATATGTTAAATTGTAAATTTGTAATTTTAAATATATTGGCCAAACTAGCAATAATATCAATATTCGTTTAAACCTGCATAGATCAAATACCAAAAATTACAAATATAATAACAATAATAATTCTAAAATTGAAATCAAGCACTTTCATCTACATGGCTTTGAAAATGTTGAAATTTCTATTCTTAGAATAGTCCCACAAGCTAAAAATAGACTGTGGTGGGAGAACCACTTCATTAAATATTTTAAAACTATATATCCTTATGGTCTGAATACCATACACTTTGGTAAAAATGTGTTACTGAGCATTCAACAACATAATAACAAGGATATTTTTATAATAGTGATAATGTAATAAAAGTTAAACGAATAAAAAGAGGCAAAAGGAAGAAAAGAAATAGTAAACTACCAGTTGAGATTGCTCCTAAAATTAATGATTTATGTATTAACTTTGAAAAGTCTTTTAACATTAAACATATTAAATATTTCCTGTTTGGTTTGAACAAAAAAGAAATCAAGTATACTAAAGTTATCCTTGATAAGCATATTTTCAAGATTGCCATGCCTTACATATTATTAAAGATATTATTAATTTTCTCATTCACAAATTCAATATAAAAGATAAAGATTTGGTAAATAGTACTACTGAGTATTTACAATTTTATTCATGAATAAATCCTATAATAACATTAATTTTTCAAAAACATTTAATAAATATGTGCATTGCTTACCTATCATAATGTTTGCATTAAAAAGGCTTTTAAATATAATAAAAAAATTGGTAGCTCAATTTTTAACTACAATAAGATTAATGATTTGCAAAATAATACCTTTCTTTGTAATTGTAAGGATTATCCTGAATTTATAACGAGCATCACAAACATGTTGTAATGGCAATTTAAATATTGTTGAAGATATACTCTTAGGGAAATTATGTCAAAAGGTACTGGTTATAGATTAATGATCTCCAATAATAATAATGCCATAAAAAAACAAATCTCTAAAGATATTTGTAACTTCATTACTAATTAGCAATTAAATACACTTTTCCTATTGAAGCTTTTTAATGAATTTAAATGCAATGTTTTAAAAGAGTTACTGAAAATAACTATAAAACTGATTGTGGATTAATTTACAAAAATCTTAAGCATCATATTGTAGAATACAAAGAATTTATTATTGTTTATGTTGATAAAGTTCCGGGTAATTATGCATTATTTGCAAATGGTTGTATGCTGATATGCTTAATAGACATTTTCATAATAATAATGCTTTAAAAAATCTAATTCTAGCAATAGAGAAATTTTTAATCGAATTTCTGCTTTTTATAAAAAATTAGATTTACGCATTTCGATATTAAATTCCTCATATTTTCTTAACTCCAAAATTTCATAAAAATCCTATTAAATTTAGGACTATAACAAACGGCTTTAAAACTTATATTACACTTCCGGGTAGAAAGCTACAAAAGGTTATTCAATCCACATTAGACAGTATTGATAATTCGATTATAGTTAAGAATAGCTTGGATATCATTAAGTACATGCAAGATAAAAAATTACTTCTATTCACACCTATGACTTTGAAGATTTATTTAATTCCATAGATATTGGGGATATGGTTAAAATTCTCAAAATAGCCTATAACAAATATTCTTTGAATAAAATAATTAAGTATGATAAATATCTTTCAATTATTCATCTAGTACTATATGAAAATTATATTTTTCACAATAACTCTTATTATCAGCAAATTAAAGGTCTTCCACAAGGAGGACCTGCGAGTAACTGTTTAGCCAATATTTATCTGCACTTTTATGAATATGATAACATTAGTATAGATTCTTGTTACTTTTTTAGATACATAGATGACTTAATCATCTTTAGTAATATAGTAAATTTTGTTCCTAGTTTTAAATATTATCCCCTATATCTGAAATTATTAAAAACCAATTATAATAATGATCTGCAAACTTTTTAGACCTACAATTAATTGTTAAGAATAATATACTAATTAGTAATATTTTTGATAAAAGAGACTCTTTTGATTTTAACATTATTAAAATGCCTTTTTGGGAAAGTAACCTACATCTCTCTCTATCTATTTTTAGAAATATCATCTTAAATTTTATAAAAAGAAATAACGATTTAGTCACAGATAATGATGTTAAGCAAAATAATTTTAAGCTATTCCGCAATAATTGCTTGGAATACAATTATCCAAGTAACTTCATTTTTAAATATATGTCTAAATTATCTCTCTAATTCTCCTTTTCAAAGTTTAAGTATTATTCTTTGTTTTTTCTCTTTCTGTTTTTTATTATTTTCAATTTGTTTTAGTTTGCTTTGTTTAATTACAAAAAAACTATCCAGGTGGCGCCACTAATTTTTGCATCTGGCTTTATCAACTTAACACGTCATTTTTAACGATCATTTAGCGTATTGTTCTCGTACGTACAGTTTTTTCCCGCTCTCCGGTTATTTGCATTTTTTCATGTAAGTTTTTGCTTCATTATTCCTTTTCAAAATTATTTTTATTTGTATTTTGTTAGGATTCATTTCCTTTCATATTTTCTATTATTTTTATTTTATTTTTCTTTTGGTTGCAAATTACACGTGGTTGGTTTTAGGCCTAACTTTTCAATATTGGTATGTTTTTCTGTTATGTATAAAATTCTGCTGAACAGGGGAAGGTAGGATCCATAAAATATATTTAACCCTAATTTTGCTGGTCCTAATTCAGCAACAGCTTTAGAAATCATAACAGGTCTTCATTTTAGTCTATTGACTCTTTTGGCTTCTTACATTTTAAAGTTCTAATTCTGTTCCATGTTATACATACGCTTAGTTAATTCTTCTATAATAGACTCTTCCATTATTTTTAAAGTGTGTTTCTTTAAATCTGGTTTGAATCTTCTAGCTTTGTTAGTGATATTTTGTATTATCAATTTTATTATGCCATGTATTTCTTTCATTTTATGTTACTATATATATATATATATATATACAAAGCTGGTTCACATCAGCCCTGTGTCAAGCTCTGCAGAACATAGGAAAGCAAAAAGCTACAAACTACTTACATGTATGCATATGAGTTTTCTTGTGAATTTAGTGATTGCCCAGGTTCGATTTGACATGTGATAGGCAGGAAATGATAAAAGAAATATGCAAAAACAAGAAAATATAATACAAAATTATTATAATTATTTAAAATAAAACACAGGAAAAAACAGAGGAGGGGGTCAAAGTTACATCAGTCTGTTGCAGATACCAGATTGTGAAACATTGAAAATAGCTTATTATGAATCATATTGTTATAAAAAATAAAATGACCAAGAAGAAATAGCTTCCTGTGTAGTTTTTTTAGATGTATGGTAAGACATTTCATGGAACTTGATGTTTATTTTCAAGTAAAGATTAAAAAAATGAAAAAATTGAAAAATAATATAAACTTTTTAATAAGTAAAATTCGCAACACTATACACAAACAAAGGAAAGAATTTAGGGGAATTCCTCACAAGTTTGAAATTACTTTCAACGGAGTTGCCATGATTACAGCTATGTAACAATCTTTTATATTTATACCTCAATTATGGAAGAAATTATCGCAAGCTCGACTTGCTTGGTGGTCAAGGCGTGAGGGTCCCTGAGCTCAAGGGCCCCTGTGCACGGCACTACCTAGCCCATTGGTAGTTACGCCACTGTACTTTATTAAATTTATATAAGGTTTTTTTTTTGTTACATATCTTAAACCGTTTTTAAATAAAATGATTGAACTGAATCGGAAATAAAGAACTGACCTGAAATATTTCAGGAAAGAGAATAATTTAAATCACATTACACTATTCATTCCATTAATTTTATAAATTTCTCTTGTCATTAAACTGTTTAAAAAAGGATTTTGATGCAATTTAGTATTGAAGAATATCACAGAAAATTGTTTTGAATGTATAGAAATATATATATATATATATATATATAAAGGTTTTTGCCTTAACTAAAACTTATATTTTTATAAAATTCAAATGAAAAACTGATGTTCCTCAAAACAGAAACGAAACAGCCGAAAAAAAGCAGTTTCTTTGTACAACTAGAATGTCGGCACAGTTTTCATGTAATTGAAAACTGCCATGGGGTGGGCAGTAAAAAAGGGGTCAGTTGTCATATAAATAGTCTTCAGTTGGTTGTAAACTGGACCCTCCAAGAACAAAAATAGAAGGCGAAAGAGAGGGGGGAGGAGGGTTTCCTGTCTCGAGCTCCTTTTGCACTTAGCACTCTCTCAACTGTTGTAGAAGAGGCTTGTATGATTCTGTGACGTCATTTTCTTTCATCATGACAGCTGTCAGCACATAATCATCAGAAAATGGGATCAAGTAAATGCAAATTTGGAAAAATAATAGCTTGAAAAAAATGTTTATTTCAAAGTCAAGAAGATATTGAAAATTAAGAAAAAAAGGCATATAATTTATCTTTTATGAAGGAACTATTTACCTCCGATCATTAAGACCAGTACTCATGAGTACTTGGCCTTTCTTTTAGGAACGCCCATTCACCCCTCCCAGAAGAGGGCACTTTCATCGTTTTAGAGTTGGAATTTCTGTTTACGGGACCCTTAATGATGCAAATTTATAGAAACTACTTCGAATCATTCAAGTGCAAAGCTAGTAAAACTGCAAGAAAATATGTTACAGATTCCTATTTTCAAGGGAAAAAAGACAAAGGAAAGTTAAAAAATATTTTGATGTATTTGCTTTTGATCACCGATTTCGAAACCGGAAAGAAATATTTAAAATTACTATTTTCAATTAGGTACTAAAAGCAAGATTAGCTCAATTAAATACACAATTGACTGGTATAAGTGCAGTGTGTCAAATATTCAATTTTCTAAGACCAACATTTTTACTGGATGTAGAGGAAACAACTTTTGTTTCTAACGTGTGACAAATTCCAAAATAAGTATTTTGACATAATAAGCCCAAACTTTCGCCTTCAATTTCTTAATATTTTTCACCTACTTCTCACTAAATTAACCCAGCAAATGAGCACCCAGATAATGAGCAAACATGGAGAACTAAAATGCGACCTAACAGAAGTATTTGCACAGCAATATTATTATTCCATACAATTCCTGTCCTTTCCGTAGCAACAAAAAGATTTTTTAGTAAATTAAAAATTATTTAAGGAATGGTGTGGTGGCTCGACTCCGCATTTATCTCTAATAGCAATTGAAACTAAAGTCGCATAAAACCGGAATTTAACCGAAGTTATTGAAACATATGTGAAAACTTAAGCTATAAAAAATTAATTAAACTGTTAATTTGTTTTTAATAGGCGTCTAGCCTTCATATAATAAACCTTTTATTCTTTCTCTACATCGTTTTTTTTTCTTTCATTTTTTCCTATGTTATTATTTGTAATCTTGTTCCCCCGCTACTGTTTAATTTTTTATTATACATTACTTTACTTCTCATCTTCCGGTTCCGACAGTTCCTAAATTCTTCGCAGCTGTTCGGAAGCGTGTCAAATCGAGCTTGGAGAATCACTAAAGATTACACAAGAAAATTCATACGTATTATACGTAGCTTTGCTTTCTTATGTTCTTCAGAGCGTGATCACGAGCTGATGTTAAAATAGCTTTGTATATTTAAAAAATTCATGTTTTTAGTTTTTTACTTGATCAAACCCAACCAAGATAACCCTTTTTGCACCAAGGCCTTAGGATACCTAGCTACGCCACTGGTAACAGGAACTGGTTTGAATGAGCTTCTTAAAAACATGGATCAAGCCTTCGTTTTAAGTTAATTCACAAGATTTGTGTTAATTTGAAAAAGATCTCTGGGTAGTACATATAAGTTAGGACCCTCTAAATAGAAATGTTAGGGAACGTCTAAGACCCTCCCAAAGTCAGTCACATTATCTATTAAGGTATCCAATTTGGATATCTTTAAGTGGTAGCTAAAAGAAGCGGAAAGGAATTTTGGAAGACAATGATCAGAAATCCTTACCCAAGCTTTGCTCTATAGTGGTTATTTGGGGGGGGGGGTAGAAATCAGTTATTTCTGTAATTTCTATGTACTTCCTACCTATTTATATTAGAAGGTTAATTGTAAATTAATTTTATGCAGATTACATTTTTCATATTTTTGTATTGAAATAAAATTATTTTCTTTTGCTTCGCTTCTCACATTTATTTGCATTCACTTATATTTGCCTAAATAATGATTAAATTTAATTACAGAAAAAATTAAATGTCATAGGCAAAAAATAAGTATTCAATTTTCTACCTTCCCTAGTCATGTCATTTGATTTGTACAATATCGCCATTACTGAAGCAAATTGATCTCAGGTTGATTTTCAGATTTTATTTACATAATTCACCAACAATCGGAAAAATGTTATTAAAAATAAGTCATGTTAAACATAAACGTATCTATTCAACCTTCAAAAAGAAACTCAATCCCACTAATTTGGTCTACACACATTTTTCAATGGTTTTACATCAGAACGACTTTCTTCAATTATTTTGTTTTCAATTTAAATTGAAATTGAAGAGAGGAATGTTTGTCGCACAAAAACTTTTCGGGGTGCTCTTTCTTTCTTCCTCAAAAAATATCCTTTTAGTTCTAAGGTAACTCCCCACTTGTAACTTTCTTTTTTTTTTTGCATAGTAGGGAAACTATCCTATTTAACATACTTTTTGTATTTCTCTCTCATAAATCCTTCGGACAAACTTGTTTTCTAGCATCTATCGGATGATGGAGATACCTATCATTGCTAACAACGCTCTACGAAAACATCCACAGTCGCCATCAACATGTTTACGTTCTTGTGAATAACAAAATGGCAATTAGGGCAGAAGTGACTTTTGCACAAAATAATATTTATGATATAGTGATTATATTAAACAACACATTGCGAAAAACGATAATTTATGGTAAAATGGATTCAAAATAAGCGAAAATGATATAAAGTTAGCATTGAATGGCTACAATGTTCATAGTAGAAATGTGTTTTTTGTTCATAAATGATGAATTTTCAAAGAAAATGAGTAGTAGAAGCTTAAAAGAAACACGGTTTCTGAAGTAATTAAATTCGAGCACTTCAATTTGTTATTGTGAAACTGTGATGGATATATAAATATTATCAACAATTACGTTTTTATTTTCTTCATTTATAAAACGAATCAGGCATTTTAAAAGTTTTCTAAAATAAAAACTTATGTATCTTTATTGTTTATTAAAGGAAAGCATTTACATGTTTAGAAAAATAATTTTTAAAATTCTAGAGATAATTTAATCTAAGATAATCTTGCGAATGATTTTCCTAATTTTAGCATAAAGTTTACACTTTGCACTTTTGACTACTATATATATATATAGAGAGAGAGAGAGACCTTTTTCTCATATTAGTAGTCTGTATACTCCAGTGTTGCATAAGGTTATGATGTATATTGCTAATAAGCGCATTCGTTCACTTAAAATTTTAAGAGTTTGAGAGATAAAATTATATTTTCATTTTCTTGACACCACCGTTAATTTGATTTTCACTCTTCATGCGCGTACATCCCCCCCCCCCCGCCCTTAAGACCTCATATCGGCGAAAGGGTGTCCCTGAGAGAAGTGTATATACTGGTAGAGCCACTCAAGGCTTTAGTAGGCATAGAGGCTAGGTCAAATTTCTTCCCATGTGGAACCTCTGTTGAAAGAGAAACTGCTTTTCACCTGTAGTAATGCCCTGATCTATTCCTACAGTCGATAGGTAGAAGAACCGCACAGACTGCATTGACCAGGCTACATTAAACTGAAATTCTCAAAAAAAAAATTTTAATTTTTTTTTTAAATATGTATGATTTAAGTTAAAAAATAACATGAAATATAAAGGGACTACGTATGTATAAAAAAAATACATAGAGCTTTACATTGAGTCTAATAAATGCGTACTATAATTATAAAAATCGTATTTTATTAATTTTTTGAAATTTGTAAACATGCGACCCCAACTTATAATAAAATAGACCATATGGCCCTTAATATCATACGAGTTTGACTCCCCTGATCTATGGGATAGCATCGAAATTCAACTTATTTTTTCAAAATTCTATTGCAAGTTTTTTTGAAACTGATTTTGAACTATATGGATAGAAGATTATCTGTAGATTTCAGATTCATGATTATTTATTATTATTTCAGCATGATATTATTTTTTTCAGTATCTTTTCTAAAATACCTTGTTAATTTTTTACCTCAAAGTAATGGTGATTTTGCTGCAACTGGAAGAAGAAAGGGTACTAATGCCTGCAGCGCCCCTATAGTAAGCTTTAAGGTAAAACTTGTCCACAGATATCTTTTTAGTGACAGACCAGCTTCTCATTTAAAAAAAATGTAAATAACACTACATGAACCAAAAGTTTATCAATATAAAGGAATTTTTTTAAGTGCACAAAAAATGTTCGTGAATTCGAAATGTCATCAGTTTTGTGGTACGAAACCTATGTGCACCCTAAATTTTTCTCCATTTTCCACCATCCAAAGTCACAAACAAAATCTGTGAAGACTGAAGAACTATTTACTGTGTTGCCAGGAAATTTGGAGCAAAGACATATAACAATGTCAGAAAAAAATTATCAACATAACAAAATGGAAATTTTTTTAATTGTGAATTAAAATACAAGTCATGTAAAAAAAGTGGAATCATGAATCAGAGGTAAAGCCTTTAACTCGGAAAAAGTGTATCTAATGTGGAATGTGACCTCTGTGTACTGCTTTTAAAACCTCGCACCGAGCTGCCCTACTGTTTATGAAGGTGTTCAATAAATATTTGTGGCACCAAAGCCTATTTTTCCAAAAGAGGGACATTTTTTTTAATCTCTAGGGGTTGGGGGAGGGGAAATACCTTAAAAAATGACTTTTTCGAGACCATCCCAAACATGTTTAATAGTATTGTGATCCGGAGACCTCGAGGGTCAATCCATATGCCGAATATCTGCTCCTTCATGAAATTCATCAACGTTGTGAGTTCTGTGTGGCCCCATATTATCGTCCAAAAAATTGTAGTGTGGACCCATAGTACCCAGTAAAACCTCATATAGGTTTCCAGGATCTGATCCCTATAACGCTGGGAGTTTACAGTACTCTCATCGAAAACGTACAGTGGTTTGTGACAGCCCAACAATATGCCACCATACACAATGATTCCTTTGACACCAAATTTGTCTATTTTTGTTACATAGGAGAAATTGAAGCGAGCTCCGTTTTCTCTCTGTAGGTGAGTACTCGACGAGAATCACTTTGTCTGGTACATTTCGTCTCATCGCTGAAAAGATCATGCCCCATTCTTGTGGTGTCCACAACTGTTGTTTTCAGCTTCACAATACCCAGTGTTTCCTGCTGGATGCAGTCAAAGGGACGCACAAGACTGGACACCGGGCGTAAAGGACAGTCTCTGCAAGACGGCTGAAGTCTATTTGCTTGGAAATTCTTCCAGACACAGCAGCAAGATCACAAGCAAGCTTAGAAACCTTTGTTCTCCTATGCCGTCGTGAGCTTAATGCCAAGTAGTGATCCTGTGTGGTTGTCGATGCTCTGTGGCGACCTTGGCTGACCTTCCTGGTGTCAGTACCGCTTGTTTGGAATTGATTTCATAATCGGATGAAACTGACCTGAGAGATCTTCTAGCCTGCCAACAGCTCTCCATGTCAAGGAATTATCTAAACGAATATGAGAAGTCATTCTCACTGAAAAGAGACTAACTTTTTTGTTTGTTTTAATGCAGTATTCACGAAACTGAAGGCAAAATTCACATATGCGTGAACTGTCTCAATCCAGTAATTCCGCAAAAGCTAACGCTAAACAACATTTTTTCCTAAAAGGAAGCTTGATATAATGCTACCCACATTCTTCAAAATATACAAAATACAAATTCTAGTAGTTTTACTGGAAACACATTTTAAAATTATGACGATGAACATGTTTGTGACCTCAATTTTGGACACGCGTATATTATAACTTGCAGGGTTACATTAATTTCTGTGGTGTTTATGTTTCTGAAAGAGATTTTAAGATTGACAGAGACTTATTAAAATTCCATAGAGCGAGAAATCAGATTCGGAACCACATGCATTAAAGAAGCAACGTACAATTTAGAATAGGGGGAGACCAGCCTTTTTTGGGAAGAGTGTCACTATTTGTTAAAAAAATAATTATGCATGCCACTTACAACGATTTCGACAAACAAATATGGAAACATTTTACTTATAAGCTTATTATGGGATTTTTACGCTTTTTTTAATGCAAGCCTATGTAGTTGAAATTTAAGAATAATACAATAAAAAAAGACGAAAGTACAAATTTAGGTTTTATTGTTAATAAACTTTTTACAAGTTGTCAGTTAGATCAGGTTTTAAATAAAAATACAACCCAGCAACCCCCACTTTACTGGGTAGGGGGTTCGGGACTCTAAGGAGGCCCAAAGCCTGACTGACGCCAAGTACGCATTTGCGTTATTTATAATATCTTCTTCTTTAGCACGACAGCCCGGGGTGGGCCAAGGCTTTCCTCAGAACATCCCTCCATCTTGTCCTCCGGGAGGCGACAGTTCTCCAATTGGTCACTTTCAGCACTTTAAAATCTTCTTCCACACAATCAGTCCATCTCAGCTTGGGTCTGTTCGAGATGGGTTTATAATTAAAGATTCTTGATATTTATAATATATTAAAGGCAAAACCTGACTTTTCAGGGGCCTTAAAATTCTCCGTTACGCCACTAGTGCATTGATAGCATTACAGTGGCGCCAAAGCCGTTGAAATTCATAATCCGCATTAAAAAAAATCATATAAAAAAGGACCGCACAAAAACAGGTTCTACTGTATTTACCTTAATGTTTGTTTTTGAATAACTATTTTTTTTTTTTTACTAAGTCATTTATATTAGGATAAGCACTTGCAGATGCTAATAAAATTAGGTTATTATTGTTGCATATCAGCTAGTTTTGATTGTTATTTATTTTATTGTTCATAGCAGAAAACATTTCTTCACAAACATATTTTTATACAAATTTTTAGGTATTTTTGTATGAGACAGTCCCACTTCAATAAAATTCTAAAAAAGGGCTATTTATTATTATATCTTCAAAATTTATTTGCATGCCACGGGTTGGCCACTCCTGATTTAGAATTTCCAATCATTTATCAAGTACAGTGTTTTTTGTTTAATAGCACAAAATCAAAAGTAAAATTTCAAAAGTTGTATTTCATACTTTAGATTTACTTTATACAAAGTTTGTAAAAGTAGCTTTACTAAAATAATTATGTTGTGTAAATGGCTTTATAAACACTAGATTTACGCAACGTGTCTTTTGTCAGATTTCGGACTTCATGGGCAAAATTACAGAAACCTTATTACAGTTATTATTTTCAATTTATTCTGGCAATTATTGGTGTAATGACACGAATATATCCCCAAATTTATTATCTTTGGGCTCTGTAATTTAAGAATTTTGTAAGATGCATAGCCTATTTCTACGAATACTCGTCAAAATGACAAGTAAGCTAGTTTCATAGTTGTAATTAGAGCGTTTTATCCCCATGAAATTGTTTTACTAATGACAAATGTAACAGTAGAGAGAGTTAGATCCTAAATATACGAAACGAAAAAAATTAAACATTTCGTGGTGAAAAGTGTATACGAACAAAATATATCTGCACAAATTGAAGAAACGAATATATGAACAGTTTAGAAATGTATTCTCCAATATGGAAAAATGAAGATCAGAAAGAAAAACACGCACCAATTAAAATTAACGAATGATTTGTTTAGTTAAAAATTAAAAGCAGTAAATTTCTTTGTTACATGGAGGCAGCTCGCCTACTAATGAAGGTATGGATTGTAAAGAAAATGTGGCTTGAGGTTCGAACTTCGTCTTTCTATTTATTCGCCATCCACAGTTACGATTATCTTGTCCACAAGGAATCCGCATATCTGGCCAGAAACAACATATCTTTATATTTTAATTGAAAACGCCACTACAGTAAAATAATGTATAAATTTGTGTTAACGCAGTCATGACAGATTAAATTTAACTGCATTTAGTCTGAATATAGTGATTACTTTCAAATGAATCGTCTTTTTTTTAAAAGAAAGTACAAAGGTTTCCTGTTCCGTCAATTTGATACGCATACAAAAATGTCCGTAACTTCCAGTGTTAGAAAATGTTGGATGGTATAGTAAATAAATTTGAATTTTTCTTATCGAGAAGTCATTTTTGTAACGAAATCTCTTTGCGGAATGAAATAAATATACAGTGTTACTAACAGAAATGATTCCAAATTTAAAAATGCAACTTTTTAAAGTTTTTTTTTTTTTAAAGTAACGTTTAACTTAATCTTGAATTATATATTTAGTGCGAGAGACAAATTTATTTTTATTATAAAAATTTAAACAAATATTTTCTTTAGTTACATTATTACTTTATAAATAAAGATCTTTGCTGTAAAACGTGTATTTACTAGAATATAAAAATGGTAACAAATGTACAACACCGATATTCATGTTTAAAGAGAAAAACATACGAGTTTAAATTCTGGAGATATGAACGAGGAAAGAGATTCACTACATCCCCATTTTTACACAGTCCAGTCACATTAATGTGAACACCTGTCAAAAGCAAGAATAACCACCTTTCAGGGGACGGACTCTTGCGAGAGGTGCAGAAAGAGAGTCAATTAGGTTCCTGTTGTTGCTTATGCCACCTGTTCGACAGTAACATCAGATCAAGGTCTACGAAATTCATCGCGGCTAAGGGCTAGGATTTTACGCCTGTCGTTAGCCTAAGCTTTGAGCCCCCAAGAAAGGTGACAGTACGACTTTGCTCACACAACATGATAGATGGCGACACCATTCGGACCCATTGATTTAACGATCACGTTCTCCGTTTGTACTCGGGCATCGAACCCAGGCCTTCCGGTCTGGAGTCCGATGCTCTAACCACTAGGCTACCCATAGTCAGTTAGGTTCCTGAAGTTGTTAACTGGGATGTTGGGTCATGCCGACTCCAGTACTGTGCTAGAAAAAAAAAACTACGCTGTTGATGATTCATGCAGCGAACAACTCAATCGAGATGGTCCTACAAATTCTCGATTGGGTTTAAGTCAGATGAATTTGCTGGCCTGGAAAGAAGATTCATCCTAAGGTTCTTCAAACCACCCCCATACACTATTAGCTGTGTGACACTTCGCATTGTCCTGCTAGTAAATGTCATCATCCTGAGGAAAAACAATGCACGTATAGGAGTGCCCGTGGTCCGCATGGACAAATGTATCCTTGTTTTGATCCATCATGCCTTCCACAGAGAACGCCAGGAAAGCATTCCCACACCATAATGCTCTAGTCTGGATCGTTCCGGCAATAGTTGCAGTGTGTTTGCTCTCAAAGGTTTCATGCCTTAAACGCCACCGTCTATCTGTCCGTTGGAGCATAAAACATGATTCTTCGGAAAACGTTACCTTTCGCTACTCAGTGGACGTCCAGTTGTGGTATTGGTGTGCAAATTCCATCCTTCGTTGCCGAAGAACAACAGTCAGAATAAGTGTATGACCTGGCGTCTGCTTAGGAGGCGCAGACGCCGCAACGTTCGTGGAATAGTCGTTTGGGAGGCACTGTTTGTAGCCCCTTGGTTCATCTGGGCGGTCAGTTGCTAAACGGTAGCGCGTCTATTCGCCCCTACGCATCTTCTCAGTCGTCGTTCACCTTTGTCATCTATGGCCGTTGGTGCACCACATTTGCCACGTCGTTAATTTTGGACTGTCCCATTTTGCCATACACGGTGTACTTTACCACGGCGGCTCGCGAACAGTTCACAAATTTAGCCGTTTCGGAAATACTTCCACCCTTGGCCTGAAAGCCAATGATCATTGCCTTTTGGACGTCGGATAAATTGCCCCGTCTCTGCATTAAGTCAACGATTGCAATGTTTCCTGGAGCCCTCACACTTTATACAGGGTGTCCAGCCTTAATGTGACCCAATAGCTAATTCCCGAACCGTTCGGTTTACATATACACTTCCAATTTGAAAAATGTTTTAAAGCAGGTACTGAATTTTTACGTGCTTTTCGAACCAAAAAACCTATTTAGAAAAAAATTACAAAAATTTATTTTTATACGATCTCTAGGTCCTATCACTTATATTTAGGAAAAGATGCAGTACACACAAAAAGTTTCATTTTACTGTGATAAAAATTGACCGAGTTATGGAACTTTGAAAATCATATATTTTATTCATTTTCTTGGCTATTTTCCAAGAAACTAGTAAGGGGTCGTCTCCAAAGTGAAATTAGTTGGAGCTTTGCCAGGAAACTTTCGCTCTTTATGTAAATTGTTTTTAAATTTAAAAGTTTACGTTAATAATACTATAATTGAGTACATAAGAAATAAAATTTATTCTATGTACGTGTAAAACATATAAAGAATAAAATATTTTGGACGAAGAAAACATTTCAAAAGCAGTTCCAAAAAAAATAAGACTTATATGCTGCGGCTTCAGTCTGATTTGCTGCGTTTGTGCTGATCATGACGAATCTTAAAAATCTGTTGTGTAGTCGCTGCAATTGCAACAGTTGTATTCTAATATTACGAATTCTAGAACGGGAGAACGAGATGTATACAAATGAAGAATACTGCGAAATGGTACTGTTTTATGGGCAGTGTAATCGAAATAATAGAGGCGGCAAGACTTTATGCCATTAAATTTCCCACTGGAAGACATCCATCTTATTATACAATTGCCCGTGTTGTTCAACGCTTTTGTAACTGGGAGTTGTCATAGACGTATTCCCTTGTCTCATGCCACACCTCGTGCTTTCACCATTATTTAAGTTAATTTAGTCATTCTGATGTAATAAAGCCCCTGATTCATGATTGGCACTTCATTCCACATTATGCTATAATTTGAACGGCAAATCCTGTATTATTTTGCTACTATTTATTAAAACAAGCTGTTTTAATCTTCGGTACAAGTTGTATTTCTTTAATTTAATTTTTATTGTTTGTCATACAGCAATACAAATTGTCAATCTATGATGTTTACTACGATGTTAAAATATTACTGTGATGTTTTTCTTTTGCTCTTCCTGTAGATAGTGAATTACTGTTCTCTAAACTCAATTTATATATGGCCCCTTTTCTGAGCAACTCGGATGCTTCAAATTTATGTAAGCATAACTCGGTCAGTTTTTATCGCAATAAAATGAAACTTTTTGTGTTTACTTTGTTTTTGTGTACTGCATCTTTTCCTAAATATAAGTGATAGGACCTGAGGACCGTATAAAAATTTAATTTTTGTAATTTGTTTGTAAATGGGTTTTTTGGTTCGAAAAGCACGTAAAAACATTCTTGACCTTTTTAAAAACATTTTTCAAATTGGAAGTGCATATCTAAACCGAACGGTTCGGGAATTAGCTATTGGGTCACATTAAGGCTAGACACCCTGTATATGCACAACTGCAGTGTGCTGCCATCTGCGATTGGGGTTATTTTACGTCGAAAGTACTTGGTGGTCACATTAATGTGACTGTACTGTGTATATTTATGGCGAATCAAAATATACAGGTCGTTGTAGAAAATAATTCATCTAGTATATTTTATGGACAGTTTTAGTAAACATAAAAAAATATAATTTTTATAAAAAATAAAAATTTTTTCATTATTTATTTTCAAATCTTCAGCGTTACAAATAGATTGGAATAAATTACTTTCTTGCCATAATTTTTATAATAAGTGATTTTTCTTTTTTCTTTACAGATCTGATTCAATTTAGTGAAAGAAAATTTTCTCCAACATGGTCCTGGATCATTTTCCTGTCTTATCTCTTAAGGAGCTGTGTTTAGTAAAAATTGCTATTGTGATCAGCAATGATGGCGAAGTGAAAACCTACTTGCAAAAACATCTTCCCCGACACAAAACAAATATAAAAAGGATTTTATCTTGGCCTCCCCCTAATTGTTTCAGATGGGGGGATCATCATCCTGCGTTGGTACCAAATGAAGGATATGTCATGGATGATGATGGTCCTTTCGATGAAGAAGATAACGGCTGTGATTGCTTACTTCATTATACTTCTCAATTCGAAAAAAACCCTATTAAAGATTCGAGACTGCAAAACCGAATCTTAGACTATATGAAATGGAAATCATTCATTACGAAAAAATTGTCCTCCATCTTTTTGCCACATTCATTAGAAAAGGACCTGTTGGCTTTTATTTGTCGCATCAGCTTAGAAGCTCGTAACTGGGTAAAAGCTCACGCTGAAATACTTCGTAGCTCTGTAGACCTTTTCAGTAGTAATCTTCAATGGAAATCACACGGAAAAATTAATAAGGAACAGACTGCAAAATCTTTGATCCGAAATATGGAATTATCTATAAGAGAACGCTATGCTCTGGCAAGTTTTTACTGCTTTAAAGACGAGGCACTTAAACTTTGGAACAAAATGACTTGGGGGGAAAAATATTTGGTCGGCTACGATTACCCTTCTCTAGGAGTTTGGAATAAGTGGATGAAAGGAGTAAGCGCAATCGACTGGGATATCCTTGCCGATTACACATTATGGAGGGCTCCGCATGATCTTCCCCGAAACAGATTATGGAAATTTTTCTTTTTTTTAGGGGTACGGAGTTCATTTACGAAATTATCACAAGAGAAAAAATTGCAGTGGTTGGATAATTGTTTCAAAGAGGAAATTTATGATTTGGATGAATTTCACTTCTGTCTGTCTTATTTAGACGCCCATGAAAAGGAAAATATTTTTAAAAAGTATCCTTTTCATGTCCTTTTATATTTTTTGGATTGGCCTTTGCAGGATGAGTTTCTCGAAGTAGCCGATCTCATGTGGTCTTATTTAACCGAAAGGATGTTTTTTCATGTGCTGCATTTCATTATTTACGAGAAAATCATCAGAGAATGGAGTGAATATAATTACTTTTACCTTCTTAAGAAATTTTGGTATGGAAGCCCAATACATTTAAAAGAATGTATACAAAGTAAGAAAATATATGAAGCTTTGATGATTGCAATTCATTGTCAAAACCAGAGTACTTTTCACAACGAACTGGTCGTTAAGTTTTGTGCAGATTTTGATTATGCATATCATTTTCGAGAAAGGGATGATATGTCCTAATAGTTTTAAAAAAACTAAATATTTTTTTTCTGACTTAAAATTGGTTATGTAACAAAACGTTTTAATATATATTAAGCTATTTTTAATAAATTGAGAGAAAACTACTGTGTGTGTTTTTGATATGAAATTACAATATCACTTCTAGTTTCTTTTATACTCTATATCCTTATTAAAAATTGGCTAACCTTTTTTTCTTTCAAAGTATTTTGTATGTAAAATAAATATTTTAATAAAAAAATATAATTATCTCCTCTGTGTGTTTCGAATTGTATTAAATAATTTGTAATTTTTTTACAGCATGTTGAAAGATTCAATTAAATGTAGAAAATTTAAAATATTTGCAAAATGTTTGAAATACATTTATTTAAAAAGGTAGCTATATATAATATCTCTTTCTGTCAATTGTACATCTTCTGCATAAATGGCACGATACTGCTACTTATATGCTTCAGAAATTAGTAAAAGTTTTTGTGTTTAACTACATTGAATAATTGCGTTAACTATATTAATTTGAAAGATCAATTTTTCAGAAATTAACTTCATTTCTATTTTTTAAATTAGAAATAATACATGTGGATGAAACAATCTATTCCACTAGTAAGATAGGCAATAAAATAGCCTCAATCAAGTTAAACACTATAATTTCTGTCAACAGCATGATAAGCTAACGAGAAGAAGCTGAGAAACGATAAAGGATAGGAGGTTTTCCCAATGGGCTTAATTCATGTGACATCATAGTCACAGGATAATGATAAGCACGTGATTCCAGCCAATCGGTTCAAAAACTCATGTGACGTCATAGTCAGGATAAAAGCAATCATGTGTTTCCTGCAAATGAGTTCACGCGTTTCGTTGTTGCCAACTTCTGGTCTTTGCAGAAACTTTCTATAAAAAAGTACATTAATAACGCACACAAATGAACAAAAAACAAGATTTTTTAATTTTAAAATCTTTTTGAAGAAATTTTTTTAATAATATTATAACATCTTTTGAAATTTTATCTAAGTTTTACAAATAAAACAATTATTTTAATGTCTGTTTTGAATTTAATGGAGAACACGTGTTTGTCTTTATCACGTGATTTCGTGAATTGAGCCCATTGTAAAAGGAGAAACGGTTTACAGGGAATTTCTTGAGAATTAATGTAGCTTGTACAAGACAGTGGTCTTCAAACTTTTTCGATTCACGGAACCTATGAGCAGGTCCTATCCCAGGGTGTCGGTGACCATGGATCAAAACTGCGAGGTCCGTCGCCTAAAGCCTCCGAGTACCCTAATATTACAACGTTAATATTTGCTCACTCAACCATGGTGGCGGCCTCCCGCTTACAAAGACACATGTACAGAATTTTTAATATATTGACTAATACTTAACGTTGACATTATAAACTCATCTACCTGTATAAGAGTAAAGAGTGCAACATTAATAAAAATGTAAATAGACACAAAAATCACTGCGGCGGGTCTATGCCGGTGCGATAATGTTTTATTACAGGCAGTGCTGTGGAGTGCACCGATGAAGGCTGCGTTAAACGAGAGCTGGAAAAATGCTGGGGCGCAGGTGCTGGCTGGAATTGGAGAGACCGTTGGAATTATCTCATGTCTCTGCGTTGGTGTCGCTCTCTCCTTTTTTTTCTCGCGATTCCAGAGTCTCTTTTAAGATGGAATACGAAAGTGACGCGTGGTGTATATTCACTTCTGTTTGGACGTACTCGGTGAAACCATTCTTCTATTGGTCCAAAGTCTCCCTTCGTGCGGTGTACTTTGAAGCTGGCGGGGGAACCGCTCCGGCTCCTTACTGTCGGCTAGATCAAGGAAAGTCAGAGGTTGACTTCCCTTAGGACATCAGCGCTGGGGTGTCCACCCTGGGATACTTTCCCACGAGAAACTGCTTGACCGTCGAGACGTCACTCGTTCCCGACGGGAAATGGGTCTTTGATGGACACCGCTGCATCACCTATTTCCTGTAGGTTTTTCTGAATTGTTTGGCTATTATTTAATTTGAAAACTTTTAATTTCCCCAAATGCGTATGGAATATAAAAACTCGTAATATCAACCACATTACATATTTTCATAAAGTAACTTTCGCAAAAATCATTTTTGAAACGCCTTTATTAATCATCCATCCACAGTGCCACTAATAAGCAAGAAAATCTTTTCAATTGCGGTATTGCCGGCTCTGCCATGAATTTTGCTATCAAATGAAGGATGTGTGCAATGAGTAGACATTGATGGACTATGTGGACCAACATACTTGTGCACTAACATTCTATTTTTCTTAAACTATGTTATGCTATCGGGATTTTTCGATGACTGTTTAAAATTCGACTTATGAGAAATTCTTGAAAAATTTTGCTTGTTGGAGATGGAATGATACGCAGCCGCCTGCCTAAGAGCTATTAGTAGGTTGAATAATAGCAGAGTTCCTGTTTCTCGCTGGAAAAGTTAATCTCCTATCGCAATGGGTTATGAGTTGCATGGTTTTGGCTTATTTTCCAATTTTAGCCCAGTACTGCGTTTAAAGTAAGAAATAAAAAATTAGTTTTAAAAATTAAAGAGATAAGATTTATTTTAAGGTGTAGAATAAATTTCATTTAATGTGAAAAATAATAAATGTGACTGAAATTAAAGTGTGGGAATTTAAAATATTTTATGTGTATGATAATTTCAGAGTGAGTATATGTTATGTGGTAGATTATATATATATATATATGTGTGTGTGTGTCAGTCGCGAGACTTGCTCCTGCGGACCGGAGAATTGTAAGGTGATGACTTAAACGAGTTTTAATGTGTTTTCGGAAAGACCCATTCTACTCACACTATTTTAAATATATCTTATAATGTCTCTTAGAATAATATTTTTATAAAATATATCATGTGTTACAGGATGTTTATGTAAAGACAGTTTTAAGAAAAGTATTATATATATATTTGTTATTATATAAAAAAATTGCATATAATTTACTCATTTTTAGTTCCGAATGCCATTAAAATATTTACAGTTGTGGGTGAAACTTGTGTAATCGGTATGAATTTGCTCCGTTTATATTTATATTTCAACATCGAATCAGCTGATATGTGGATTTGTTTCTTCTCTTTCATTAGCAAGCCTTGTATTCGAATGGATTAATGCTTTGTTTTCTCATCGAGAAAATTTTCTAGAATGTGTGTGTGTGTGTGTTTTTTTTTTAAATGTTCTCTTCTAGGTGTCCCCCCCCCCAAATGAAAAGGGAGGTATTTTCCGTTTGAAAACTAGTTTTCCAAAGCTTTGTGTACTAACGAATGTAAAATTATCTCTGGGATAAAAAATGATAGAATATTCACAATCTTGTTGGTAGTACATATGAAGAAAAAACGTTTTAATATTCTTTTATTGTGTTATTTTTAAAATATTATAAAATAAAATAAGTAAAAGTAACGTTTTCAGTTTTAATGGCTGAAATGAACTTTCTGAATGAACTGAAATTTGTTTCGAAGAATAGTTTACAAGTCGGGTTGTAATGACGTTATACAAACTCCATAAATAACGAGAATCCATTTTGTGTATACACATTTATAATTTTCTTTTTTTAATTTTGTCTCGTGGAACATAGTTTGAAGACCACTGGTCTATGTTCTACCGGAGGTTCAAAAAACTAAGGCAATTTTCTAAAATGGTTCTACAAACAACTTTGCATATACTTTGAAGCAAAATACAGTTAGAACTTTAGACGGTGTTAATTTGATATGCGAGTGCTACGCGCAAGTTGTTTTTTATGTTCGCCAAAATGGGCGATAACATTACAATATGGTTACCTCGATATAATATCATTGGTGTGAGTACCATTTTATTTATTTTTTTTAACGAATATGAGGGTTGTGCTTTTTTTAATCCTTGCGCATTTCCACTTTATTTTACTTTTAAACAACGCATTTTTAAGCGTTCCTTGTGTTCGATGAAGTTCATTATAGGAACTCCCAGTTTCTAGAATATCGCTAGTTATTCAGGAATTATTAACTGATTTTTAAAAAAAAACACTATGTATATTTTATGTATAATAATATATATAATTAATATTATTTTATATGATAATTATTATTGTATTATATATATGATTATTATTATATTATATTGATAAAAATTATTAATTGATATTGGTTATTTCAATCTTTTCCTTTTTTTTTATTTGAAATATATTTTAAAACAGTTCTTTAAAATTATTTTTCTGTCGAATTATTACTGCTTGGGCTGCCATCTTGGCTTCCATATCACTCGACAATAAGCTCTGCTTGGCGCGATTCCTTAGACGCGCCAAATTCCTTGGTGCATAGCACTCGGATATTAAACTAGTTCCTTTTAGAGAAATAGGGTTAATTCTAGGTTTAAAAAGTTCTATTAAAAATATATGTGCATGTATATGCATTAAAGAAGGCATGTGTATGGTAACATTAAAAAACTGATTTCATATTTGCATATTTTTAAGAACATTGTACAAAAAAGTTGTTGGATGTGCAACTTCATTGTTAAAAAAATTTTTCAATTCAAAAGAATTTTTGAAGCATGGATTTTAGATTCGCATTAAAAGAATTCTCACATAAAAATTATGTCTAAAACTTTGTATTTGTGGTGTCTCGAAATGCTTATTCAAAATAAATTTTTCTTACTAATTGTACAAATGAGTGTTTATTCTTGGATGCATTATGACACCATCTACGTTATCTGTTCTTGAATTACCAATAAAAAACCATCAATGATTTAAAATGTCCGTTTTCAGGATGTTAATTTTTTTCTTTTCTTTTTTGAATATTTTTAAGATGCAATTTTTTTACTGTAAGCGCTTGCATTATTTAAAAAAAAAAAAAGAAATTCCTGGATTTGACTATGGAATTCCAATACACGGCGGTCACATGTTGAAGAAAAACAGTATTTGCCAAGATACATTTTAATGCAAAACACTAGACACTTTTATAAATATTACTTTTAAAAAGTGAAAAAGATAGTTGTGTATAAGAAATCGTATTTTCAAAAGCTTAGATGCAACAGTAAAACTCTTCTGGCGGGGAAAAATTTTGATTATTTTTTTTTACTTCATCACACAGAGTGAACAAATATTTTATTAAATGCAAAATATTTGTTGACAATCTCGCATTTCAAAGATATATTTTGTTACATTGTAGGATTTTTGTTGCAACACACAATATAACATTATTAAAGATTTTTAAAAATTATCAACATTTAAAAACATATTTACTAAACTTTTACATTTTGAGGCTTAACATTTTAATAGATAAGTTTTTCTACTTAAATGAAATCTATAATATAGTTTTGCTCAATTAAATAAATATCTTCTTTAATTAGAAAAACAAATGCACGCGTGTAAATAATTAGGCTTTCAAAATTAACTATGTAACCAATTGTAATGCAATTATTGACACAATTATAATACGAGTTTATCATTAGATACAATCTCTTACAGGCATATTTAAATTATAAGAACAATTAAAAACAAATATATTGGGAATTGCGGAATTCAAGAGTTTTCAGAGCCTTTTACTTACTTATAGAACCTGCATTTCTTTTAAGAATGAATAGAAACCCACAACAAGAGTTGCAGAATTTAAGTATGTATGATTTTTCTTTTTTAAAAAAAAAACGGCTTTATTTCTCTTAAAAATATGGTGAAATTCCGAAACACACAATCTTGAGCGTGACAAAAATTTATTCAGTCTTGTCTACTTTCTATTTCTTTTCTTTAGATTTAATCAGTAAAGTTAAGACTTCAATAGCTAAAGCTGATCTTTCTTTTGCTAGGGTTTGCCACTCTTCTGTATTCTCTAAAACAGAAAACTCCGTGCATCTGTCTCGGATGAAACACATTGCAAAGTCTTTCAAATCTTGAGCATGCAAATCTCCGAGTACTAATAGCTGCAACACATTTTCGACAGAGACGTTGCTCTTCAGGTATTCGATCATTACTATTTTGAGTCCTTCCAATTCATATTTGTCTGCAGCGAACAAGAGATCTCCAGCCAGATTGTAAGAGAGGTTTCCGGTCTGTCCAGTGTACACATATGTCAGCATGGCTTGAAGAACAGGGGCATCGATGTCCGTGATGTTTACCTCGTTGTCACGTGTTTCTGTCATTTTATTCGAGAACATGGCACGAAAGACAGGCGACCTTGTGGACAAGATATTTTTGTGAGCAGGTATCGTAAGGGTTCCGCATTTTAATTCCACGTCGGTAAAAGAAGGTGTCTTCTCGTCTAACAAGCGTGCAAAATCGTCTGATAGCTCCTTTAGGGGTTCAAACTGGCGTGTGGACGGTGAACTGTTCTGAGATTGAGGTTCCTCTTCTTTCAGATATACTACTTCAACTCCGTCACTCGCATATTTCTCACTTTCTTCTGAGATGATTACTTTCCCAAGTATGCAAGCATTCTCACGAATAGAGATTCCTAAATTAATGCATTTAGAATTGCAATTCGGTTTAAACACATACGAAAAACTCTTTTCCCCCTTGCAGTAATTATACTTATTATAAATTGAAAAGTATCCCGAGACCAAAGCATCTGTATCAGCAGACTGTCGATAAATTCTAAGAATACTGTTGTTAGCGCTGTGTATTGTAAACGAACATGACATCATCCACTTTGAGTTTAATATGAATTCAGATTCATAGCAATTATTCCTGCGATCATAATCGCTTTCGCTCTCTATAAATTTCCACGAAACCGGTATTTCCATGTTTCGGGACGACAGAGCAGAATCAGACATTTTTCTTCACGTCTGAAAAACGAGAAAAGTAACGTTTGAAAAACATTTTCTGCTTTTCTTGGGCGATTTCCTTTCTCTTAACTGGACTTTAAACGTTACTATCTCCGTCAATATGAGATACTGATTTTTTCTTTCTTTTCTGGTTTGATAAAAGCATAGAGAGTGCATTTCAAACAGAATTGACTGATAAGTAAGGTTGTTGAATGTTAGGAAGAATCAAATATGCATGTTTTTAAAACCATTTAACCCATTCATTGCCAGGTAAATTTATAGCGTCTTGCCTTGGGTGCCAAGATTTTATTTTAAAGCAAAAAGGACATTTTACAAAATATAATAATATGAAGTTACTGATATTGATTACTTTTATTGAAAAAAAAAACACTACGAGATAATGTAGCTGGCATCAATGAATAATATTCTTGTGCTGAGTGCCACTTACGAAATATCTCTCGTAATGTGGTTTTTTTTTTTCAATAAAAACCTTTATATACAATAGGGTTTGCAATCCCTTGTTACATTTTCAATCCCGGGATTAGGATTGGACTATTTATTAACAAGATATCAATCATTGGCATAGCAAAGTAATTTTAGCGCGTTTTTCACATGTTGTATTTTACAATAATGCAACTAATGAACTTTTTACTAACAGAAAGTAGTGTGTACTGTACCACTCTTCTAAATGTACTACTATTGAGCTGAAAAGAAATAATGACACAAATCTCTATCAGCACTATAAAAAAGCAACAACAAAAAATTTTTTTTTTTTACAGAAGCTACAAAAGCCCGGACAAGGTGGCTTAAGTCCTTGTCTAGGCGTAAAACTCACTTCTATGTATTTATTCTATGCAGATAGATTTTTTTAAAAAAAAAACTTTTGCAAACAATAAATTTACTAGGTAAAATTTGAGAAAATTTTGTTATAAACTAGCGAAAATTGGGGAAAACCATGGGAAAATTTAAACATGATTCGGCTTATCTAGGGCACAAATGCCGAAAATCCTAGGTCAATTGGTTTGCTTATTGGCTGAGAAAAAGGTACGACAAAATATGGAACAAAGACGAAATTTGCGTCCTAATAGCGCTTTTGTTCCACTACGTGAAAAACGCGCTAAAAATGCTTGCACATTAGCATAGTTAAAATTGCATAATAAAACTGAAAATATAATTAAAAATTCGTTTAATATTACTTTTATTGAAATAAAAAGCTTAATTCATCATAAAAAAAATAGTTCATAATGAAATTAAAAAAAAAAACATTTCTTCATTTCTTGAGTTTTTGTAAATAAGCTTTTAAAAAACATAGCACGTCCTGCTTTTCATCGTTCAAACGGCTTCTTATTTTTGTTATAAATTGTCCTGCGGAAGAAAATGCTTGTTCGAATTCATACTGGTAGGTCTTATCGTCATTATAAACAGGAGTATGTTCTTTTCAGGTAGACAACAGGTCTCTCTCCATTTTCAAAAATAGACATTTCTTTTCGAATTTTTGATGACAGTGTCTCAAATTTAATAGGCTGCATTGGTGCATTTACCTCTTTGATAGCTTTATCTAGTTCTTTTGCCACACTTAATGGTTTTTGTGTTTAAATTGATGCAGTTATTGAATCAGAATGTGAATCAATGTCGTGTGTTACCTTTTTTTGAAATAGAAGATCCAGTTGCATGAGCTGTTAGTAATCCAATGGGATTTGAATTGTGTGTCCCAAGTCTACCAAGCAGGTCCGCTATTAATTAATGGCATTTAATGGAAGAAGGAACTGTGACGAAATCTTTTTGAGATGCTGCTTATATTATTGTGTAAGTATTGCAGTGAGACACTTAGATCTGTGCGATATTCTTCCATACGAGAAATGAAAGCTGCATATATTTTTTTACTTATAGCATTCATAATTTCACAAAAAAATTCTACGTACATATTTAATAAACAAAATATAAATTAATGTAATTTTGATGAGAAGAAAATTTTTAAATATAATTCAGACAAAATTTAAATCCCGGAATTAGTTATTTTAATCCCGTTTTTGTGGATCAAACACCGGTATATCCCGGGGCTGCAAACCCTAATATACAAACATTTTATTTTCATTTTGTTTGGTTTTACAAACTTGTCGCTTAAATTCATCTGGTGACTATCAGATGTGTAATGTTATATCAGATTTTCATACAGATGTCTAATGGTCCTCAAACTAATGGAAAACTTGTAAGGCGGTGGCAGTTATAGAGAGTAGTAAAATAATAAAAATGGACTGATAAGAAATAATAAGCAGACCTTACGAAAACCATCCATTGGTACAAGGAAATAGCTCTATTCTACTTTTAAGTCTTCCTGCAGAATGCATACGTGTTCTATAATCAAAGAAATCGAGGGAATAAAAAGATAAGGATGCGCTTCAATTTAAAGAATTGGCTATTATGCATTTATTTGATGGCTACAGCAGTAATGCTGAAACTATCATACAAATAAAAGTGATTTTCTATACTTAGAGCATCTTCCTCTCACTGAAAAAAAGGATGCCTAAAAAGCCATGTTAAATGTGTACCAAGCAAAAAAAAAAACTGTAAGGAGACTAGGTATTTTTGTCTAGTATGTCCCACCAGCAACCCAGCACTTATAGCGTTGATCCTTGTCGGACACAAAACCAATACAGATATTTTTTTTCAATTTTTGGAATATATATATATACAGTCGGACTCTACAATTCGAAGTTGAAGGGACCAATGAAAAACTTTGAATTATCAAGAGGGTAGAAAAAAATTCCCAAACTACACGAAGAGAAATTTTTTTCTAACTCATTTAAATTTGAAACTATGCAATAAAAGAAAAATTGTAAATATGTATAAAAATATTTTAAAGTATTTTTAAAATGTACATACAATACAGTATAAATATTTTTTTTAAGTTAAAAGTCCTGTATTAAAAGAATACATTCAATGTATGCATACATAATCTTACGCAATTCTTCTTCAGAATAGCTGATCATCCTTTCTGAACACATGTGTTGCAAGGCCATGTGTTAAACGAAAGATATGGATGGTTGACAACAGGTGCGGTTGGTCTATTGTCCCCTTAAAGGAATGAAAACAATAAAAGTGCCTTTTCGCCTTAACTCAGGAACCGGAAAACACGAACAAGGGATACTAGAGGCTGTAGACTGCAAAAAATGGACTAGTCTATTTTAGAGCTGGGTGGGGTAAGGTAAATTGTTCAGCTTTTAAGAGGGAAAAATTTGTCAGTTTAAGGGAAAAATTTCTCAGTTATAGGGGATTTTTCCCTAATAGAATCTTCTGGAAAACTGAGAAAACATTCCTTGCAATGATTAAGTTAAACATTTATGAAAAGAGAGAGAAGTTATATATAATCTCTTCGGGAAGAAAAAGTAGTGCGAACAATACAATTTAAATTAAAAGAATTTGCAATAGTGTAGAAATTAAAGTTTTGTTAGAAATTAATTATGTGGTTTGAAATAATGAGTTATTTCCTGTCACAATAATCATATGGTTGTGAAAAAATCCTCAGAAAAAAAATTCATTTGAAATAATGTCTCCATTTTTGTAAAACTGTATGTATGATAAATTGAATGATCAAAGTAATTGTACATTGTATTTAGCTAATGTTTTAATGCAATAAACGTAGAATAATAAATTGCTTCATTGCATTTGTATCCTGTTTCCTAAGAATTTTAACAACATTCTTAATCATGTGCATCAAGGTAACATTATTTCTGATTATGAGAATAAAAGATCTGTGTATGAAGAAGTGTAGCATTTTGTTTGAAATGTGTATTTAATTAAAAAAATATAATCAAATATGTACACACATTTTAATGGAAGTAGTTTTTAAGGGATAGAAGTATATTATTGTACATTTAAAAAGTAATAAAAGAATATAAATGTGTATAGATAACAATATGTAACAGAAATGTAAGGTAAAAATGTTGTACCGTTAGATTCTCTAAAAGTGAGTTGTATTTTAGGTCCTATTTTCATCTAGTCTAATCATTATGTGCCTGTTATTTAGTAAATATTAAGATTGCTAATATATGAGGATAATTTCTAGATTCAAAAATAAGTAATTAAAAGTGAAATGCTACCACAAACAATTTCTATACATTATGGTGTACAACACAATGAAGTAATACTGATAATTTTTAAGTAGTTGAATTCCATCATTTATTTCTATAAAGGAATTTATGGTCTAAAAAAAGTTCTGGAACCATCCTGTTTGTTATAAAGGGATGATGATTATCTATAATGTATATTTATAGCTAGACACTGAATAAGAATAAAAAACTATAAGATATTTTTCTAAGTTATACATCAATGGGACATAATTATTTAATATTGTTTAGTTTCCAAAATTTTTAACCTGATGCAAATACTGATGAGTATACATAATAATGAATGCATATACACGTGTTAGAAAAAGTCTACGTTCACATATTGTTGCTTGCATAAAAAACAACAAAAAATTTTAATTATATTTTTAGTTTATTTCTAGTATTGAGAATAAAAAACTAAAGTAATCTGGGTTTGCTTTCATAGCTTTTAAAATAAATACAGGTTTGTAGCAATACTAACAAAAATCAAGTAGAAACAGTCTGCGTTCACTGTTTTAGTAGTAACCATAAAAATTATTTAACAAGGATGATGAGCTATTTAATAGCTGGTTGGGATTAACACCGTCTTTTGAGAACATCCTGAAGTCGTTTCAGCATTGAATTATTAAGTCTTGTGGTTTCTTCAGTGCTTATCTTTTGACATCTCTTCAGCATATCCTTGCTAGATGTGTTGACGAGTTATGGGCTCCAACAAATCCCATAGGTGTTCTGAAGGATTCAGATCAAATGACTGCGGGGGCATGTACAATTGATTTGGGACATTATACATAAGCCAAAGCTTCACAATCTCAGTGGTATGCTTAAAATCGTTGTCGTGTTGGAAATGAAATGATCTTAGGCTGAGTTTGGCAGCACTTTCCTTTAAATTGTTTTTAAGGACATCAAGGTAATCATATTTGTTCATAATTGATTCGATATACTCCAACTTGCCATGCACCCCCACAGTATAACTTCACTGCCACCGTACTTTGCCATTAAACTAAATGCTCTTTTTGAAGCACTTGTACAAGGTTTTTTTCCATACCAATTTACAATATTTTATGCCAAGGATACAAAATTTGCTCTCTTGGAGAATATCACAGTTCTCCAGAACTCTGGAGGCTTATGTATATGCTCTTTTGCAAAAGCTATCTTTTGGCTTTTGAAACATAAGACTTTTTGTGAACCACTCGACTACAGTATCCGCCCTTTTTTAAGATTTTTTTTGTAACACCCAAACAAATTTTTTTGTAACTTCTCGTGAATGTTGCAGTTTGAATTTCCAAACGCGAATTATTTTTCACTACGGATATCATACTTCATTTTTCTCTGATTGCAAGTTTAGATGGACGACCAGAACAAAGTTTGGCTGTGTAAACTTCTGTATATTTAAAGTTATAAATAACATGCTGGATTGATGAGTACTGCCATCCAATGGATCTGATTATATCCCGAAGACTTTTTCACAATGATTTTAAGCTCATTGATATTAATTTTCTTACTTTTATTTTCCATGTCCTTGAATTGCTTCATATCTCACAAAAACATTAAAATTATTACATCACAACTGCACTCTGCTTTCCACTTTTGGTTCCATATATATATATATATATACATGTGAAGAAATTTCTGTAATTAAAATTTTTTGTATTGAAGGTATACTAATTATATGGCTGGAATACTTATATTTTTTATTTTAATCAAAGTTTTTACAAGATACCTATTTATGTGTATAATGTGAATTTTTTTATCTATGTTGAAGGAATAGATTTATTTATTATGTTGCTTATTTTTGTTAATATCTTTAAATGCTGTATACTTTTAATGTATTATAAAACTCCAAATCTGTATGCATTGCCACAGAAATTCAATTGTTTCAAATATTCCCTATAGTGTGGCACAGTGAATGATATTGTTAGATTTGTTTGGCACCCATAGCTGTAAGGTTGGCCACCCCTGTATAAGAATTAACTCTTCAGTGGAGTACAAATCTTCGTTGTTGTAGTTAAAGGAGAATCCATTTTCTTACACTTTAGTTACTGTAAAACATGAAAGGGATGAAATATTTTTCTTTTTTCATAAACATATAATACATTTCTAATGTATGTGTGTGATATGTTTCATTACATATAATATATATTCTTTTGAATATATTATATATAATGTATATATAATATATGTATATATATTTTGTAATTATATATAATATATGTATATACATTTTAAGAATTCCAGAATATTCTTGTTTGAAATTAAAGTATAAGATTAATAAATGGTTCAACAAAATTGATAGATTGTGGTAGTTGTGTAACTGATGGAACATTTTTTTTAGTTAACGCAAAGCAAAAGTTTAATTATGATCTTGGGTTGACTTGTTTAAATTTCAATTGTTAGTAATTTATTCCAAGATCAATCTATGGTGAATCAAAAAATTAAGTTTATAATCATGTAGTTAATACTTTAACGAAAAATACCCATGAATGTTAATCATGGACAAAATGCTCAGTAAACATATATAAAAATGGCTTAGCATTTTTTTAATGTATATTAAGGAATAGAGAATTACTTTAAACAGATCAATTCATATGAGTTATACAACAGTTTCTTTTTCACATATTTGTATAATTAAAGTGAATAATTTTCTTACAATGAAGAGGAGGAAGAAAAAATTACAACATAAATATCTAAAACATTTCATTAATTCAAACAAAGTACACAAGTGTGCTTACATCCCTTTTAATTATTTACCTAAATGAGTATTTCTCCATTGAATGATTTTTTTTAATTATATAGCATTTTCTAATATATATCAGAAATTTTGCAGCAAGAAATATCCTTCATATTGAACTTTACAATAAGTGCTACAGTTAAATTATCAACATTCAATCTCAAAAAATCTTTCAAATGCTGAATTAGTTCCAGACCATTCTTTAACATATTGGAAACATGTTTGGTAAAAATTCTGCACTTCTTTCGTAAACTTTTCCACTATGCCCAGATTTGATTCTTCTAAGTTTGACAATTTTCTTTTTATTATTAAAGGAATAAATTTTTCTTCAAATTGTAATTTTTATTAAATTATTTTATTTTTTGTCTGGAATACCATTTATCATATTTTACACCATTTTAACAGATAACAATGCAGAGATGTTCTGAAACCAGTAATACGAACTCTTAAATTTTGTAAAATGTTTATTTCAGTACCTTAACTTCCAAAAATTTAAAAAATACAATGTGTTCTCTTTATTTTACCTTCTAATAATTTTTTTAAAAAACTTGATAAAAAGTAAGACAATTTATGATTAAGATTATTATATTTGAGCATGCACAGGAAAATTTTACCATTATTGACTGTACATTGTAGCATTTGTTGATTGTTTTTGATTTAGCAAAAACAATTGATATTAGGTACTGTTTCATAATATGGATTAAACATAAATACATACAATACAATTTTCATCAAATCAAGACTGCGAAATGCCACGATATACAGCCAATAGTGGAAATTATCCCTGTACACATTGGAACACAGTATTAATAATGATGGCAGTGATTGATGTAACTTTTTGTTGGCTGGCATTATTCGACAGTATAACATGCAAGTACTGAATTTTCTTGATTAACACTTAAATCCAGTACATAAATACAACAAGTTGAAAAACAAGCTCCAATAACAGTCAAATTTTTTTAAATTTTTAATGCTTTTTAAAAAATACAAAACAAAAGAAAAAAACTAACAAACACAAATTAGAGAGAAAGAAAAAAAAAACATTAGAAAAAAGTGAATGAATGTTACGCAGATGCCACATCAAAACCGTACGGATACTTACTTATTGATTTAAAACCTGAAACTGATGAATCCTTGCGTGTGCGCACAGGTATGTTTCCTGGAGATGTTTTTTATGTATATCAACCTCGATAACCCATTACATTGAAACAAATAAATAGATTCAAATTGTTCGATGAATATTCATTAGTTCGCAAGATGTCAGTGTGTTCTGAACAAACTTTAGAGCTCTTAAAATTAATTTCTAAAACAAAAAACTCAAATTCTATTTTGAAAAAGTGTTCAAAGAAAGAAATAAAAACTTTGTGTGAGTGTGTGTTGAATGTTTTATGTGGTAACATATCGTTGACTAAAATTTAAAAAAATCGCTTATGTCCCTATAAAGAAAGCTTTCTAACAAAAAAACACCTCTTTACGAGAAAAAGAAAATTTTAATTCAAAAAGGAGAAGGATTCCTATCAAATTTATTACCAACAGCTATTTCCGTTATCAGCTCTTTAATTCAAAATAGACTTTAGAAAAAATTTGTATTGGTACCCGAGGAAAGAGTCAAGTAGCGGAACACTTATCGGAACTTGATCAACGTATGAAAAACATTCTCCATAATAAGGATTAACGGAAGAAGAAAAAGGCAATACTCTATCTACAAGTTTTACAAAAATATACACATTTTTCTGTTGAAAATCGAAAAGAGTCAGAATCAATTCCAACTGAAACATCTGTATCGGAAAATCGAGAAATGGAATCATTAAGCAAAAATCTAAAAGGCTCTATAATGAAGACAGAGAAAGGGCCGGATGTAAAGACAGAAAGGATGAAATTTTTAGAATTGTTCCACCTAGGTATAAAGAAAAAGCAAAAAATATTTTCCAGTTTTTAAAGCTTCAAGAATCTTTCAGTTGGAATTCTGATGGTGAAATTATTTACAAAAACACTGTTATTCCAGGAAGTAATATTGTATTCCTCGTAAATGATTTTCTACGGAACCGAAAATCGGCACCTGAAGGAAGATATGTATTTTTAAGAGTTTTGAATGATGTAAATTTACCGAAACATCTAGATGTAAATAAAAAATTGTATCAGAATAACAAAATTATCAAGAAACCAATAATGTATGCTCGCAGAAATGCATGGTTGAAACTTTGAAATAAATGTTACTCATTTGATTGAAAAAGAAAATTGTCTCAATTGTCTCTTTATGATTTGAACATTTTTCTTTTTCAGGTAAAAACATATCAATTTGATAAAATTTAAAAGTTTCAAATAAATAAAAGTAATTAAATAAATTATATTAATTTTTTGAGAAAAAAAAATTTATTATAGAAAAAAAATCTTAATTTTTTTAGGGAAAAATATATTTTATCATAGAAAAAAATATTAATTTTTTTAGGGGAAAATTATTATTAAAAATACATTAATTTTTGAAGAAGAAAAATTATTATAAAAAAATATTTTAATTTTTTGAGGAAAAAAAAATATTTTATCATAGAAAAGATGTTAATTTTTTGAGGGGAAAAAATTGTTATCATAGAAAGGATATTAATTTTTTGAGGGGAAAATTTTTTTATCATAGAAAAAAATATTAATTTTTTGAGTTGAAAATTATTATAAAAAACATTAATTTTTGAAGGGGAGAAATTATTATAAAAAAATATTTTAATTTTTTGAGGGAAAAATATTATTTTATCATAGAAAAAAATAATAATTTTTTGAGGGAAAAAAATTGTATTAATATTTTGAGGGGGGAATATTATTAAAAATATATTAATTTTTGAGGAAAAATTATTATAAAAAATATATTAATTTTTTGTGGAAAAAATAAGACACAAATATTTAGTTTCATTCCATTTTATTATTTTCTAAACACAAATCTTACTCCATATCGCTTCTTTACAAATTGATACATAACAAAATCATTTATATGCAATTGATTTAAAATATAATACATAGAATAGTCTTGGCTGCGTTTGAATAAAAAGTAAATACAATATTGTCCACAAACATTGGATGTTGGTGATTGAAACACTTTGGAATTCCATAATACATCTAAATAAGGTAGTAGTACTAATGTTATAGAATGCAGGAGGTTGTCCAAACGAGTCATAAAATTCTAATTCTCTTTTATCATTCACAAATAATGCTAACCAGTGGGTTCCAGGCTGCGATTGAGTCGTCAGAATTTACAATAGCACACATGTTTTCTTGCAGAGGAGGGAGCGTATCTCTAGAATAAACACCTTGAAAATAGGGGGATGTAGTCTTCTTATCAACACAAGACTGTAAACAGTTGCATTCCATCCATTCTTTAATTTCCGAAATCATACAAGATATTTCTCGATTTGTTTATTTCGATTAAATTTTCAAACTCAGCGAAAACGATAACACATACGGTTTGTTCTAAAGATTTGCTGAATTTTAGTTCTAATCGCAAATTGCTATGTTTTATCAAACTTAAATGTTCTCCTGAAGAACATAAATCTGGTGAGAGGTTAAATCCAAATAATGTATTTGAATCTTTATATTCTTTTCTAGAAATAAATATACCTCTGTCTTGACCCATTCGATCTGTCCCAACAAATAGAGTTTGATAGGAACGTATGTGTTGATCTTTAGAAAAATCGAGTTCTAATGGATTGTGAGGCACTGGTTGTCCATCCACATACACTCCAACAAAATTTAAGTTAAAATGTTTAAACTCATAGGGAGATTTTGAAAATGCACCGTGAAAAGCTTCATTATCAACTCATCCTACAAAAACTTTTTTCGGCATTTGGCCTGAAAATATGTTATCTTGAATAAAAGACATGCCTCCTTTAGGAATCGAATACACTTTGCACAGAACTCGGTTAATGGGATATTTTGCGCTTGTTTTTTCCAGCGCTTTCGCATGACCAAGAATAACTCCAGGATTCTCGCGAACTTTTTGTATGAATAAAGAAACATGATCCAAAACAACTTTAAATCCTACAGATCCTTGCAAACAAAATTCGGGCTTGCTTCGTATTAATTTTATTTTTAAATCCACTAAATTGAGTAAAAGACGATCTTGATGAAATAAATCTGCATGTATGCAACCAATCATGTCTACAGTTGCATTTTCTTTTAAAAATTCAGTTCTTTTCTTGAGACCATCATCAGAATCCTTGTAAAATAGTTCAGCCGTTAATTGGGAAGTTTTGCTGTCGTATCCATGGTTTAAGAGAGTTTCAATATAAGATCGATAGGGATATGTATTACTGGAATTGGAAACCACGCGATCATTTAAGGATACATCTACTTGAGAAAATAATGAATGTAGAAATAAATTCACAGGTCCTATAGTATCATCTTTAGTAATAGGCGTTTGTCCACTTTTTCTATTTTCGCTTTTACGTATCATTGTGTTTGGCTGAGATCTATGTAATCTTCTGCACTTCCAGAAATGTAAAATTCTACAGGTGCGTTATCGAAAACGTTAAAAAGAGGGTGAAATTGTTTCCACTGCCCATCTTGAATAACTGTTTGAGTACCGGATAAGTTGAAAAGTTCCAATTCAGATTTAACACATTCAGGAGAATCTTAAGAATAAATGCCATTTTTACGAATCGAAAATATCGCGTACACTCACTTTACGTGCTTTGGATGAAATGAATTTTTTCTGTTTCTTACGCTTTCTTTTATACTGTCCTTTCTCCACCATAGATTGAACTCTATCAATAGCTTTTTGAGCTAATTTTTCCCCACTTTCTCTGCTTCTTGTTTTTACGGCTTCTTTAAATTTTTCTCCTGACAATACATCAGAGGCAACACGACTCCCTGTTATTAATACTTCTTTTCCAATAGTTTTACCTCCTTTTACTAAAAAAGGTAAGGCCGCTCTAAACAATCGGCGAAATATTCCTCCGATTCCATGACCCTTTTGAAAACTAATGCTCTTGTAATGAGTTAGACCCGAGCCCGATCTGACCTGCATAATGGTCTTCAAATCTTTTAGTACCACAAACGTATGGTAAGCTCATCTTGGCGCTTTTATCTTCAAATGAGGGTATGAGAAATGCACTGCTTTATTTATAGTATTTGCCTCATGCGAAAATGAAGCACTGTGTGTGATCACTTTACCTCTTTCAAAGGGAACAAAATCACCTGAATTGAGTCTCAGTTCAGCTTGAATCGCTTGAAACGAGTGTCTCACTAAAGGTAAGTATTGAGGTCTATCATAATATTGACTAATCGTTTCCCCGTCTTCACCTTTAGTTCGAACGATTCGCAATAAAGGAGCTTGTGTATCTCCCACAATTTGAGGTGAAGTTAGATTGGAGTAAATGTAAAAAACCGAAAAATTAGACCATGCATCAGCAACGAATTCGCTTTTTATGTTACCCGTTATGATTGCATTGCGTTTGAACCCTAACAATTCGCCTAAATTCTCTAAATGAAGACTTCTACCTTGAATCGCATTAATTTTCACCCGTTTCGATGCTTTATTGTAATTTATTGTGAACCGACTAGGATTTTTTGGTAAAGCAAGCTGTATGGCTGATATAATATCAAACATTGTTTCATAACACCCCACATCAATTGTTTGCCTAACGGTTGAAGTGATATTACCGTCACTCACTTTGTATCAAAAATAATTGTTAGTTTCATTTACGTTAAGCCAAGAATGAGGGTAGATGATTTCAGACAATCCCACTTCCCATTCACCATATAAATAAACGGGGGAGGGTAACTGAGTTTTGAAATGAGATATTTTGTTTTCTGGAAAGAAATGCATAGAGCTATCAGAAGGTAATGTTATGTAGAAAGACATTTTGAAAATGAATCCGTAAGAAAAAAATTTAACTATTTATACTTTTTGAATATCAGTCACCCAATCATTAAACTTTTCAGAATAACCTAAAAATTTAACAAAATATTCAGTGATTCCTCGTCTTTTTCTTTCTTTGATGACATTCTCTACAGGATAGAAACCAGAGTCGACAACTTTTTGTAATACTGCTTCGTAATAAGTACCTTTAATCTCTTCACCTTGTAAATCTCTTAATCTATAAACGATCGGAATTTTTGCACGATTTCATAAACTGTGTAAAGTTCTCTACTCCAGTTTTGTTCATATCCTTTTTCAAAGAGAAGTTTTTGCTTATTAATGCGCACAACATCACCAATTTTAAATTTAGGGGCTTTAGGCTTCTCATTTCTTAGATCACCATATAAATTATTTAATACTTGCTTCCTGTTATGCCTACTTACAGAAGCAGGCTCCATTTTAATTGAACGGTGATACGAGTGATTATAACTGTGCATTAATTTATCAATGACGTCGATGTAATTTTTAGTATTAAATTCAGTGAAATATTTTCACATTTTTTGTTTTTAACGTCCGATTAAACCTTTCAACTACGCTAGCTTTAGTTTCGTTATTTGTAGAAAAAAAATTTACACTCATATTTTTCAAATAATTTTGAACTATTTTATTTAAAAACTCCTTACCGGCATCTGTTTGCAACACTTTAGGCTTCCTTTCTTTAAAATTAATTTCTAGCGCAGACTTTACACTTTTTCCAAATTTATCTTTCAGAGGAATTGCCCAAGCAAATTTTGAAAATAAATCAATGCAAGTTAACAAATACTTATAACCCTTATTAAATTCTGCTAAAGATTGCATATCGACTAAATCCGCTTGAAACTGACGACCAATATCACTTACAAATACTCGATTCCGCTGAAACTTATGCCGAACAGGTTTATGAAGAGTGTAAGCGTCTTTCTGTGATAACCAATGCTTTACATATTTTTTACTATATTTCCCTTTTAAAGAGCGATGTAATGCCTCCACACCCCCGAAGCTACTTGGAACTTCGGGATTTTCGTAAAAAGCTGCTAAATCTTGATACATTGTTACCGACGAACAGGACTTGATTGAATGACTATTACTATGAATAGTTATGCAATTTATACTTTTTGGGAAAAGCAAAGGGTTTATGTTTAAAAAATGAGCATAAATTTTCTTTACTTTTATATGAAATATATTTGAAATATCACTTGTGCTTAAACATACTTAGATAATTTCTTAAAAAAATATTTATATTTATTTTTTAAATGAAACTATTTCAACTTAAATTAAACTAACAAAAAATAAAATTAACTCAAATTAAGCATATAGAAGAGAGAAATCATTTTATTCAGATTTATAGGAACAAAATACCGTGTAAAATTTATAAAAATATTTATACAGTATTTTTTTTCTTACTTTTGTATGAAATGTATTTAAAATATCATTTACGCTTATAAACATTCTTAGATAATCTGTTTTAAAAAATATACCCACATTTATTTTTAAAAAGAAAGAGTTTCAACATAAATTAAACTAACAAAAAATCAAATTAACTCAAATTAAGCATATAAAAATCCTTTTATTCAAATTTATAGAAACAAAAAATAAGAACAAAATACTGTGTAAAACTTATAAAATCTTTATAAGATATTTTTTAAACAAAATCCTCAACTCAGCTCCGCCACCAACTCAGAAGCAGAAGGAAAACAACTCAACTCAGAAGAAGGAGGGAAACAACTCAACTCCCCCATCAACTCGAAAACCAAACCCATTGTTGGAGAAAAACAACTCAACTTAGCAGCAGGAGGGAAACAACTCAACCCATCAACAGGAGGAAACCAACTCAACTCTGCGCCGCCTTTACAGCACAGAATCGGCTTTTTCTATCTACTGATGTGTTTCAGCAGTTTAATTGATATTTTTTAAGTTACAGACTCAGTCCGTGAACTTTTGAATTCTACTAGTATTCGGTAGCTTTAAAGTAGCGTGCCCGCTTTTAAGCCCAAGGTGGCGGATAATATTCCGGCTGGAATCGATAAATTTTCGGGATGCGAAAATCGCAGGCACTCATGGCATATGATAATGGGGCATGTTAAAGATCCTTTGAGAATCAATTAAGATCTGGTACTCTCGGCAAAATTAAAAAAAACCCGGCAATATTTAGCATCCGACTAGAGCTTGAATTAAAATTAATTCAAACGTCAACATTTAATAGAGTGAGTGGCCACCAAATGGCATAACCATGAAAAATGGCTCTCACATTCTGAGACTAGGCCATGTCTGCAAGGCTTTGTTGCCAATGTGCAGCCCATTAGGAAAACAAATATTCTAGCCAGACTACCTCGGCTACTAAGATTTATGAGAAGAAAGAAACATAGTATAAATACTTCTATTTTTGCCCTCTTCTACCACGTTCTTTAAAGGAAATCAAGAAAAAAAAACCCATCCTGCATCTAAACTGCTTTCTTTTTATGGATCAGAGCATTATTAGATGTAGTTTAAGTTCTTTGCAACGTCATTTGCATTGAAGCTTAGAATGCAAATGTAAACAAAGTGTAAATGAAAAATATATATATATATTTTATCAATAAATCCTTTTTAAAGGGATTCAGAATATGGATGCGTTAAAGAATGTTTATCGAATTGCATTTCAAAATTTTTCTTATAATCTGAGTTAGTATCCTGATTTCTGAGCAATAAAAATAATCACTGAATTTCCTGATTCCTCAGATTCTTCCCGGATTTAAGTACATGCATAGTTAAATTCTTGACATTTATACACACACATTATATCTTATTCATACTTTTATGTAAAATACTTTGAGCTTCATTAAGGAATTTACTACATGAACGTAGTTTCAGAAATGGGAATAATATAGGTGATATATCTGCAGGTATATCTATGTTCTATAACTTGGCCTAAACTGTGTACAGCCAGATTCCTTGTTTGTAGTACATAAAAAATTAATATAGAACTATATCTGTACGATTCATATCTTACGAGAAGAATATGGTAAATGATAAGGCTCCGGTGCATTTCTACGCTCCAGCATGTGATTGGCTGTATATGGCCTACTCCAGCCACTGGATCGTTCGTGGAACTCCAGTTCTATGGCCAGATCTCACACCATTTGATTTTTTTTTTCTTATGAGGCATTCTCAAGGATATGGAGTATCGAGACGTAGTGACTATACAAATGGACTTAGTTTCTCGTCTGCATGCTGCTTGTACTTCCGTAGACACCACGCTGGTGCAACGCGTGCAATCTATTCCAAGGCGTGCTCAAGCTTGCCTAGTTATGCACGGTTGGCAGTTTGAACACCTGCATTTTTAAATATTTGAAAATACTGTTGTTGATGTGTCCAATACGGTGTTTTTTTCTTGCATCAGCATACTTTGTTTTTCGCATTTTTCTCGAAAACTGTGGATCGCAAAGTTACAGTTCTTTGGAAATTTTATATGTACTCCCAATGAGGAATCTAGATGGGCAGTGTTTGGGTGCTATTTTCAAGGCACCCTCTTTTTACACTCTGATGGGGAAAAAATCTCTACACCCAAAAAGAATTATTATGGACTAATGAAACTTTAGCAATACATTTGTCTGATTGAAATACATTTAATTGATTGAAATTTCAAGACCACAGGTTGATGCACGCGCGAGAAAATCCACTTCAAATATAAAACGTTGGTACATTATTAATTGGAGAAGTCACCAGAATTATTAATATAAGCGATGTGCGTGCATTTTGTCGTAGAGGTGTCGAATGTCAGTTTGTGGGATGGAGTTCCATGCCTGTTGCACTTGGTTGGTCAATACAGGAATGGTTAACACTGGCTGTAGATAAACCTGATGTTTACACCTAATGATGTCTCATTTGTTCTCTATTAAAAGAAATATATGGTAGTCTAACAGGCTAAGGCAACACGTCGACACTCTGTAGAGCATGATGGGTTACAAAAGTGGTATGAGGGCACCAGTGGCACACACAAGGATCTGGACCCCTCCCCCCAAAGTTCTTGAGTTTTTTGCGATTGATGATAATCCTACATATATATGTGGGACGGCGTCTAGGGGAAGAGGTTCGATTTTAATGTTAAAATAAGCACGCAGAGTTAAAATAACCTAATTTATTAATAACACAACTAAAACATTTACTATTTACAAGGGGTTTTAAATAATTCGAGATAGCACCATACTAATTCCGAAAACACGTACTCTTTCTCAAAACAACGGAGAGAGCGATTTCCTCTGACCTGCCTTCGTTCAAGCTTTGGTGCAACTCCCAGTTTTTCCTTTCTGTCCCCTTTATAAATACATGACCTCATCGTATCGCGATGCTAAAACTCACGTGGTTTCGATTAGTGGTGCCATCTCTTACAATAAAAATCAAAAGAAGTAAAAGAAAACTTGCACTCCTTTCCTACAAGTTCGGCCATCCTGGGAATCACTGACCTCAGTGATTTTACACACCATACAATAAAATATCGGCCTCTGCAAAATTAATATTAATCGGAGATAAAAATTCCAAGATAGACATTCAAATTTAAAAATAAGGATACAACTCTCAAAAATGAAATATTAATAGCAAAGAAAACAAAACACGTTAATACACATTATGTTCTTTTAAAAAGAATAGAAAACCCTTTTTATAAAAAAACATCATCATGGTGAGTAAAATTTCATTAAATCAGCAGATGAATTTGTTATCTTAGGTCCCTCATGATCACCCACTTTCTCTAAATCATATCCATCTCTAGGTTTTACTTTAACTATTCTATATGGTCTCTTCTCATGTGCTAACTTTATTATCCCAGTTTGCATATCTCTTGGTACAACTATCAATTCACGACCTTTAACATATTTGTAAAGCATTTCGTTTTTATCGAAAAAGTCTGAATTGCTGTTTGTTTCAATCAGTGACCTTAGACTCTGAGTGTATTCATCCTCTTGTTGTTAGAGTATCGTTAGTAATTATTTCGACTTGATATCTGCTAAGGGCATCCACATGTTGCATTCTCTGGCCGGAACGATGCACAATTTCATAACCAAACTCTCCAGCAATAATGCCCATCGCGCTATACGAGTAACCAAATTCTTTTTGTCCATAGTTTTTTGAAACGCTGAGCAATCCGTTATGACTTTGAAATGACTTCCCATAAGGTAGGTACGAAATTTCTTTAAAACGTTGACAACAGCAAGAACTTCAAGTTCATAACTGCTATACTTCTCCTCTGCCGGAGTAGTTTTCTTAGACATGTATTGAACAGGATGCAATTTTCCATCTTCTGCCTCTTGGAGTAAGACGGCTCCGTAGCCTTGTTGACTTGCGTCCGTGTGCAATTCGGTTGTTTTTCTCTGCTGGAAAATACTTAATACTGGACTTTCAGTCAATAATTGCTTGAGCTTTTCAAATGCTTCTATTTGAGGTCGTTCAAAGACAAATCGATTGTCGTTTCTAATTAGATCACTCAAAGGTTTCGCTATTTTAGAGTATGACGGAATAAATTTTCGAAAATAGCCAGTGAGTCTTAAAAAGCTTTGGACTTCTTTGACAGTCGTTGGTACAGGAAACCTTTTGACAGTTATCATTTTTGCAACTGAAGGGCGCACCGTTCCATTTTAGACAACGTGACCCAAAAATTCCACCTTTCGTTTTAAAAACTGGCATTTTTCAAACTTGATCTCCAACCCATATCTAGATGCGACCTCAAACACCTTCTTTAGTTTTTCCAAACCTTCTTTCTCATCTTTAGCTGGAACGATCAAATCGTCCAAATAAATTATTACGATGCCTTTTAGCATGAGTTCCCTAAAAATGCTGTACTCATATCTTTGGAATACGCTTGGGCTTGTACTGAGACCAAAAGGTACCTTATTAAATTCGAACTGGCCGTCTGGTACAACAAAGGAGGTGAAATGCTTGCAATCCTCGTTTACGTCGACATGAAAAAACCCATTTTTCAAATCTAACGTGGAATACACTTGGGCGTCTTGCAGCCTATCCAATACGTCCTCTATCAGTGGCAAGGGGAAGCGATCCTTGACTAGTTTTCGGTTCAGTTTCCTATAGTCAATGCATAGTCTGTCGGTGCCGTCTTTCTTCTTGACTAACACGATTGGACTTGAATATTCAGAAGAGCTTGGTCTCACTATTCCCTTATCCAACCATTCGTCGATCTGCTTGTTGACGGTCTGATTCACCAGAAACGATAAACGGCGTGCTGTTTGGTAAACTGGTATATCATCCTTCAGGATAATTCTCATGGATACATTTGTCGTTTCGGTCTTCTTAGGTGTATAGCTGTTGATTAGTTCAGAGAGTTCCTTTCTTATTCGAGGATTGATAACATGTTTAACTTCGATTTCGTCTTCAGTTCTTGTTTCATAAACCTGTGTATTCACAAACCACACCTTCTCTTCGTGTTTACGGAAATAAACACCTTTTTTATCAAAGCCAAAAAAAGCTTGTTCCAAAATGTCCGATCCTAACACTGCCTGGAACTCCAAATGCACCGCAGGCACGACATGCCATATTACGGAATATTTCTCTCCATCCAATTCGATTTCTCGTTGGAACGATCCTTTTGTTTTGACTTCATACTTTCCCAATCCAGATAACACGACAATGTCCTTCGAGAGCTTCGATTGCTCGATGATTCCTTTGCTTACATCTTCACGAATGAGCGAAACTGAGCTTCCAGTGTCGATTAGAGCCTCAAAAGTCTTGTTTCCGATGGTTATTTTCCTGGTCTTAATTCTGTCTTGGTGAATTTGAGAACAGATCTGGACCGGAGAGCTTGAAGATTTATTGATTTTCGTACCCTTGTTGCGCTTTGTACAATCTACGGCATAGTGACTTGGTCCCCTGCAGTAACTACATGTTACCTGTTTAACTCTTTTATCGTAAGTTCTCGTCGATTGAAAGCATTTTCTATCATTCCAATTATTTCCAAGGTGAAAACGTTCTTGCCTTTGAGAACAATTATCGTTATTGTTCGATCTCTTAGCAAATGAGTTTAACTGCTTTGGCCCTATAGTTCTTCGGACGTCCTCATAATCTTCAAATTTTTTCGCTAGCTCAATAGATGAGTTAATAGTAGACCATTCGTCCAAAAAGTGTTCCTGAAAATCATACGGCGCCCTCTTCTTCATTTGATCGGTTATGATTAATTCTCGTAATTGGTCGTAGGTGTTAACTTTTAAGCCCAAAGTCCATCCATCAAAATACGTCTGTAATTCGTGTTGAAAATCTTGCCATGTTCGTTCATCGGACTTTTGATGAAACAAAAATAACTGACGAAATTTTTCCGGAGATAATTTAAATCTTTGTAAGAGTAAATCCTTTACATGATCGTAATCATTACACTTATCAGTTGGTTCTCTTGCGATCAGATGGGCAATTTCGACGGGTATTAAACTTATAAGTTTTCGAACCCAATCTTTTTTCGGTAAGAAAGTTAGTTCTGCATGACGCTCAAATAAGATAAGATTCAAACCAATATCTTCCTTCATATTAAACTTATGAAAAGTTTCGTGAAACAGTTTTATTCGATGCTTGAACGTTTTCGGTGTTATTCGGCATACCGGCAGTCTGTTGCGCTTGTATTCGCAACTTCTCTAATTCGTACTCTCGTCTTTTTCTCTCATCCTTTCGCATATCCTCTCTCTCAGCCCTTTCTCTCTCTCTTCTCTTTTTGTACGTTCCTCCACTATGCTATCAAGCATCTTTTTAACATCGTCTTCAACGTAATCTGGGCTTTTTACGATCAGCTCCTTTAACTTCAATTTTGTGATACCTGCTTCGATAGTAAGATCCAAATCCTCGGCGAGTGACACCAAATCCTCTTTCTTTTTCGCGAGTAAGAATGCCATTTTTATACTCAGAATGGTGACCCAGAGAACAACTTAAATTTTTACCCAAGTTAAATGAGACAAAACCATTAAAATGACACGCAAAAAGTTTACTCACTTAAAAAGAAACAAAAAAATAATTTTAAATAAGATGCAATTATCAATTATAAACAATTATAGACAAAAAATGGACTTTTTAAAGAATTCCCGGAACTTAAATCCTTTTACAAAACACAAACAGTATTACAGTTAATATCAATTTTTATTTTTTATTAAAAAAAACAACGCGCGTTCCTCTCATTTATCAAAAATAGATTACTAAGAAAAAACACGGAAAGTACTCAGTTTATTAATCCAAAACTAAAAGAACATCAATTCTATGTCTGCAATTAAACCAATAATAGTACCTAGTACTTTCAAAATTCAATTTCAGATTCACAGAACAGGAAATATACACACAAAATCATTCATTTATATAATTTTCGCCTATTACCCACACATACCAAAAAAAAAGGATACTAGCGCAATTCAATGTAATTCTGAAGGACACTTTACGTTGACCTCAATGACACAGGAAATCTTGTTTCGGTTTGATAACTCGCAATTCAATGCAGTTCCAAAGGTTCTCTCGTCAGTGTTGACCTCAATGATCAAGGTAATCCCGTTCAATTCGTTCAGTATCTCGTTGAGTCGCTGGGCTTCCAGTTTTGGTTGACTGTAGCTGACGTGGAAATTCGCCAAGATTCCGTGTTTCTAAACCAAGTCAATGGACCCCTTCCACCTGTAGACTGTTCTCGCGTGAAGTATTTCCGTATCGCTCGTAAGACTTCCGTATTCTCTTGTAAAATTTCTTATCCAGCTGAAGGCTTCGCCGGGTCTCTATTCGATGCAAGGCAAGGTCTATGTACCGCTCAGGAAATCAAAAATCGATGAGGAGGTAAAACTTTTAAAAAATGCTCTTAGATAAAACTTTGAATAGTTTAAAAATTCTCGGTCGAACCCCAATTTG
>BMAO01036358.1:0-15141 GCA_019973975.1 Trichonephila clavata | reverse complement strand
AAGATGGTTTCCAATTATAGACGATGTAGGAAATATAGCAGATAGGGACAAGAAAAGAGGACCCGCTACTTGTGTGCCGAATGTGATGTTCCTTTGTGCATTGCAACATTCTTCTCATCTTTTCATGGCAAATAATCACCTTTAAATTTAATTTTCTTTATGACGGTTATTGGCTCCCTGTGAAGTAGTTTTCACAACCCTAAAATTTAAATGTAAACATAAAGTTCAGCAAAATAAAATATATTTCCTTAAATGTTCTTGTTTAATTACTAATAATACATAAAAAACTGCGAGATATTCAAATGGCCCACGAAAAGGTTAAACTGGGACGTACATGAATAATGCTCTAAAACAGAGGGTCTTAAAATGTGGTCTGTGGAACTCCGGGGGTCCCCAGAGGTTTTCTAGAGGGGTCCGCTAAGGTCTCGTTTAATGTTAAGATTTCTCTCTTGAAAGGCCTCATGGAATAGTTGAAAGATGTTTCATAATAGACTAGATCACTAAATTTCTACTAATGAAAAACTGTTACTCTACTGTTCGAATTAATTGGGACAAACATGTTTTTCTTATTGAGCAATGATGTACCGAAACACCTCAAACTAGTTATATCTGCCAAAAGGTAGTGGGGTGGATTGATCTTGACTAGAGAATTTACTCATTTGATTGTGTTAATGTATCATTAGTTCAGCTGTAAGCCTTTCTGTGGGGAAGTTAATGATTACAATTTTGCGAACCGGGTAACAAGCGTTATTTTTTTTTCTTGTTCAAAGATGGAAAAAACTCCGGGGAAGCGTTCTAAAAATGTGTTCTTTACGAACATATATCTATTACTATGAGAGATATAGCTAACGCAATTGGTGGGTGCAAATGAAGTGTTTCAAGAATTTTATGAATATTTCAAGATTGCGGATCATCATCTCCAAAATGAATTGGAAAATAAGGGAGCAAACGGAAAACTAGTCAAAGAACTAATAACATTCTAATAAGGAATAGCAAAATATCTCAAAGAAAGACAAGCACATACCTTCGAAGGGATTTGTTAGAATATGGTGTTGAAGTGATTACTTTAACTGCACGGAAAAATGCTTCTGCAATTTAATCGTAAGGCAACAAGATCGAAGAAAAACAATTTCTAACTCAGAAAATAATGGGAAACATTTAACACTGGGTCAAAAAATACCAATCATGAGCTGTTAACGGCGGAAGAAGGTGATTTTCAGCGAGGAAAAACATTTATTTGTACAAATATACAAATCAAGAGATGTTAGACCATAGGTTCCCAACCTTTTTTGAACTGTCGCCCACTTTTCTAGTAAATTTTTCGATACCGCCCCCTTTCACTCTAGAGAAATAAGAATGTACATGATACATGGTGAAAACAAGAGTTAAATTTAAAAAAATGTTCTATACTAATGGAATATATTTTTTTAATTAATTGTTTTTATCTAAAACCCTCAATATTTTTTTTTTACCTTCGAATCTGAAATAGCTATTGCCACAAATATATTTCAATGTGTAATATTATATATTTTAGTCATAAATAGGATATTGTTGGAAGTAAAACGCTACTGAATTTCTTCATTTAAAAGAGTGGAATAAAAGTTTTAGTTTACCTGTTTTAAAGACAGGCAGGGGTTTTGAAGATACGAAGTAATTCATAATAAACTATTACTTTCAAAATAAATATAAATCGACAGTTTCAGCCTTTAAAAAATCTCACGTTAACTCCTGGTTTACATATTTAATTATGTTTCTTGGATAATATACGTATTAAAATGCAGTGGACGAATATTTTTTCCTACTGCTCAAAGACAAAACGTGCACTACAGAAATTAAAATACACTATATCATTCAATTTAATGTAAGTCTGAATGTAATTTAATCTTTAAGTTGTTGCATCCACTTCCCGAATTACCGAAATATGTGAATTTTCGTACATGCGATATATACATGATTTATAAATCCATACAATCATCATAAGTAAACAGTATTAAAGTTTACTTTTGTTAGTACATGATCAGCGTATTTTTTAGTCATTTTTAGACTATATTTGTTTAGTCTGCCCAAGCCTCTCCGTGTCATCTCAATGCCCTCTAATTTTCTCTCGGTCTTTTATTGCCCCCTGAAAGACTCAAACGTCCACAAAGGGCCGCTATCGCCCACATTGAGAACCTATGTGTTAGACGAAGTGAAGGTGAAACCCTGCTACTAGATGATATTCAACAGATTGTAAAGCACCCTTCTAAAGAGATGTTTTATGGTTTTTTTTTTTACAACAAATGGCACTGAAAGATTAATTCCTCCTAAAAGTCCGATGAATTATGTTAAATACATAGAAATATTACACAGTAGGATTGTTCCATTCATGGAAACATTTGACAGAACATTTCAACATGGCTTGGCTCCTAGTCGGAATTCGAATTTAGTCCAGACTTTTTTTTCTGGAAAATAAAATAGCTCTTGATTGCATAATAAAGTCCTTGATTGGTCTGGTAATTCACCAGAATAAATTCTATTATTCTTAAGAACCGTTTAGCTAAGATGAAATACATAACAAAACAAATGATAAAAGGTGCTGTACAAGTGTTGTTCATCCATGATCAAGTTCAAGCACATGTGTGTTACATTAGTGGCGTCAATGCCAAGACGTGTTAAAGAGGTCATTTTTGCTCTTACTTCTTACTAATACAGAGATTTGTCAGTCTACCAACTGCTACCCACCTGAAATCCGAATGGGAATTATTGCATGAAGTACATACTAAACCGAAAAGCAAATAGAAAGAATTATATTGAATTTTAGAAATTTGTGTACTAACAAGCAATTTTTAATTTTACACGATTTGGCTGTCAGATATTGTTGTAGATTTGAATTAACACACGTTTATGAAAAAATGCTTTCTATTATGAAAATAACGAATCAAAATACGTTACAAATTAACTGAACTGACTACCAATACAATCTATGTTTGTGTTTTAGTCTAATTTATTATATTATTTTTAACATTCCACTACTTAGGCTTGCATTATAAATGTTCTGTTTGTGTAAACATTGCATAATAAGTCAATAAGTTACATTTTTTCACCTTTTAATATGTTTGAAAAGTTAGAAGTGGCACGCATAAATATTTTTTACCTGAAAGTGTTACTCTTCCTAAAACCGTTGTTCACTCCTGGTATAGTATTAAAACATGTATTCCATTCAAAAATATTAATTCAGTTGTTTAATTTTTTTTTGCAACTACAAAGCAACTAAGCGAAATGTTTTCAAAAAGTTATAGAAACACAAGTGCAAAATTATGAAATACTGAATTCATAACGCGCGCAAATACGATAACAATTGCATCCATTTTGATTTCCCAATCGAATAGCGATTAAGCGTCACGCATTGTCCGAGTTGTCCACGAAAGCTCTTAAAGTTCTGGTGCCTTTCCGAACTGCTTATTTATCTAAAATAACATTTTAAGCTCATCTTTATGTTAAAAATAAGTACAGAAACCGTCTTGAGAAAGTGTAAAACTGGAGACTGCAGATTTCAAATATTACACTTGATGTAAGAGTTCTTGTAAAAGAAATGCAGCACAGTATCCTTATCATTAAAAATTTTGATTGATGTAGTTAAGTACATTATTAAATTAAATACATTCAATGTCTTTCCTCTGAAAGTGACAGGAAAATCCACTTCACTTGTATGAAATGCTGTGACTATCCAACTTCACGGGATCTCAATCTGAGATGCCTCTGACTTTCTAAGGAGGACTTCTGGGGCTGGTTTGATATATGTCAGATCGTTCCAGGAAAAGAAATAACAACAAGTACATTATTTATTTCAAATCAGGATTTCGTAATATTTTTAATTAGATAATTCTTAAATGTGTATTCTTAAGGTATCCGACTACCCTAAAATTGCCAAAAATTAACAATTTTTTTTGATTTTATTTTATATGCCATCTTATTAGTTTTAAAAAATACAAAGTTTATTTTTTTACGTTCACTAGAACAAAAACTACAAGTGTTTTAGTAAAACCAGATGCCATTACTTAAAGCAAGATGTTATACTTTAAAACGCTTTTCACTCAAAATGTGTGTTTTTTTAGATGCTCAAACGGGGCCAGAGATTGCAACAAAAAAAAAAAATTGAACATAATTAATTGAAATTTTTTGTGTATATTCTGTATAATAGTAGAAGTGTTTCAACCTTCAGATTTATAAACTACTGTTCTATTACAAAATTTACAGTCTCTAATGTGAATATAACCACTGTTTTTTTTAAAACAATTTCACATAATAACTAATAAACGTTCCCTAGTTTTTGCAAAAATTAAAATATATCTTATCCTGAATGCCAATTCAAAAATGAATAACACAGCAAAACATCGGAATTGAAAAAATAAAAATTTGTTTATAAACTTTTGGTACAGAATGGGCCACGTTTGTGTTGTTTTTTGTAAATTTTTACTTATTTTTTCCCCTTTTAGTAATAATAATTTCTTTTCTTCTTCTTAATTCTAGCATATTTTTATTTAAATGGAGAAAGCAAATCTAAAGAGAGCAACAAAATCCCTATATTTTCATTTTTAGCGCGTTTTTCACATAGTGGAACAAAAGCGCTATTAAGACGCAAATTTCGTCTTCGTTCCATATTTTGTCGTAACTTTTTCTCAGCCAATAAGTAACCAATTGACCGCGGGTTTTCGGCATTTGGTCGCATTTGTGCTCTAGATGAGCCGAATCATATTTAAATTTCCCCATAGTTTTCGGCCAAATTTTCGTACAAATTTTCCTGAATTTCGCTAGTTTATATCAAAACTTTCTCAAATTTTACCTTGTAAATTTATGGTTTGCAAAAAGTTTTTAAAAAAAAAAATCTACCTACATTTTGGAGGAAATACAACATAAGAAAAACGCGCTAAAATTACTTGGCCATGCCAATGATTGATATCTTGTTTTAAGAAAAAAGTAGTCGCAAGTAGTCGGATAACTTGAACGGAAAAAAAGAATTGTTAAAAACGTATGTTACAGAGGCAATCTTAAAATTATTATGGGACCCTTGAATCACTCCGCCATTTGGTTGGAGTCAGGATAAGGTGTTCAAAATCTTGGGGGTCCAGAACGTCAGGTTAATACATAAAAAGGGGCGGGGATAGGGCGATCGAATGTTCAAGAATCGTTGCTCTAAAATGATCATTATTTTATGCAGACAGCTTTTAACATGCTTTCAATGTAATTCCACAAGCTTTTATGAACGTGATTTAATTAATGTTTTATGAAAGTTCTGACATAAAATAAGAGATACAAAGAATCTAAAATATTTTTACAAAAATATCTATTTTACAAACAATTATTTATGCAGTTAATTAAGTAATAAAATGTAACACACATAATAAAAAATTTAGTGTTTCACACATTTAAAAGGCTAATATAAAGTTGCAAACAACAGTAAACTATAATATTTTTTTAGATGAAAGTGTTTAATCTTGCAAAGAGTAATGTATAATCGATATTTCATCGCATGAATTCATAATCTTATTATATGTTGAAATCAAACAATATTCTGTAACAAAAATAAATATTTATAGGCATTTTTTTTCAATGTCATACGGATAAAACTTTGTCAGTAACATTCATAACTTTTATTCCGATGTTTAACCTTCACATGTGACAAGTAATTAATTTTCAAGACCTCAACTGCCATCTATTGAAATATTTTCAAAAGCATTTTTCCTAAATAAATGAAGATTTATAATCAAAGCACGAAAAATGACACCATATCATCTATCTTTTTTTTATTATTGCTATTCTTGAATTAATTCTCGGAAAAATGTATTAATCCAGCATACGTTACTGTTTCGATTGCTGGTCTTGGACTTACGCCAAGAATGAAGACAGAACTGTCATGAGCTGACATGAACAGTGTGTGCTTCGTATGTAATTTTGGGAGATCAAAGAACTATCCTATCATTTTTTTTTTAATTTTTACTTTCAGAAGAGAGGGGGGAGGGGAGTCTTTTCCTTTCTCTGAGTAACGATTAGTGTATTTTTTCATCAAATGATGAGGGTGACTAAAATAATTAAATGGACTGTAAATTTAATAAATTTTAATAAGCAAAATGGATCCTAACCATATAGCATCGCTATACTTTTCAAACTGATTACAAAAAGTTCGAAACGGTTGGCTCGGCAAAGGAATTCTCGCCAACTGGCGCAACAATGTCATTAATTGAAATTGCATATAGTAACATTTTTGCTTGCGTCTCAATGAAAAGGTAGCGGGATGATTTTTGGTGGAGTGCCATGGGAACCAATCACACCTTAAACGGTTTAAAGCTACCAGCCAACACCTGGGAAACGGTTTTCCTTCATCAAAGATTATTTTTTTTACAGGAGTATGCAAGTTTTAACAGAACTAGTGTTGCTTTAACAGGAATTACATAGTTTCAAATCACAAATGTATGTAAAAGATACAAAATAAAATAAAATAAAATAAAGTGAAATAAGAAAATCAAATTTACAATCAAACTAACAATAAAACTAACTTGCAATGGTGACATGATGCCCAACACAGGGAATTAGCAGCCTTATAGCTGTGTGTGTGCTAAAGTATTCTACAAATATGATTCAGTGTGCCACGCAGTAGGAAATATTTGAAACCATTCGATTTTTACGCAAGACATTTAGATTTGGGGAATAGAGTTTAAAAACACATATTTAGAGTTTTATTATGTATTAATCATGCATCCTTAAATGATATTTATTAACATAAAAATAATCAACATACAATAAAACTATTCTTTCAATATTAATAAAAAAATTTAAATTGTACATATACCAGGAATTTTTAAAGAATATTTATCAAAATAAGAAAAAAAAAACATAACATATATGTATTCCCGTGCAATATAGTGGAATATAAATTTTAATGTGAACCTTGTCCCTGAAAAGCTTTACTTAATATCGCAATATCCAGAAATATAATTTTTGACTTTCAATTTGACATATGATTCTGAAGATTCAGTTGTTAAGTAATTTCTTCTTGACTCAAAATATATTTCACATAAGAAAAAAAATGTTTACATAGATAAGTAGATCCAAAAGCGGAAAGCAGACCACAAGAAATATTCTTCAAACAATTAAATCTCCCTGGCAATGGCGTACAGCAATTTAAAGTAGATATTTATTTATCTCTCTCGATAGATTTATCTTTCAGATCTTTGCACAATCCCGTAATTTTTTTAAAAAACAACTCTGAAGATTTTCGACAACGATGCTGCAATGAGTGATGCTTCATTTACAAGTATTACACAATTGTTGGAGTTGAATTGAATATTTAACGCTAAAAATGAGTCATAGATAAACAGAGGATGCTTTTTTACATAAATTATACAAAATACACGCTAGAAGATTCATCGGAATCGTTTTATGGCAAAGAATTGAAAGTAAGAAATAGTCTTAAAGGTGAGACATAGAAAGGAGAGACAGAGGTTTAACTTGATCTCATAACTTTGTAGAGGGCCACTGAGAACTACTCCGCGTGTCACATGTGGCACGCTTGCCGTAGGTTGGTTGCACTTCTATTTTACGTGAATATGTAACCAATACGGGATCTCTACAACTATTAAAAAATATAACATTTACACTAAAGTTCAAGCAGTTATACTAAGTACTCATTAGGTCCATACACAAACCAAGACCTTTAAAAAGCAACTATTGGCTTCACAATTATATTCCCATTATGTTCACACACAAATATATATAATTGTTATGTTCACAATTTTCGGGTATTGTTGAATGGAGAGGTCAACACTTTCAAAATTTCTAACCAAACCGACAACAGTACAGCCTTGAAAAATTAAATGAACCCAATTATTGCCGGATGATGGATCTCCTACAGCCAGAGAGCAAGACTAATCTATTCCAAACCCACCACAAGCTCACGGTCATGAACATTCGGCTAGTGGAGTAAGAATATTTTATGATGAATAATTGAATATATATAATAATAATAATTGGCGTAATAATACTAGTAGATGAGAGAATTCAGAGGCGAATACTGAGAATAACTAAATGAGACTTTAAGTAAGAGTTATAATTCTAACGTGATTGTAACCACTAATGTTTGTTTTTGTTACGGTAATTTCAAAAATAATATCGGTCATATGAACTTGTACTTTAATTTTGATATTATTATCTAATTGAACATTTGCTCCAAATTAAGTCATGTGGCACTATAGTATAGTCAACATTATCTTAATTATAAGAACATGACAACAATTTATCAATGCAGTTATCTTTTTGTTCTTAGATAATAGGGCATAATACCTATTGTTACGAGAGAGTTGAGTTACTAAATATTTTGAATACTAATTCTAAATATTTTGAATACTAATTTTAAATATTTTGAATTATAAAAAAAGTTTTCAAATCCAAGTAATTTCTCTAAATTAATATAAAGATTTGAAGATTTTATATTTAAAATACTAAAGAAAAGAAAGATTTAGAAATAAAAATATCAGTTGAAAAATATAAGGTGATAATTAAAACTTTTTTATAACTGCATTGATGGGAATTATATTAACTCATGAAATAGTGAAACAGTTTAATTTTTCTGATTAAAATCAGAAAAAATTAAACTGTTAAATATTTTGATATTAAATTGCATTTATATCAAATGCAATTTAAATCAAATGTTATATTAAAGTGCATTTTACTTGTAAAAACATTTTTACATTTTCTGCTTCTGATAACATAAGGCAAATCACGACGATTTCTTTTCCGTTGAACACTGCTGGCCATCAAAAGGAAAGTAAATAACGAATCTTTACACATTATGCGTATTAGAAAGCATAAAAGAAAGAAAACATGATTAAAGTGCAAGCAATTTAAGGAATACCAGGTCCGAAATTCATACACACAACTTCTACCTTTGACTGCGCAAATGGAATCAACTTGATTAGGCATCTAGTCGAAATGGATGCGAAAAAGTAATTCAATGGTGCTTCAAGTTTATTCCATACTTCTCTGAACGAAGTAGCTGGAAAGCGTTGTGGTTCAATCTCTCAGTAAATCCTCTCCAGATATGTTCAACGGTTAGAAGATCAAGAGAGCGAGATCGACAATGAAACCGATGATAACCTTGCATATCGAAGTTAGAACACGATAGAAAAGAAACTGTCTTCCGTTAACCAGGGAGCAGGTGCGCACTCGCTACTATCGTTAATAGTCATAACTCTCATAGTCATACCAAGTCACTCCAATCCACTTTTTTATAATTATTTTTAATTGTACACATTAAAATCGTAATTCCGGTGAATAACTTAATTAAGAGAAAGTTTACTTACCTAGTTTTATGGATTTTTCAATTTTCCTTGGGTAATTTGAGAAAAAATCCAGCCAAACTGAGCTAAAATGTTCTAAATGTGCGTGAACTTAATAAAAAACACAAATCCTCGTCACTTTTTGTTAACATTAAAAGAATAATATTTACTGCCTAAAATGTCATATTTTGTTTAAGTTATTGTAGTTTTATTCTCCTTTGATGTTTGACAAATAGCATGCAGGATGATTTCTGATTTGTGTCTTTTTGACAGGGCATAGTGTGTTTTGTATACACTTGTGAGTTCATATTTTTCTAGTTGGATATTTTTAAGTAGCATTTGAAAACTTTTCTTTCAACTCAAACGATTCCTGTTCATCACTTTTCTCAAATTTACTTTAGCTATCAGAATTGCATATAATATTCATTATTTCATCAGGTTCCACTCTTGCTTGAACAGTTTCAACTCCATCCAATAGAGATCGCACAGATGTCCATTTCTTTTTTTATATTCTGTTAATTTAAATTTATAAACCATAATGAGTCACACAGCAAAGTGACAAGAACCACCAAGTTGTTCACAGTGGAAAGATGCAGCTTTTTAATAGAAAATGTTTTGGAACAAAAGTAGTCACGCGAGAAACTCATTCACCCCAAGTACCTTGAGATTGTAAAAAAAACGTTTGCCGTTTCCAAAAAAGAGGGAGAGAGGTGACAAATACATGGAAGTTTACATGGAGATGGTCATATGGGAAGATACTGATAAGGCCACTGGTAACAAATAAACAGTTTTCTCACAATAAAAGATTTCGTGAGCCTTGAATGAGTCTGTGCCCCGCGAGACCGCTCCCTGGTTAACCTGTTGCAAGAGGACTTCTCAGAGTCCTCAAACATAGGGCTCAGGCAACGGTTTTAAGATCCGAGGACAAAATCCAATTTTCGGTTCAGAATACCGAAAATGGGAACAAAAAGTTTTCGTGCCATGTCTTCTCAATGACTTCCCATATTATCACACTAGATGCAGGGTCATATAACGATACCAAATGTGAGCTAGCAACGTGCGTTTTCTCTATGAGGATGTATGATCGTGCAATGCTGACAAGTGTCTTTTCAGGTGCAAATGGCGGGAGACCGTTGAGATTTTCCATGGCGTTTAGTTTGACCCTTTTGAGCCTATCGATATTCTCGTGGAAATTGTTGAATTCCACCCAAACCGAGTAGCAATAACAAAGAAGGATAAAACATACTCTCAACAGTCAACGATGCTACTAATTTCGAATTCCGATACGTGCTGATAGACTTTTTTCTTTATACAAGGCATTCTCTTTAGCAACTCAAAGGACATTAATTAATTAGAATTTCACTACTTTAGTTATGCAGAAATCGAAAGCTGTTTCTCACTCCGTCGTCGCTCGATTGCATTTAAATGTTAATATTTTATTTATTTCAGGAACTTCTTTCTATTTTGCGAATTTCACTTTTGTATTATCCATCCTTCATGGTTGTGCAATTTTAATGGCAAGCAGTGCAATATCACCATAACAGTATCAACATGATAGAAGTACATGAGTAACTTTCTACAAAAATTCAAAATTACAAAATGAATTTTTTTTGCAAACTTACGATTTCTAAGCTCTCGGAACATGTATCGCTAAATTATGTTGCTTGGCTATCAATTCCGTTCGCCAAAAATACCTTTCGCTAAATTAAATTCCATCGCAAAGCCCTCCCCCCCGCCCTGTTTTACACTTTAACCGGATTTTTTTGTTGGATGAATTATAACTCTCCCAGAAAGTAAGTCTTTATTTTTTAAAAATGGTATAATACTTATTTCGGTACTTACGTATTATCGAAACAATAGTCAACGTTGAAGATAAGTCTCCAAGTTGGCAACCCCAATTTCATAAGTGTCGTACGTGCTGAATTGGCAACCATGTGCTCCGTTTCATATAATGTTGCCAATAGGGTTGCGATAGTATGTAAGTACCAGCTTTTTCTTGCTGTAATTTATACTTCGTTTACCCATATTTTAAAAATATTTAAAGTAATTACGTATTATAGTAAATTATGAGTGACATAAAATGAAATTAAGCACATGGTTACCAATTTAGCGGGTATGACTCATAGGAACTCATGGTTGCCAACGTAACGAGTTATTAATAGAATTGGCGATTGTTGAGATAATACATATAAGTACCATATAAATTTTTTTTAACTTTTCAATCAGTTAATATCAATTTATCTAACGATGTAAAAATCCAAAAATATCTGAAACTCTCTAGATTTAATCTTTCTTATTAGTGCTTGACAAAATTTAGATTCAAATACGACAGTTTAGTAAGGTTAATATTACCAACAAAAAAGTGTGTGTTCTTGCATATGGATTAATATTAGTTGCTGAGCGAAATGCAGTAGAAACAGAGACATTTAAGGCATGCGCCAACTGGGCAGGGCTTCTGTATCAAGAAGAGGCTATTTATCGTTCTCGACTCGGTCTCAGTAAGATCATAATATGAATAACTTTAATCGTCAAATGTTATTCCTGGGAATATTCTGTTAGACTCGTTCTCATGAATTTTCGAACTATGTGCAAACTGGCAACTGTAGCAAGACTGAATTATCATGTTATATTCTTCGTATCTTTCTAGGCCATGCCTACCAAAATATATCATTGTTACTCATTCAGACTAAATGAAGCAGTGGATGGAGTGAATTTGTGCCTAAGTTTGCCGGATTGTGAGTCAGGCAACTTTTTTTTTTACGGCTCGCCGTTTGTTCAAATATTTGGCAACTTTTTATACTACCTGCTTAAGGTATCCACTACTTGCGGCAACCTTTTTTTTTTAAAAAATAGCGATATGGAGATTTTTTTTGTGTGTGTGATTTTTAGATTTATTTAGTTCATTTTAAGAAAAATATGCTAAAATTAAGAAAAGAAAAAGAAATTATTATAACTAAAATGGAAAACAAATAGGTAAAAATTGACAAATAACATAAACGGCGACCATTCTGTACAAAAAGTTTATGAAAAATGTTCAATTTGATGTGTTGCTTTGCTATTCATTTTTGAATGACCTCCAGGATAAGAGGAGTTTTTTTTTACAAAAACTAGATCACTTTTTTAGTTATTATAGGAAATTGCTCGAAAAACGGTGATTATATTTACATAAGGGAGTGTAACTTTTGTAATAAATCAGTCATTGATAAATTTGATGGTTAAAGTTTTTCTACTATTATACAGAAACATACTCAGAAAATTTTAATTAAATATTTTCAAAAGTTTATGAGCAAAGCTTGTCCTCGTTTGAGCATTTAAAACATAGATTTCGAGTAAAACGCATTTTAAAGTATGATATCTTGCTTAAAGTAGTGGCATTATGCCTTCACTAAATCCTTGCAGCTTTGGTTTTAGTAAATGGAAAATAATATACTTGGTATTTTTATAAAGATTTTTATGATGGGCCTATAAAACAAAATCACAAATATTGTTAATTTTACGCAAAATTCACAATTTTAGGGTAGTTGGATCCTGAAAGGAACTCAGATGAGGCTTACTTTCGCATAGAGGCTTAGGGACTGAAGATGTTTTAAAACGTCAATGAAAAGAAAAACTTTAAAAATATTGGCTGTATAAATAGTTCTATCGTTTTGTAAGTACCTTGGTATATTTGTAGTACTTTATACACCTTGATATAAATTTAAATTATGCAAAATAAGTATTGAAATAATTTAAAAAAAACATGGAACTATTTTTGAACTGAGAGTTATATTCCGTATTTTTAAAGCTTACAAAAAACTAAAACGTGTAGTATAAAGATAAAAAAAATGTCTGAACGAAAGAATTTAATCCAATTTAAGTATCAATAAAAGTAAAAAATACAGCTCAAATTTTAGAAAAAAAAAACAAAATTCTATTTACGCTTTACTCAATGAGTAACATTTGAGAGAGAAATTTTGGTTAAAAAGTTAAGCTTATCAGAAATTATAGAAAATTATATAGAAAAATCTATTTAAATTTAAGAATTAATAATGAGTGCTTCTTTCAAAGGAATTTACTATTGATTCAATAATAAAAATAAAATTTAAAGCTCATTTAAGCAATTAAGTATGAATATTTTTTGGTAAATGTGTTCTCTTTCCTATTTCTCATAGTGTCAATCAGTAATTTTTACATTTACCTAACTTATCTCTAGCTATTTCTTATCATAACATATTCATATTTGAAACATCTAATCAGTCTATATTTTTAACATTTATTCTCTTTAAGATATGAAATGTCTTAAAATTTTAACAGATTTTTGTGTTAGTTATAAAGTTTGTTTTATTATTTTGCTATTACCCACGCCACCTAACTCTAACAAAGGATAGCAATACATGATTTCAATCTACCTACCCTTGTTCGAAAATTCAATGTTATGAAACGATCCAAAAATACCATCGGATACGAAGAAGTATCATCACAGCAAAAAGAATTTCTTCAAAAAGCATCCATTCTGTCTTCTCAATTTAAAGTAGGATATTTATTCTCGATCTACTTCTGTCTCAAAAGAACGAAATTCATATCTGTCTTATTACTATTTGACAAGTTCAAGACGTCTCAGATCCAGACGAAAATGGCGAGAGAGCAGCAGTCTTTAGAATTGTTTTTTGTCGTATATTTATTCTAGTTGATGGAATTTTCTTATTCCAAATTTTTTCTTTCTTTTATTGAATATCTAAGAAATATATACTAGCTTTGAGAAAATTGTGAGATCTTACCGTTTTATTGAATATTGTGCACTAAAGGTGAAACTTTTTTTATATTTATGAATGGAATTTTGTGTATCATATATGCACTTCTACACCGATGATATTTTTATTATTATTATTACTCAAATTTTTATTGAAAGTAGTAATAGATAGTCAGACGTTTTTATTAAAAATTGAATATTGGGAAATATTCATAAACTGTATCCTTGATAATGTAAAAGGTTTAGACATAATATTAAAAGTTAAATTGGTGATAATCGTTTATGTTCGATTTACGATCAATTATGTACAGATTTTGATTAATTGAATGAAATTTTATAGTATACAAAATGCACTGTAAAATGGTTCTATTCAGAAAATTAACGCATCGAATATTTCATGAAAGTAAAATTATTGTTGGTACTTTATAATGTGAAGAATTTAAAATCACAATAAATCGAATGGTGTGCCGTTAAGGGCTCAAATCAAGTACATTTTACAGAAAAGTGTGAGTTTATTCATGTTTCTCACATGCCAAAAGCTATAAAACATTTTATCCATGCCTCTAGAAAATGAAAGAAATGTCTAAGATTTGAAGAGTCCGTGACTTTTGGCTATATGGCTCACGTTAATTAATTTCATCTTAAAAATTTTTAGTTTATAATGGTCCTGACACTCCACGACTTCACGTAAACAAGTAATTGTTAAGAACACGCCTAACGGGATATAATTGTAACTTTATCTCTTCGAAATTAAAATTCAGCTTGTTTAAGTTAAGAATTATATAATGTACACATCATCCGATTATCCGGATCAATCACAAAGAGCCATCCTTGGAAGTCATGTGAGTTTTGGAACACTCGTTTGATGGTTTGTATCAATACCAAAGATTCTGTAAAATTTACGTCGCTTCTTGTCCTCGACATGCAAAACACGCTCGTGTCGTATTTTTGGTATGTGTTCCTATTTGTGATATGGTATTCTACTGAAAATAATGTGTATCAAAATCAACAAGCTTACTCCATCATGTCAACGATATTTACAACCCTAAATTAATAATGGAATTAAATTAAGTGTAGATAAAGCCTTATCCGAGTACTATA
>BMAO01036357.1:0-17396 GCA_019973975.1 Trichonephila clavata | reverse complement strand
CATTAAAATCAATATGCTGCGTAATCCGTCGAGTAGAGCAGCTACCGACTTATTGGCTTCTGTCAAGCTTTCCCAGTTATATATACTTGAATTGTTTGCGAACTTTTCTCCGAAGCATGATGCAGTGAAAATGATGTAACCAACATAATAGAGGTGGTTGAAACAAAATTGTAGCGCAATTAAATATAGTTTGATGCCTTGGTGTGCACTATGCTCGAAAGCTGACATGAGCGCGTCATATTCTCAAACAAACCTAAAAGTTTGATTATCTGCATCTTTCAATGGATATACTCACCTTGAAGCTTCATTCATGCAGGTCAATTTCTTCTAGAAGTACTTGTTTTTGTCTTGAATTTTATGATGCTATCCGTTTCTGTTTAGAGTGGTGCATTTCTTACCTAATTTTCTGTATTTTTTGTTTTGTTTCTTAATATAATATATATAATATTACATGAATTTTTCAAAGCTATGTACTAACAGAAAGGTGTTGATAATTTGCGGAATACTTCTAAATTTCATTGTTAGAATATTATAAAAGGAATTTGTAAAACCTCAAAAACTTTTATAATCATTTCTGTATTTTTCTCATTAAGAATGTGTTTCATTTCGAAACCTATTATTTAATATAAGTTAAAGATAGTTTTCAAAAACTGTTGTATATTATTGTTTTATTCTAAATAATAAAATATTTAATCGCTTTAAAATGTATTTTTAAGGGGAAACAGCATTTGAATAAATAAACATCATTAAAAATTATAATGTGTGCATTAAACAAAGTTTAATCTAAACACAAAATTTTTTTTTAATTTTTTACAAAACTACACATTTGAAAAGTTTTCCATAAATGTTTACATTATATTTAAACATTTATACATTTTTAAATCTAAAATAAGCATTTTCTTCGAATAATTTTCTTTTAAACATACTTAAGTTTTACTTCTACCTCAAGTAAATTTTTAAACAATGATTATAGTTAACTTTCTAAACTAGTCTCTTACTTCTGAAGAGGTAAAAATTCAAAAGGTTTACAAATTTGCATTTTGATATTTTTTTTTAAGCAACAGCGGAAGAAAATTTATGTAATTTTCACATCAACATTACGATTACATAATTTCTTAAAAATACTGAATTGTACATCCCTGTACTGAGACCAAACAACAACTGTACAACTGTATTGAGACCGAAATTCCTCAGAATGGGGCACTTTTAAAGATATTATTTTTGCAGTAAATACGATACGAAAGATTTGCTGCAGTTGCTTTTTTTCTTCTTTAGCGAGATAGCGGCTGCAGTAGTCAAATCATCATGGTCACTGTCTTTATACTCTAATTTCGAGCCTTGATTCCTTTAAAGATCCTCCTTTCTTAGTAATGAAGGATGCTGTGGATAAAATATAGCATGTCTTGAAGATTCACGAGGAGCTCAGTGACTGTTATGAAAGTGATGTGCCATCTTGCGTATCCTTCGTTGGTCCTCGCCATATTCAAAATAATGAGTTCTGATAAAAGTAGTTTTCTTGTAGTTCTAGATAATCATTATTAAAATCAACCTTATCATTCAAATTGATTTGACGGTTTTACTAACATCGCATTCTGAACAACACAAGTGTGCTATGAGAGACAGACTTCATTGTTTTAAACCTCTATCAGGTGAAGAAAACGACGCCTTAACTAACATTCGACTCTCGAAACTTACTCACCAGGCCAATGTGAAAACTTTGAGGCTCAACAGATAGAAAGTGCATCAGCACTTCTACGCTGCTAGTATTTAGTGGCACTACGACTGAAACCAAGACTCGACGATAATTAATACCATTCCATGAGTAATACCATCCATTACCAAGATCACTTGGCTCCCCGTACTTTTTTAAATCAACTGTCGTTATTTAGCCATAAGATATTTAGGACCATAGAAAAACGATTTGGAAAATTTTTTATGTTATCGATTAGATATGTAAATATTTTGTCTGAAGAATTACAACAATAATAATGGATGCAATGAAAATCGAGTTTTTGTCTTCATCAATGATTAGTATCATTATTAATGCAAATGATTCCTCCTTTACTTAAAAATTGTGTTATAAATTATCGATACCAAAAATTTCCTTATAACTTTCTAAACATTGTTCGCGATGCTCATATTTTTTTTAGATTATTCAATATATTACAGTATAAGTTTAAATCAGATAAATAGACATTTTTAGATATGCTATTTAAATGAGGGGTTTGAAACAGGCATGATTAAAAAATTAAAGCTGATATGAATTTATACAGTTTCTTCTTTTAAGAATAAATCTTTTTATCCTTAATTCATTTCCTTTCATTTAAACTTTATTTCTAACTTTTACTTACTTATTCAGCTCATTATTTCACCTATTATTTGTTTTTTGTTTATTAATGTATACAATTCTTACATTCCTAAGAAAACTTTCACTTGTAATATATTGCTTTAAGGATAAATTCTATCTATATGAGTAAGAGCATCAATTATAGGCAGAATTTTGATTTTAAAAAATTATAAATTATCCAACGAAAATAATTTTTAAAAAATAAGAACATTTTTCAAAAAATATCCATTGTGACTTAAGAGAATTGTAATGAAGTGGTAAAGGACGTAAGATCGTCTCTCAGTAATCATAATACTTATAACAATACTTATAATTGCATTCTAATATTTCTGAATTATTTAAAATGATGCCTCCGAGGTATTTGATTTGATTTTAATTTTTGTCGTACTGGATGCAACACGAGAGTTATATGACTGGATGCAACACGATGTTATTGACGACAAACATCGCAATTCTGAACCAAGTAATGAAGACGACACCTGAGCTGGTAGCCCCTTTTTCGAACTTCCAGACCACTCAAGTGGGATTCGAGCCTTAACAGATTTAACGTGCATCAGCCTCTCTAGTCTTTAGTGGCATTAGGTCTAGGTTTTTAGTCTTTAGTGGCATTAGGTCTAGGTTTTTAGTCTTTAGTGGCACTAGGTTCCAACCCCGTGATTCGAAAACGCCGGCGGTGAGTTCGTGGCAATGATCACTTGGCTACTCTCTGAATTACCAAAGGATTTATGATCGTTAACTCTTAGCCAGAGTTCTCTCTGTCAAGTTGTGAGCGGTATAACCAGAACTAGCTCTTGTCACATTCACTCTTTCACATTCTGTCAAGTCCTGGTGTCACTTAAGACCCATCGTATAGAAGGGCTGTCAAGCATGTTATACCTGTCAAGGCTCAAAGTGCTAGCGTCAGCATGGCATGGTATGGAAATTTATAGAGTGAAATGACAAGTAAAGAGTCACCCTCTGTTCTCGACAATGGTTCAAAATTATTAGGTACATCGCCAATTGCTTTCTTATTGCTTCAGAGTGTAACATTGATAATCCATCAAACCAGCAAGCAAGCAAAAAAGAAGACATAATAAAATCCCTTAAGTGATGAAGAATAACCGATAGTTCACACATGAATTTTCTAAAATGATCTAGAAAAGTACTACTTGTTAAATGTAGTTGAGTCTCAGACTTCACCCTGTGTAAAATTGGAAAAAAACTAAGAAAACGCATGTTTCATCGTCGCCTTTGAACTTTTTAAATTTACAAGCGTCCTCACTTTTTAATTTTTGAGTATAGTTCAATTTTTGACATTAATTTAAAAAAGTAAGCGAGAAAGAAGAGAAAAAAGAAATAAAAGTAGGATGCAATCATATAGAAGGGAATAATATTCAGTTTTGAAATAAAAATATTTTTATAAATAATTAGTTGAGAAAAACCATTCAAATCCTAATGAGTGAAAAACTCAATAATAATCAGAAAAATTGTTACGACTAATTTAAAAAGGCGTAGAGAGAGAATTAGTAAAAATAAAATAAATTTTATATACGAATTGTAATTTTGTTTAAAAAAGCATCACAAAGCAAAATTATAATAGATTAAAGTTAGCTACCTCACTTTTCATTATTTAGAAACAACTCATAATTAGAGTATTTAAGAAATACGATTAAAATTGTGTAAAAAAATTTCTGCATTGGCTCTCAAAAACATTTAGTTTTTATTCCCATGTGGATTTCTTTTGGTTTATGTTATCACTGTTCATTAATTATTGTTGTAATACTTTTCTGAAAATATTTTTCGTTTTAGAATTTTTGCATTTCTTATTAACTTTGTTGAGGTTATTTTATTTTCTTCTTTTAAGTTTATATAAGCTAGCTCTGTTGATAAATTCATATAAATTAAGGTTTTAGAGAGTTAGTACCTTGAGATTATTTGTACTTCTAAGTATTTGTTGCACTATACTTTGTTGCACTATATAAAAAACTGCATAGTCAAAATGAAAATTTCACAGTTAAAATTCTCCCTTCCACTTATTACTAATTTATCACTGTATTTTTGTAAATTGAATCCTCTATCAAACCAGAAAATGTATGTAGTTATTTTATAAAATATCGCTAGTCATTCATTGAAAGTTTGTTTTGTTAACACAAATACTTCTGTAAAATTCTTAAACGATGAATTTCTTTCGTAAAATCTTTGAGAAGTATAAAGAAATATTGCTCGATAGGTTTGCTTTTGTTGCACTCTTGCAATTTTTTTTGGGGGGGGGGCTACTCTTTCTAAGAGGTATATTTTGTAGCTCTTAGCTGGGTGAGCTTTATCTCCCTTGTATGAAATAAAATTAAGTTTCATATAAGTAAAGTTCTTTTTATAATTTAGTTGCTACTATTCAATTCATGATATAAAATTTTCTTGGTTCCTATTTCATCAAATTATTATGCCAGTTATCCGTGAATCAAGGAAAAAATATATTTTAATTTTAGCATAGTTAGATAAAAAAAAATGCTCATATAATTTATAAAATAACTTAATTCTATATGTAAAATAAAACGCAGTCAGTAGCCCATAAAAACATTCGTGACAAACGAGTACGAACCCGATATGATGTAATAACATCTTTGTAGAATGCTCATACAAATAAGTGTCGAACATTTACCTTATAAATAACTTTAGGGAAACTTTTATTTTTCAATTGTTCTTTACAAAATAAGCAAATTATTCCAGTCATTTTATTCAAAAAGTTAAGTTACTGACTTTCAAAACCTTTTTTTTCTCTCTGACTAAATGATGATCGAAACAAAAGGATAGTGGGTTTTATATAAGAAAGCAGTGAAATTATGAAAGATGAATATTTACCGTAAAAAATAAATCTACAAGATGTTTTTATTTCAAAATCATTTTTGACATTAAACTAATAATTTTGCATCACTGCACTTTTTCATTGCTTAATGAGAAACTGTGCAAATGTAATAAGCAATCCGTGTGATTTCAAAACTCTACAAATAAGTCCCAAAATTCAAATTTTCTAAGCTTAAAAGAATCATTTGAATAAATATCATCAATTGCATTATGAATCGATATATTGATGATGAATGTAAATTTTCGAAAATTCCTTTCGAATAGTGAAATGTATAAAATAGAATTATTTTGCTGACATTTCCGTGTTTTTATTCAAGTAACTGCAATATTCAGTATTTTTCAAAAATAGTGAGAAGTCTCTTAGTAATTAGAACGCAATCCTTATTTTTTACAACAAAAAAAAGAAACACTTTTCAAGCAAAAAATAATCGAGAAGCGGAAAATAACTAAATTAAATCGTGTGGAAATCAATTTTTACATACGGTTATTAAATGCAGGATGTTCCTAAGTTCATGTAACACACATTAGGAAGTGACAGAATATGAGACTAGTCACAAATTCCAGTACAATCCATGATGGGAATTTAAGTGGCTAAGCATTGATGGACGTTTGTCATAGAACTCAATAAAAATGTTGTTTACTACTATTATCTTCAGTTGTGCTATGAATTATAAATGCGTCAGATACATAATTACACAAATCAGGAGATGAGCAAGAATCATTGCATGCGCGCAGTTTCAGAGGTCAATACAAAGAAATCTCAACGATTGTATCCAAAGCGTTTTTCATCGCAAGTGTTTTTCCCTTATGTAAGAGACTCTTGTAATGATTTCACCAACAATTCTGTGAAAAAAAAGCTCCGTTTTAAGATACATGCATAATGCGGAGCGTGCAAGGAGTGTAAAACGTCTTCCGTGGCATTAGGCAAAGATAATACTAAGTTTATATGGGTCAAAATAGTGTTAATTGCAATCTTGTGAGCCCATTGCTTAGAATATATGACTTAAACAAAAACCTTCCAATAGAGTAAGAGAAACATAATGAAAGCTATAATTTTTTTTTATTCCGTATTTCCGAAAAATCTAAATAAAATAATTTAATATTCAGACTTAAGGTTCGAGTAAAATACTTAAGAAATAATTTGAGACTTGAGAAGAAAATGCAAATCAATAAATTAAATGACAAGAATATATTTCTAAGAAAATTTTTCACTAGTTTGTATTATATATATATATAGCCCCCTTCCTTCCCTTCAAAGGCTATTAATACTTTTAGTATAATATTCGTTTTAATAATAGCAATACTTTTTTTCCTTAATATTTTTAGTCGACAAACAAGTATTTAAATTCATTAATTTTTTGCATTGTAATTATAAATAAAAGTGTCATACAATTTTAAAAAGTTAATTAAATTTTACTTTTTTGTAAAAAATTAATACAAATTAGAGCAATTTAATAGAAGTTGAAACTTTTTTTAGAAAGTAACTTCTTGAAATCTCTAGAGAAATGCACAACAGTTTTCTTAAACTTATAGATAGCTGAAAAACAGAACGTTGTGAACATTCGAGAAATCTGAATTATATATTGGGTTGTTCAGGAAGTCGCGTTTCCACACCACAGGTCTAGGGTTCATTTTCAGGCTGAGAAGGTCGACTCAGCCTTTCCATTCTTTCAATGGGTCGATAAATGAGTACCAAGCTTGCTTGGGAACTGAACACTGGGGTTTGACGTCAGACTGACCACTTGACCAAAACATCTGCACATGCACTCCAGTGCCTAAGGTTACGTAAACTGAGATAAGCACAGTAAGCCCTGGTCCTCATGGGCTGTTGTGCTACTGAGTTCAGCTCAGCTAAGTGTTTTCATGAAGTAATTTCGTTTTTCCCGACAAAGGCTTTAATTGTATTTTTTCACACCCAACTTCCCACTTAATCAATATGTATCTTGTGAGTTGAAATAGCAAGGTTTGCTTGTGAAAAAATCCAATTGATTCTATGCAGTTGTTTTTGGTAGAGCCCTTTCAAATATGGAGAATGAGAGAATGGAAAGCAGAATTTTTGGCAAATATTTTACTTTTTTACAATCGAAAAGGTAAAAATGCTGTTCAAGCAAGAAAAAAAATTAGCTTATGTGCATGAAGAAGATGAATTGACAGTACACCAGTGCCAAAACTGGTTTGCAAAATTTCTATCCGGCAATTTTGATGTTGAAGATGCACCACGTTCTGGAATGCCAGTTCAAGCCGATAAGGACACAATAAAGGAATTAGTTGATGCAAATCGACGAATAATAACTCGTGAGATCGCTGAGAGATTACATTTATCGAATTTAACTGTTCATGACCGCTTGAAAGGCCTATGTTTATCCTAAAAGCTCGACTTATGGGTTCCTCATTTTCACAAGGAAAAAAATTTGTGTCGTTGCGTTGATGTCTGTGATTTGTTTCTTAAGCGTCAAAAAATGTTTTTGAAGAGAATCATGATTGGAGATGAGAAACGGGTTTCTGTGATATTGTCAAACGCAAGAGAGCATGGAGTAAAAAAGATGAACTGGCTCAAAGCATTTCAAAAGCGAATATTCATCAAAAAGAGGTGATGCTATCAGCTTGGTGGTATTTCAAAGAAATCATCCTTCCCTAGCTTTTACTGGAAAACACAACGATTAATTTTGGAGAGTACTGCCATCAGCCGGACAATTGAATGATTTACTTAAGCAGAAACGGTCAGAATTGATCAACAGAAAAGTTGTAGTGTTCCATCAAGATAATGCAAGACCTCATACAAGTTTGGTAACTCGCCAAAAGCTTTTACAGCTTGAATGGAATATACTGATACACCCACCATATTCTCTACATTTGGAGCCTTCTGATACTTATTTGTTTCGGTCTCTACAAAATGCTGTAGGGAATTATTATTCCTTGTTCCCTCTAACCTGGCTAGATGTGTGGGAAAAACTAATTGATCAGACGACATGATTCACTACAATTATTTATTTGTTACAATATTCAACACAGACACAATAAAAATCCAATTAAGATAAATTTGATCAACACTGAGGTGAAACAAGATAGCGTGGGGATAAAAAAAAACGATCATATAAATATATTCCTACGGTAACTTATGCAAGCTCGTTTTTACCTTGGGCATGTGCTAACAATTTTACCCTCTAACTTTTACTTAAAATATGAGCAAAGTACCTGAACTCTTTCAATTCTTTATCCGTTAGGCGAGACCTTGAACACTAATAGTTGACTTGAGTACTTCTTGTAGATTCCGACTTCACACGTCCTACACTGTTTGCGTACTACTGCCGTATTAATTCACTTCACATCCGAGCTATCCTCACTTCAGTAAACTTTAATTCTCACGTTACTAATTTTCGATTCTCACTTCACTAACTCCCAAACACTCTCGAATACAGAATGTCTATATTAAATTTAATTTGCATAATCACGTTTTCTTGTCTTTGGTGAAAGTTGGTTGAAGGAATTTTTGCCCTAAGGAATCCCCAAGGAGTTAGTAAGAGAACGCGTATAGATCCGTCACAATGTTTTGATCGTAAAAATCTTTTCTTCAAATGGGGAGATCAAAATTCACCTTGATCAGTTTTTTGCCAGCAAAGAACAAAAATTTTATGAGCGTGGAATCATGCTACTGTCAGAAAGATGGTAAAAGGTATAGGAATAAAATAGACAGTATATAATTGAATAAATTATTTTTAGCTGTATGAAAATTGTATTTCATTTTAACAAAAAAAAAACGAATTTACTTTCCGATCAACTTAATATATATGATGTTTGAAATAAAACAACACAGAGTATTCTCTAACATAAACAGAAAAAAAAGTTTGATGCTGCACATTAACATGGGTAATCTTTGTCATATAACTTAGGGTTAAAATTCGTTTATACTTCGGTTCATGCAAAAATAAATAAATAAAAATAAGAAAAAATTAGAGTAAAATGAAATATGCTTATAAATTTTAATTAATTATTTATTTTTTAACATATCTATAAGAGAGTAATTAACACATACACATACACATACATAAAATAAATCAGCTGCCGCGATGTGCATAATTATGAATCAAACGTATAGTTCTCTAGAAATAACATACTATAATATATTATAATACACTATTAATTGTTAAGTTACTAGTATACGTTTTATAATTCCCCATTTATAAAAAAATCATTATACTTACACTATAGATATATATGTAAGTACGAATGTATTGAATACATTGAAGTGGAATTACAGCAAAAAAAATCTAACGTTAGGATTTCTTGATCTGTGCCAAGGTTTTAACTCTGAGACAAAAATGAATTACCAATTTTTATCCATACAGAATTAAATAACATTTATCAAACTTTAGAATAATATCTAAATTAATATGATCAATTTTCCAAAATATTTATGATCGTGATTGCCTTCAATAAGTTACTTTCAGAAGATAATTTCGCCATCATTGACATAATACTTTTTGTCGAGTCAGAAGTAATTTAAGATTTTGCAATAACATAACATTTTGCGAAACATAAATTAACATAGTTTAAAAAATTTTATGCCTTTTTATTTTCAAATTTTTAGAAGAGTGGACAAAATATATAATCTAAGATTATTTTCAAATGTTATTTTAAATACGTAGAAAATAATATTCACAAATATTTTTTCACAATCTTAACCAATTGCGTTAATACTATTTTTTATTTAAAAAACTAACTTCACAATTAAATAATTGAGAGATCAATCTATAAAAATATTGAAAAGAAAGACAGAGAAAGAGAAAAGAGGGAAAAAGCTAGAGAAAGATTGAGAAAGAGAGAGAAAAAGAAAGAAAAAGAGAGATAAAGACAGAGGATAAAGACAGAGAAAGAGAGATAAAAAGAAAGAAAAAGAGGGGAAAATATAGAAGAGTAGAGAAAAGGAGAGTGAAAAGATAGAGTAGAAAAAGGAGAGAGAAAATATAGAAAGTGAAAGATAGAGAAGAAAGAGGCAGAAAGAGACAGGAAAATAGAGAAGGAGAGAGTTCAAGATACGCGCATGCACATAAATCGAAAAATATGAAAGAAAATATAATAATTGATGAGAGCAAAATGAAAACAATGTTTATTATTAACATATAAGTGATAATATATTATAATACTATAACAATGTGAAGTTCTTCTCTCTTTCTGTACATCTATATATATAAAAGAGAAAAGCGAATCTCTCACTCACACTCATTCATCACGATATCTGTGGAACTATAAGAACTACAGACTTGAAATTTGATAGGCATGTTCCTCTTATAGAGTAGAGATCCTCTAAGAACGGATTTTATGAAAATTGACCCCCAAGGGACGTAACAGGGGCTTAAGAGGTGGTTATAGATAGATATCCCCGTTTTTGAACTTTCAGACTCACAGACTTGAAATTTGGAAGGCATGCACTTTTCATGGATTAGTTCCTCTATTTGTAAAAATTGACACTCAAAGGGAATTGAAAAGGCTTAAGGAGAATGCTATAGATTAAAAACTGTTTTTGAACAGTTAGATTCACATTCTTTGAAATTTGGTAAGCATGTTTCTTTTGAGGAATAGAAATACGCTAAGAACTCATTTTACGAAAATCGACTTCTATGGGGGGGACGAGTAGTTACTGGTGCGTATAGATACAAATATTCTTGTTTCAGAAACTACTAAAGCTACTATAATGAAATTTAGTATAGATGTTTTCGTTTGTTGTTGTTGTTGATTTGAAATCCGTCAAAAATGGGGCTTTGGGAAATCAACTCTTCAAAGGGATTACGCGGTATATTGATAAAAAAATCCGTTTTTTTACTATTAGTTTTAGACTTTAAATTTGACATGCATGTTTATTTTGTTGAGAATGGATCCCTAAAAATGAGTTTTGTTGAAATGTACTTTGAGGGAGGGGGTTGCGGGAGCCTAAAAGAAAAAATTTAGAAACTCCATCACTGTTCTTTTAAATCAAAAGGTGACAGTTATAAGAATATTTTTCAATACATTCGAACACACAAGTAAACAGTAAATATTTATACAACACCAAAAAATACACAACGAAGAGGGTGGTAATGGCTAGTTTTCTTATATGCGCAATTGTAATATATCTTAGCATTGCACAGTGTTAATATGCCCAAAAGAAAAAATTAATTCTAGCTTTATACACTGTTAGTATACTTTAATCTTAAAGCAATGCTAATTAATTCCAATAATGCACATTACCAATGTTATACTGTGCAAGAATAAAGTAACGAGTAATTTAATAATTTAAATGAAATATTACAGAAATTTAAATTTCTATGCCTAACTAAAAACACTTAATGAATATAAAAATCAAAGCTTATTATGATTTATATAATCACAAGACATCAATTTTTTAAAATCTTTCAATTAAATTCGTAGCATCAAAAAATGTAATTAAAAATTAGTCCAAAATGAATTGATCTATTTTTTTTTTTACTTAATTCAATATTTCCTTTTACAAAATAATCAAATGCCTTTATGTAATTTTTCTTCACTAGTCCTTGTTTTGTTTGTTTCCAATTATTTCACGAGTTTTACAAAAAAATTCAAACATGAAAAGTCTAAAATAAGCTAAAAATACAGTAATTAATTTCAAAGTTTCTGTCACTACTACTTAAAAATTTCTAGTTCTGTCATGTATATCTACATGTTTTCCTTCACGAAATATTGTTATTCTTTTGTTTTGAAGCAATTAGAACAATAGTCGAAGAAAATTTAAAATAAGTATTGACAAACCTGTATTTACAAAATTTAACACTTATGATTACTATATAAGTATTTACGAATCGAGCAATTTAAAACAAAAGCTTCCCTATAGTTATTACAGTAAAGTTAAATTTGAGCTGGCCTTCAAAAGTCGGTATTTTTTCTAATAATATTTACCTATCAGCACAAATAAGGATCACGCAGTCTTTAAACTGTTTTCAACTTTTTTTTTTTTTGTTTCTTTTTTCGTCTAAAGATAGTTGTTTATTTGATCTTTTACCAGAAGTTTTTGTGACCTTTATAGCTGATTTTTTTTCTGAAAAAATTAATGCTATTGTTTTAAAATGAGTAAAAATCACAGATTCCCGCTTTTCGAGCAGAGAGCAGTTTTTCACTTCCTTTAAGTAAAAGAATCCAAGCAAACAATAATGGTAACAATAAATATTTTTTTAAAAAAAAGAAGATAAATACATGTTTCAAATAAATACACTTTTTTTTATCTTTTTAAATTCATTGATTGCTTATTAAAGCTTATTATTACACTGAAGCTACACGTGGTATTTGTCAAAAGACCTCGAAATATTGAAAGGCGGTCATGTGATGAGGATGGCACCTGAGTTGGTATTCCACTCTCCAAATTTGAAAATGAAGGGAAATTTTGTTACTGATAAGGGTAACTAAATACATAATTATTTTTAATTCCCATATATAATAACTCAGTACAGAAGAAATTCAAAGAAAATCAAATCTACGTTTTTAAAGATTCTAGTATTTCAATCATAGAATGCAATATTATAATCAGGATCAGATCTTCTAACAGATTATTCAGTTACTAAGCATGAATGTAGATAAGTGCTTTTCAAACTTTCAATATTTGCGACCCAATTTTCAATCATAATTTCCATCACGCCCCTTCCATTCAATAACAAGGTATTGAATACAATAATAATGTACTTCGATGCTAAATCTTCAATTACGACTTTAATTATAAACCATACAACTTATCAAGATAAGTATTAAATTTTGTATACAGTAAGCTCACGGGGTCACTAGTAATTATTAAACTAAACTAAACTCAGTAGTGCAACAACCCATGAGGGCCAATGCCTACTGTGCCCATCTCAGTATACCATTGGGCCCTGAGGTGTATGAGCAAATGTCCCGATCAGGAGGTCAGTCTGAAATGAAACCCTCAGTGTTTAGTCCCTGAGCAAGCTTGGTACTAATTTGTCGACGCATTGAAGGGATGAATGAGTGAGTGAGTGAGTGAATATTAACGTCCAACTGTTCAGCTACACGAGGGCTTTTGGGGACGGTCCGCGTAATTTTGAACCATGGTCAAGTGACGCGGACGAGGCCTGAGCTGGCACCCCTCTCCTAACTACCACATCACACCAACGGGAAAACGTTTGAGCTCTCGACAGATTTTACGTGCATCGCTCCCATACACGATGGGTCTTCAGTGGTACTGGGATCGAACTCATGACATGCTAGCCACGATCCAAAGCCTAGACCACTTGGCTACCGCGGCCTTGAAGGGATGAAAGGCTGAGTCGAACTTGCTCGATCTGAGGATAGTAATTATTAAACTTGTTATTAATTTAGTATTGATGAATTAATTATAAAATACATAGTGCGGTACTGATGCATTTATAAATATATTATAACAGTATAAATGTGTATTTTATGTTCAGTAAATTAAAAAAAAAAATTTTAAATCTTTAATTTTGACTTTTTGATGGGAACACGCCCCCTGGCACGATTATCACGCTCCCCTAGAGGGGTGCTCCCCACAGTTTGAGAAACGCTGGTGTAGATAATTCAGTTCCTAATAACTTATTGCCTTAGCTTGTATATTAACTTGTATTAACTTGAGATTGCAATTTTTTGTAACACACTATTTGTATTTTTGAGAAAGTACTGAATTCTCTCAAACATGGTTTTGGAGTAATCAAATTAGAATTCATTGTTTTTATTCTTTGAGTTTTCTGATTAAACTAATTCACGAATGCTTCAATTTATTTATTTATTTTTTGCATATTAACTGCAATTTTAATAAAAGGCTTTCAAAAGATTTCTTTTTGTTAAAGTAAAAACAGTTTTACACCAAAAATTATAGATTTAGAAACATTAATTAAAACTTTCGACAATTGAGGTTATATATGCGTTTTTCCTCACTTAAGCTTAGCTTTTAAATGCATTTCTAAAAAAAAAAATTACTTCTTAATTGCTGTTTAAAAAAATATTCAAGAAAAATTTTTCTAATGGGTTTAAAATGACACATATGAATTTCATTTCGCTGTTCTGTTAAATATTCTTCATTATTCATTTAATTTGTTCTTAAAGTTTAATTTTAGTAGTTAGTGGTCTGTGCTCTTACATAGAATTCAAAGTGAAATTATAAAATTTCATAGTTAATGTTTATCTCTGAAGTAAAACAACAAATAATTCTAGCTAATTTAGTTACGATTTTAAATAAAAATATCCAAAGTGCAGTTTTTTAAAAAATAAGTTGCTTTCTTTTATTTGATCCAACTAATTGTTCGTCAGGTTTTAATAAGTTTGTATGCGAATTAAATTAATTCAGCCAGTATTTATTAAGGATGTATTCGAATTTGAATTATCTTGAGGGCGATTTTGACTGGAATATTGTTTCTCTCAAGCTCCTCCTACCTTCATATGTTTACTTTTAGATCCAGTTCCTTTGACTGTATAGCAATTCCTATTTTTTTTTCCATGCAATTTTTTTTCTTGTACCAGGGACGAAGCAAGTGATTCTACTTAATCGTCGCTAAGGACTAGTGGGCTAACTTTTGAGCTATCATGTGTACTTCCAAATGTTAGGAACTTTTTAAGTTGGAAGATGTATTTGATTATATATTTAATTTGATAAACACATTCAAATTTTTAAAATTATATTATTAAAGCTGCATTAGTAAATTTCGCCTTGGTTTCTTTAGGAATTTGTACATTATTTTAAAAAAAAAAACTTTTATACTTTCATTTATAAGAGTTTCTAAAATACTCAGTTTTAAATAGTCAAAGGTCTTAATAGAGAGCAGAAATTTATGAACACACTTGTTTCTTTGTCATTTGGAGTGATAATGAAATGGCAAAAGTTTCTAAGCTACTCTTGCAGGTACTATAATGCATTATGAGTATTTGATTTACTAGCTGGTACACCCGTTCTTCATACGGGTGAACTGAAAAATTAAACAACACAGATTGAAGGATTAAGGAGTTTTTATTGAGTTAATTTTAACTGAATTGCAAATTAAACAAAAAAAAAAGCTTTTTGCATAGCTGAACTAAAAAAAACCATATTTGTTAAATTTTATGTCTGATGGTCTAATAGCTGATAAAAAGGATTTATTTTTTTATTTTTAACGCCCCAATATTCTTGTGGGTCGATTTTTAAAAACACCTTCCTAAGCTAATCTCTGCTCAGAAAAAGTAACATATTGTTACAAATTTTGTGTAATGAACACTTAAAATAATTTATATCTTGATGTGTAATACGTTAATATCACTTTCTGTTGTATTTATTTTATGTTAAATTTGTAATATTCGCAAGCAACGTCGTTTCTTACATTATAATGGCGATTCAAGGGAAACATAGCGAAATGCTGGTTATAGAGCCAAGTTGGTATTATTTTTGGTGACCACGTTGGCAACTTGGCAATTGATTGAACGGTTCAGAAGTTGATACACTGTAGCAAGAGGATAGCACAAAAATCTTCTCCATAAAAAATACATATGCATGCCAATTTCCATCGTGATTGGTTGAACGGTGTTGGAGTGAAGCGATTTCATATATACAAACATCCCTTTTTATATATATAGTTGCTAATAATTCTGTAGAATAATGTCTCAGACTATATCAACAAATAAATTATAAAAATTAAAAAAGCATTGAAAAAGTTAAAATCGTTCAAAAGGCTCCTTTCAATAGCGCAATAAGCCATAGATTCCCCGAGCTCACATTCCTAACATTTGCAACTTGATAATGTAGTTCTTTTTTAAAAATCACTTTAATAAGTATCGATTTTATTTCCAATAAAAATATTATTGGAAGGTTTGAAAAATTCATTCAATTAATCTAGTCAGATATTGAAAGAAATTCTGATGTCAAGTGATGAATCAGAATTGATCTGGAAGAAGTTATGAAAAGCAGACCAGTGTTGATGTATCAGATGAATTTTCATTTGCATTATTCATTTGTCTTATACACTGTCATTTTGAACAGTTAGTACATAGGTTCCCAACCTTTTTTGAACTGGCACCCCCTTTTCTAGTGAATATTTCGATATCACCCTCTTTTCTAATGAATATTTCGTTACCACCCCTCCTACTAGAGAAGTAAGAGTGTATATAATACATGGTAAAAGCAAGAGTTAAATTTGAAAAAAATATTCTGTTACTAATAGAATATATTTTTTAATTTAATTCTTTTCTAAAGTCCCATTTTTTTACTTGCGAATCTGAAATAGCTATTGCCACAAATATACTTAAATGTGTAATACATATTTTAGTCATAGATCGGATATTGTTGGAATTAAAACGCTACTGAATATCTTTATATAAAAGAGTGGAATAAAAGTTTTAGCTTACCTGTTATAAAGACAGGCAGGAATTTTGAGATATAAAGTAATTCAAAGTAAACTATTGCTTTCAAAATAAATACAAATTGACAGTTTCAGCCTTTAAAGAACCACACGTTAACATATTTAGTTATGTTTCTTGGATAATATACGTAATGAAAAGCAGTGGACGAAGCATTTTTCCTTGCTCGCAAAGATAACACGGGCACTATAGAAATTAAAATGCACTATATCATTCAATTTAATGTAGGTCTACCGAAATATGTGAATTGTCGTACATGTGATACAGAAATGCTTTAAATACATACAATCAACATAATGTAAACAGTATGAACTTTTGTTAGCAAATGATCAACGTGTTTTTTTAAGACTATATTTAATTAATTTGTGCCCAAGCCCTCCGTGCCATATCAAAGCCCCAAATTTTCTCTGGTCTTTTACTGCCCCCTGAAAGCCCCAAACTCCCACAAGGGGGCGTAAATGCTACAATATTAGTTAAAATAGTAAGTAATATAAAACATTCAATGAATAAAAATAGTTCAAATCAAAGAAATCGTGGCCATTACCTTGAAATTTCGTAAATCACAATAGATCTAGCTGATACAAATCTAAGTTTTATCCGATAGTACATGTGCATACATCCAGCAGTGGGGATTTAATCCTGAACCAGGAAATATAAATTAAATTGGCAAATTCAGTATGAACACGAAAGACAAGGGCTGATGCCATAACATATAGAGAGACAATAATGCCTTTTAGATAACAGAGGCGAAGATTTTGCCATTTGACAGATTTCGATCATCAATCATTCACGGAGTGAAATGCAGTGTATAGTCAGAGTACTAAATAACCCGACCTGGTATATTACAACAATA
>BMAO01036356.1:0-24615 GCA_019973975.1 Trichonephila clavata | reverse complement strand
TTTCATTCGTAGAGACTTTACCTGGGTCTTTTGGAAATTGAATGTGCAATGAGTTACAACTTAAAAATATAACTTATTTTAAATACACATAATTTCTTGAAAAATAAAATACAAAATATTGATTGCAATTCATATATAATATTCAACATATGTTTGAAAGGGAGCTCCTTTTATGCAAAATAATTTTTTCTAGTCAACAGTTTTGCATCGGTTATGTCTACTATTATGTCATTTCCATTGGGATGAATTATTGTTCATGTTTTAGGTTAGTATTGAATGCAAGGTAAAAAAAGAATCTAGATTACAAGTGTACATAGTACTTTCAGATATTCATCAGTTACTTTCCATTAAGTTATGAAAAAGAAATGTTTCTTACATTTACTCGCTGATCACATCTTAAAATTTTTTTTAAAAAAGTTATTCATCCACATTTTTATCTCAACAAAGAATTTCATGCAATATTTTCCTCTGGTATTCCATAACTAAACATCATGATTATGCATTTAGTTCGAAATTTCAGCCCTTACAGGGCATTAAGTTTCTCAGGATTCAATATTAACATGTAACTCTTTATTTTTGAGACATAAAATAAATAAAAATCAACTTGACAATGTATAAGTATTTCTTGAGATACACTTTATCATTGTGCGAAAACTATACTCACCGAATAACATGAAATATTAATGTATTATTAAGGACAGAAACTGAAGTGAGAATTAGAATACAACTCGCATGTTTCAGTGGTCAATTCCTTTGACATTATTTCCCCTCTAAACTTTCCCGGACATGTAATTGTGCTCTGCATACATTCTATTATGATTTTCTGTATAAAAGACAGATAAGTTACAATAAGTTCATTTTAAAATGGAGAAAAATGTTTTCCTTAGTCATGAAAGGGTTAAAAATTTTTAAGCTACAAGGTACCCTTTTTCAAAAAAAAAAATTTGCAGAGGCAGTAACAGTAAAAATAATTTGTTTTATATCAAGATTATATTAAGTTGATTCTTAAAGTAAAACTATTCAATTTGTGTGTGCGACCAGCCTTTATCTAACAATTAAAAAAGTTTGAAAAAATTCTTATCAAATGCTCACTTTTAAAAATTTTTAGTCTTTTTAAGTTATGTTTCTTAGATTATTATAAAAGTTGCTCTGGATTTAAAAATTTGTTACCTTGATTTTTCATAATTTTTTTCCAGTTAAGCCTGGAAAAAACACAACATTTTTAAATATTAATTTTAGGATCCTTTGAATAAATAACTAGAGATCTCAGACCTAAATCTATACTAACTTTTACAGAGCATATGTTTGGGAGTAGATACAAAAAAAATTTCAAGACTCGATCTTGACCAGAAAAAAAGGCCTTAGGGATTAGAAAACACTTGCATATTCAAAACTAAATGTCTAAGAAAAATGCATTAAAAGATCGTAATGGCTTAAAACAAAAACATAGGAGGACCTTAAAGCTCTCAATTTTTTAATATGTTAATGACTGAAAACCTTTTTTTTTTTAATTCGAAATATATTTCCCCATAATATTGATGGCATTTGTGACAACAACAGGTTATTCGGCTTAATCTTAACCCAATATTTTCACAAAAGTTTTGAAACACAAAACATGTACAAAATTATTTATGATTTTACCTTAACCTAAAAATTGCATGGTTTGTACATAAAATTAAATTTTTTTTCCGGTTTTTAATTGGCAGTTTAGGAAGTTTTAATGCTTGTTGTACAACTCTAAAATATAGTTTAGTCTAATTTCAGTAGTATTCCATCTCTTTCAAATATATTATTTGATAGCAACCTCTCTCTCTGAAAACATTTTGGCCATAGCATTTTCAAAACAAAAATTGGCATTGAAATCAATCTCAATTGAGTAACTATGAGAACTCGAAACATAATCAAGCAGAAAGTATTTTAATAACCGTTTCACACTGAAAGAGTTCAAAAATATTTATAAATAATTCAAGTTAAGAGTAGGAAAATGCTTTAAAATAAAGCCTAAGCTCAAAAAACTTCAAATATCTTACAAACTTTGTTATCAGATTTGTGAAATTTTGCGGCAAGCTTCCCAATGATATGGGCCACAATAAGATGCAAAAGAAAATTGTTCGTAATTTGTACAGCACTATGTAGCCTTAATACCTTGCATATTTGAAAAGCAGCACTGTAATTGAAACTTCATGGGAAATTTTTTTTTTTTTTTAAAGAATAGTTGTCTCACACAAAATTAAAGTTTTTTTTTTTTTTTTAAATGCTTCCAGTTTAAAAACCAAAAAATGTATTTTTAATAATCCCAATCTGTTATTATAAAAAATAAAATAATAACCATTATAAGAAAACTTCCAGTTCAGCATTTAAAAAAAATACTTGATATTTTTTTGTAAAACAGTTCTATTATACTCTATAAAATCTTCAATGTTTTACAGAAAGCCTTTCATCTGATAAAAAAAAGTTACTTTCCGAATATAATACAATTTCTCTAAAGTAGAATCGGCCGCTGGTTGGCGTAATTTTAAAAGATCGTCAACTTAGCGCGCTCTCGCTTCTTGTTCTTTGGAGTTGCAACCAACCCTTCCAGAACACGTTATGCAAAAGCGCGAAATTCAACATGGCAAAAAAAGTGAAATCACAAAAACGCATTTATAAATCGTTGCAAAATTATGTTTTTCAAAACGTAAAAACAGAAGAAAAAAATTTAATTTCAGTTGATTAAAAGGAATGATTTAAAACTGAAAAATTGAAATACACTATTTTCAAAACCATCATACTGCCTTTTTAACCTTTCTTTTGTCTCAACTCCATGCTTTTCAAACATGTAAGACATGCATACGACGAACCAATTAAATCGTCTTTCATATGTACTATTCCAACAGCTTTTTTTCCTAACGAAAGAAACAGCAAAAAACCTCCAGAATACTCAGTTGTAACAATACTAATATTCATTGGTAGCCGTCGTGAATGTGTGTGAAAATTTATATCAAGAAATTGAATTTGAACAAACATCCGCGCCCGAAGATCGAAGCCAAAAAACTGTCAAATATTCCACGAAAAAGTAGATGCAGAAATGCGAGGAAACGACAACGCGGAAAATCGATTGAAACGTTTAGGGATACGGCCACAAATATAAGCCAATAAAACATTATTTTTTGTATGCTATATATATAACAAAAAATATACTTAACATTAAGTAATTTACAACAAAGAAAAAAAAATAAAATACTAAAAATTCTTGAAACAACAAAACCTAAAAAACGTACTCAATAATCTTCTCGGTTACCACAAATGGCGCGCTTAGCAATCTTGGAAAATTTAAGTCGCTCGAACCAGTGGCCCTTTCTGCATTTGAGTCATTGGCGAAGAATTTGAAAAGGGGCGCCAAAGTGGACCCATTGCAACGGAAAGAGGATCGTTGAAAAATTGCATTTAAACTGAAGAGTACAAGAAATTATAAGAGGAAAGTGAAAGTTTTCAATAAAAAAAACCCACAAACTCGTAATTATTAAAATGATCAAAATTTCGCAGAATCCTAAAAAAAGTTATCTACGCATTCCGATTCTTAGAAAACAGCCACATACCTCTTTCACAATGCTTCCAGCTGCAAAGGAATTCACTGTTGAAACTCCAATGAACCTTTCTGGCATATCCATTCCGATTCCCCTTTCTGGGCATTATCCATTGCAAACTTCTCGAACAAAACTTTCCGTTTCAATAAGAAACCGTAGCTCTCGAAACTCCTGTAGAAATAAGACGTAGTTAAAGAGCGTTCCGGACTTTATACAAATACTTTAAATCAAATAACTAACAAAAAAAAAAATTATAAGAATCCTAATAACGAATAAGTGCACCGACAGAGTTCTCACAGGCGAAAATCTCAAGAATGGAACGAAGATTCGGCACCCAGAGAAAGGTGACTATCAGAGAACGTTCCAAAATGTTCTCCGTGGGATTGAAAACGAACCCAATAATTCTCCACGGAAATAGAAGATCGTATCCGGTCTTTACAGTTTCTTTCGATTTCACGGTACGTTTTATGGTATAATGCCAAAGTTAATCGAAAGCAAAAAATAAAAGTGGAGAATCTCTCAACGCTAGAACACACAAATACATTATCGGTAATTTTTAAATTTGAAATCGTATCTTACTCACATAAACATATTCATACTTATCTAGACGGCTTTTTACCGTTACTGAAATGAATTAAGTATAAAAATTTATTAAATAATTTTTTAAAAAACACTTATCATTTTAACTTCTTATTTTCAAAAAAATTATACACTCAGATTTTTAGAGAAAAATCACGTACCTCTTCACACACACACAATGCTCTGCTTTTTCTCTTTCCCTCTGCTCCAATTCCAGAGGTATGAAAAAATCCAAAATAGTAATGCTTCCGATGTGTATCTTCTCCGAGGAACGGTCGGCGAAACCCTACAAAACAATTTACTGTGTAGAAAATATTCAAAACAATGAATGCACTCAAAACACTTTAAATTACTGAAATGTCTCCAAGCACACACAACAAACGATTTTTTTAAAAAAAATATTTTACGAATTTCATCTCACGAACAAAACGAAATTTTCCCCAAGAAATATTTGAATAAAATGTACCTTAAAGAGACGCTTCTCTTCCAAAGTGTTATTGGGATTTCGAAAAGTACTTACGTTCGTAAGTTCGGTGGCTGAACTATCCTCGGATCTCTGCGTTGCTAGCATAAAAGTAACTTAAGACAATTCCAAATTCTTACCAGAACTCATTGAGGATGGCACAAGAATGATTTCCGAAGAATTTACTCGCCTTTGGCTTCATTCCGAAACAAGTGAAAGCGCGTGCGAACGCCATTCCTTTCGAAAACTTCGTGATCACTCACTGACTTCGAACAACGCTAGGCGCATATAAAGTTATACTGCTTACTGCGCAGCTTGAAACGGAAGAATCAGCTGCTGTGTCAGCACAAATTTAAATTTATACTGGAAAATTGTAGATAATTTTCGCGGTTAAACTAGATGAACAACGGCTCGTCTATAACATTTCTTGTGGGAGGGCAAAGATAAAATGTTCGAACTGGGTCTCCTCCAATCGGAGAACAGTATAGTGAATCGAGCTTTGGTAGCACTTCGAAATCCATATCTCCTCCATCCTGACTGCTGGAGGCAGCTTCCCGATTGGCCGATCCCAGATTCAACGTAAAGCCCTTAAAAAGGTGCTTTTTTGAGGCAATTCTCAATCAGAAAGAATGGGCTACAAAGTCTCCCCAAAGTTCTCCCATGATAGGAGTTCAAGCTTTCCTGTGGGAGGCAGGCAACGCATGAACTACCCAACCATTCAAAGAACGGGCTTGGATGTTATGGAGATGTGACGTCATTTTCTCTTCGCCTGCTTCGAAAACGAAACTTAACGAAACAGAGTGATATCCCACTCACCCAGCCACCAGCGTTGCTGCATTGCACTCAATGTGGACTGCTTTCATTTTTTCATGAAACTTCAACGAATTTATCTTTTTTCAACTAATTAAGAGAAGTGGAAAATGCAGCTTTTTCTAAGGTTCCAAGTAAATGTGTTACCGAGTTTAAATTTCGTTCGTGCGTCAAACGTTTCTCTTTCTTCCAAAAACCAAATCAGTCACAATGTGTTTCGGTTTGCTGACCTAACAGTGAGTGGCACAGAAATCATGATACATTTTTAAATTTGATATTTTTTTCCCTTTTAATTATTTAACTTTGTGTTTTATCTGATAAATTTAAAGTAATTTCTAGAGTATACATTCTAAAGAAACAAATGTTGTTGTCATGTTATCGAAGTATTAATGCCTCAAATCTGTCGATGCTTTCATTCCTTCAAAAAGAAATTTGTCTTAAAATTTTTTCAAAGAAATTTTTCTGCCAATTATTACTGTAATTTTTTGCTTTAAAAAAAATTCTTAAATATCAAAACAACATTTGTGGCTTTTAAAATTTTTAAAAAAGATTATCAAATTATAACTTAGGTAAATAAACGTTGTGTTAAAACAATACAAAATTCTTGCTTTTTAGATCTCTAATAATAAAAGTAAAATCTTTCGTAAAGTATAAATTTCTTTGTCTTATTTAAATACCAAAAAGAAAAAAAAAAACATATCATTATATATAAAAAAATTTTGCGATCAAATTGTTGTTACAGAACATAGAAATTTTTTTTTGCAACATTTATTACCTCATACAACGTAAAAACTAGAAATTATTATATAATGTTAGAAACTATTTCTTTTTATAAGAAAATTATATCAACAAAAGAGTATTTAGCCTCACATCAAACAGCAAATGAAACAAGTTCCCTGCTTATCGTACTTAAACTAAATGAAAATTTAGGACTATACACAATGTTACACCAAAATGGAAGACGATAAATCTTTGTTTTACTTAATTATATAGTGAAGCATGGAACATTCTTAAAAAAAAAAAAAAAAAAATAGTAGTAGAGCATTTAAATCATTGGAAGACGTTACATGTTTTCATTTAATGAGCAATAAAAAGAAAATCTGTATTAAACAGAAAATAAAATAAATTCCTGGATTGTTCCTTTATTTCGCTTAAAAACGTGTGTAATATCTCAATTTCCAAGAAAATAAAAAATATATATATTTCCACTACAGTGTTGCAAATAATTTGTTTTTAATTTGCAGAAATAAAATAAATTAGAACTCTAAGCTTTATTTTTTTCATCATGTTTGAAGCTAATTCTTGTTACCTTTTTTTTCCCTGGAAGGAAACATCTTTCGAGTCATTACACAAATTAGAGTTATTAATTCTTCATTATAGCACAATGTCATCAATCTACTAACTAAAAAAATACATTCGAATCCATATTAAGAATCAGAAAATGATTAGAGGGGGGAGAGGGTTCCAGGAAAATTACATGTCTGGTTCGTTGATTCGTGCTGCCACCCATTGTGAACTTCTAAACACAAATGAAATATTGATTGAAAAAAAAACAATTTCTTAAAAAAATACACCTAATTAAAAGTGCATAATGACAAGCTTAATTTGTGCTGCCATCTATTAAGACGTTCCAAAAGCAAATGAAATATTGAACGAAAAAAAACCAATTTCTTTAAAATATACCCAATTAAGTACATTATTGTCTTGTTTGATTCGTGCTGCCATCTATTAAGGATTTTCCAAAAAACAATTGAAATAACATTGATTGCAAAAAAGACAATTTTTTAGAGAAATATACATACTTAAGTGAATTATGGTTCTGTATTCGTTTTGAGATATATTCTGAATACAAAATATTCAGTTTATATGAAAGAATACAAGAAACTATGTAAATTTGAGCAAAGTCTCAGTGTCGAAAATGTTGACATGCTTCGCATATTTATAAAAATCTCGTGGAAAAGCGAAGTTGCATCTTAAACACAATCTTTAAACGAAAGAGATGTTTTATTTTTTTTAAAAAAAAGGAATCGAAGCGTTACCTTGTTTTATATTACTAGGTGAGTTTTATGGGGGTATATATTTGGTAATTTGGACATGCTGAAGAATTCCACATATTCTGGCTTCATCTGAAATTATTTTGAAAGTAAATGCCTTTTCACACAGTGGTTATAATTCAGGCAAGAGCATTAGTCTGCCATGGGTCTTCAAACATAGTCAAATCACTTCCGGAGAACCCAATCCAACTTTCAGACAACACATATCTTAATGTTTAAATTACATCATCATTTCTTAGTTATCAAAATAATAACTCCAAATATAAAAAAATAAAGTTTTACCACATTCACGCGCTTCCTTATTTGAGAAGTGTTGAGACCTTTGTGTTTCTAGGCTCTCAGGTTTAACATTAATAACAACTTTCCATTTGAAATACAAAGGATAATTTTTGCTACCAAAGATCAGAGGAAAATTAAAAGGTCTAATTTATAAATGTGTTATTAGACCTGTACTCGCACACTGATTTGAAATTTGATCAGTGACTCAAATTGATGAATATTCTCTTGGTGTCTTTGAGCTTCGGATCCTAAGAGCCATTTTTGGTGAGTGAATATTAACGTCGCACTGATTAGCAACACGAGGGCTTTTGTCGATGGTCCGCGTAATTTTAAACCATGGCCAAGTGACGCGGACGACACCTGAGCTTGCATCCCCCTCTCCTACCTACCACACCTCACCAACAGAAGGATGTTTGAGCTCTCGACAGATTTAACATGCATCGCGCCCGTACACGGCGGGTCTTTACTGGTGCTGAGCTCGAACTTATGACACGCCAGCCACGATCCGATACCTTGACCACTAGGCTACCACGACCACAAAATCGACGATACCTATAAGTACCACTTACTTTAAAATTACATAGAATAACTATGAATAGTCTGATGCAGAGGCGGATTAAGCTAGTTGGAGGGCAGTGGCGGCGCTAGACAACGCGTGGACGTCGGCGAAATTAGGGTTCGCGAGGCCTCTTTTTTTTCCCAGTCAAGAAAACGTTAAATTACATAAGCCGAATTATAATTACACTAATGTATGAGTAAACGCGATTTATTGCTAATAAAATGATGACAAGAATTACACAAATAGAAATTAAAATAGTCGAACTGAATAACTAAATTTTAAATAATTAAAAACTTTGTGAGGCCCCCTCAAGCGCGAGGCCGTCGGCGGTTGCCGACGTCGCTGACGCCTAACGCCGCCACTGCCTGGCGGTAAAAGGTTTGGGGCCCCCTGGGCTGAAGAGTCGAAAATCTTAAATAGTGAAAAAATTCGCAGACCTTAAATTTTCAAAATGTATAACTAAAAAAAATTAACGGCTAAGAAAATTAAACTTTATTTTAAAGAATTAAAAAAAACCTTACTTAAAAGCTTAAAATTTTGCTATACAACTTTACGTCTTGATTTTTCTCGGGCAAATTCATCAATTATTTTTGCAGTATCTATTTGGTCCAAAACATCTTGTTCTACATATAATATGGCCATGCTGTTCAGTTTGTCTTCTCCCATACTACTTCTTAAATAATTTTTAAAGCCGAAAAAGATCTCTCACATGATTGCATTTGATATCGGTATAGTTAATAATATTTTTAAAAGTATCTACATTAGGGAAAGTCGAGACCATTTCTTTTGCAACTCGATAAATTTCTATTGGAGTGTTCATTGTGTATCTTTGTTTTCTTTTAAAAATAGCAAAAACAGATCCAATTCATCGTCAAAATTAAACGATTCAATATCGTCTTTGTAAATATCCTTTAATTTTTGTACAGCTTTCTTCTTAATTTCAGGTAACATCTCGTCAAAAAATACAAAAAAAATGTGTTCTATAACATTTTCATATATTCCAGTTCTTCGGAATAGTTCTGCGCTTGTTCTATCACATATGACATACAATGAGTTGACGAAGAAATTTTCCCTATTTTCAAATTCATGACCTTTATAGTTTCACCGTAAATAATTTTTCTCTTTCGCTGCCTGCAAGCTTGTCCAACTTTCTTTTCAAATGAGAGCCCTATAAAGCAGTTGCTTCTTATTCTACTTTTCCAAATTCATTCCTGAAATTTTGTACATAATTGATGACCCTGTATGTCAATACAGTTTTTTGAAACATTAATTTATTCATTAACTTTTGGTTTTTAATTTTAAATTTATGCTGCGTTATTCCTATATGAAGTTAGAATTATCTGCAACAGGGAGCAGAAAGTTTTTCTGACGAATTTTTTCTTGGCTTTAAATACATTTTTAAAATTGTAGTGGACGACACTTGATGTAAATACAGTTTTTTTTTTCAAATATTAATTCATTCGATAAATTTAATTAACAAAAATAAAAATTTTCTTTGATGACCTAGGTAGTAGGAATTGACTTAATTTTTTATATTACTTTTTTCTTTTGAAATTGAAAATAAAAATTTATGAGCTAATGTGACACGAGAAAAGTACCAACGTTAAATTCACAGCTTCCAATAATTTACATTTGCTTTCTTCACATCATGCTGAATCATTCGAAATGTAAACGATCTGTATTTGCATAGAACCTGAAAAACACCCGTTAATGTTAAGTTATCAAATAATATTTTATCTTTAAATAAATAAATGTTAAACTTTCTGAAGTCCTATTGTGCCATTGAAATTTTGAAGATCTTCGAGTTGCTACCATGGAATATTTTTCTTTTTAAATTTCTTTTATTTTCAATTCTCTACATCTTTTATCAACTTTCTCGAAACCATATTTTCAAAAACTCGCCTTTTTCTTTGAAGTACTGTTAAAATGTTTGTATGGTGAACAATTTCGACTTAAAGTGACGAATATAAATTTAAATTCTAGTTTTGTGGAGTGCTTTATAATACAGACATTTGAATACATTTTCTTAGGATAAAAACTTTTCCAGTTGTTTGATTCTAAAAGACAAAAATGTAATTAATGTAATTAATTCTTCTTCATCATGACATTTTAAATATTGACATAGCTTTTTTTTCTAAAAAAAATTATGTAATATTCCTATGAAATCGATTTCAATTTGAAAGAGAAATTAATTAATGCCATTAAGATATTTGAAAAGGATATTCATTATTAAGCACGATTATTCATTGAGTCAAATAATTTGAAGTTTTTTTAGTGAATTTTTTTACTAGATGTACAACAGAATTAATTTATACATACAATTTTAGTAATACAAAAAATAAAATTAGCTACGAACTTGAAAGGTTATTAATTAAAGACGAAACTGGAAATACGTGGACTTGAGTCAAATATATTATATTTCACAATATAAAATATACAGAAGTAAAGAAGCATTTATATATAAATCAATCATGGCTAACGTGTCCATTTATTTTTTCTCTTCAAGACGGGACATTTTTTCATATTTTTTTTTATTTGATCATGAAAAGAATAGGAATGAACACTCGAAAATAAATAATTTATTTGGTAAATTATTTATATTTATCTTTTTTTAAAAGCAATAATTTGCTTAAGTGTATTTAATGTTGATTTCAAACAGGAATGGAAATGTTGGCAAGCAGTGGTTTAATTTAGTTACTCTTAAATAAGAAAGCTTATTGTGCTGGTAAGCATGTACAAGAGATGTATTGGATGCGATACGTATTTTACACATTGTCTCCATGCCGACATTACCGTGTTACTAGTTATTGAAATTGCAGTTTGTGTGCTCAATTTTTTTTCAAAGTGGTCATGGTACTTTTCTCTCTTTTCTGAAAATGGGACAATTCAGAAGTGCTTGAGCAGGGGTGGGCAGACATTTCCAGGTTCCAGGGTTCGCACAAGGGGGGCGCGTAAGGGTCCACGAGTTCAAATCCTTTTCCATAGCCCATGATTTTTTTTGATCGATTATAATCCCATGTATACGGTACTTATTATTTTGTTTAGTATTTGTTATCAATAATTTTTATTAATTAATGTTAATTATTTATTCCATAAATTATTTCGTATTGTTCTTTGTTCCCGACAATCTACAAAAGGAAAAAAAAAATATGTTTGGCTGCGTATGGGGGTAGGATATAAGAAGGGTCGACCACCGCGCAGTGCCGCCTTTAATATATTCATGATGGCATCCACTGCCCAGGGTTGTTGGTGTGGTGAGGTGAGGAAAAAGTCAACAATATTTGTTATAACTTAATAATAAATACGGAATATGTACTTACCTACGTAAATAAAATTAAAAAAATCACTTTTTTGAAACCACGCTTAAAGCAAAACACAAAATACAAACATAATAATGATAGTATCTAATGATGCATTCATTATCAAACAAATAAAATACATTAAAAAATAAAACATTTTAATCTAAAGTTAGTTTTCGTAATTATAATCAGTAGAAGACTTAGTCTGCGTACTGCCAGCCAAACTTGAATATTTCCATATACAATTACTAAAGGCTAATCTTCAGGCGATCGCTCCAAATTGTCTTGGCGGTCCACCGATCGATCGCGATCGTCTTAATGCCCACCCCGGTGTTTGAGGGTAATAGGCTGGTCAACTTTTAAACTTGACGGTCCCCACATCAAAAACTATCTCCTCTATAAATGAATGGTCTTCCTCCTCTATAAGTGAATTCATTCCAACGAGACAAAACTGATAAAACAATCTGAAAAGTGAACAATTATAAATAAAACGTAAATTAACGAAATTTTTAATTTGTTTAATGCATTATAAAAATGAAATTTTATTATTTTGTGTGGATTCAATTACTGTGGGGACTAGGAAGAAAATAATGTGCTAAAATACCAGATGTGACACACAAAAAAAACAAAAACAAAAAACTGAAACTAGTCCAATAAATCATTGAACTTACAGAATCAGTTCTCGTGACAAAATTCCCTTCAAACTAATTTTCTTCCCCACACACACACTTCTGCATTCAGCGCTGCCATTGCTGCTAACAGTTCAGAAAGGAAGAGTCCCGCGAAGGCTGTTTAGGAGATTCTCCGTTTTTGCCTGAACTTCTACAAATGAGATAAAATGGATTCCCTTTAAAAAGATTTAACTGTAGAAAATAAAAAAAAGGCACATGGAACCAAATCAGGTAAATAAGGAGGATGCCGTATCACAGTAAAGTTTTTGCTGGTCAGAAACTGCTTGGAAGAAGGGCCTTGTGAGCGGTTGCATTTTCTTGGTGCAACAGACATTCATCACAACCCGATTCTAGACCTTTTTTTCCATTTTTTTTTTCACGAAGTCATTTCAGTACTTCAATATAGTAGTATTGAGTAACAGTCTGACTACTAATGTGAATGGGGAACCCACTAAAATCATGAATTTTGGCTATCTTTTGGTCTGTAATCGCTGACCTTGGACGCCCAGCATGTTCATCCTCTTCTACACTAACTCTTCCACCTGAGAGCCTCTTTTACCATTCAAACACATGTGCACAAAACAAAGTTTCATCTCCATAAGCCTCGATTAGTATTTGAAATATTTTCGTGGCTGATTTTTTTAAGTTTTACATCAAATTTTTTGTTGATTTGTTATTTTTCCAGTAGAATGCAGTTGCACGTGTTCTCTCAATAACGCAGTACTCCCAAGTGGCGAGATCGATTAAGGTGAAACCGGTCGTATGGATAATGAGGTGCGTGAGATGACGTTACCAAAACAGTTATTGCCAACTCCAGTCTTTTTCAAGTTGCACACTTAGTCTTGTTTTTTTGTTTCACACCCTTTTACGAAATTTTTCAACCTACTAAATCCATATTTATCGAAAATTACATAGCAAACATTTAATGCACGGGTCTTGGATGAAACCATTATTCTTGTATTAATCGATGAATTTCTTAAGATTTCTTTTTGTGTTCTGTGCTAATAAACCATTCAACCACACTTCTGAGAGTAGAATAAGATTCTTGAGATATTTCATAAATATTTGTAATTATTTGTATAATACCATCCAAATCTCCAATAGTTTCATATTTGAGTCTTATTATCTTTCAACGAGTCTAAAGACTATTCTTGAATAAGTTTGATGACAGATTTTTTCCTACTTTTGTTTCATCATAAAAAAAAAGTTTCCTTTTTCTTTTTTATGATTAATACAGTTAGAAATAAAGCTTTATTGATTAACGAACACTGAGTTGCATCGACTTGAGAGCATTTTATTTCACAAAATTTCAATCTTTCGTCGACAAGGTATTTTCTGAACAATTATTCAACATAATCTTTAGGTCTGTTTTTCTATATTTCGCAAAAAAATCTGTAACTTTATATTTAAATCTATATATTTATATTTATACATGAGATATTTTTATAAATTTATTTATAAAGAGGTAAAAGAGTTTGAAGAATTATATTATTTGAGCTCTATGGTTCCTTGGCTGGATGACATTTATAGAATTCTAGAGTCGTATGTTGGGAAATATTACTTTATTAAGACTAAGCCATTTTTAGAATAAAATGTGTAACTTTTTTTTTTACATTCATCTATGCTATCGGTTCTGTGAATATTATCGTGTTTTTTTCCAAATCTCAGTTCTATAAAATTTGCTTCGACAATTTAATCGTCAAAACCTTCCCCTTCTGCGGACTTTAGAGGTTCTACTACTGTCTACAATATGGTTTACGCCATCTTGGTTGCAATTTAAAATTGACTCCGCTCTATGTTTTTCAAACTACGTGAAATATTATTGGTTTTTTTTATTTGATAGATAAATATAAGAGATTAATACAGCTGCAAATTGTAAAACTTTTTCATGCCTCCATGGTTTGAAAAATTACATTGTTGACCTTATTCAATAACTTTTAAACTCATTGCAACTGATGTAATTAAACTTAAATGTAACTATAATTTTCTGAGAGACTAATGGCGAAATAAAAGAAGTCATGTACTTGAAATTTTCGTTTTATTTCGTTTTGTTCGTGGATTTTCCAAATATTTAAACCGTGTCAGAATGAAATCGTATTCTGAGTTGACGTGTTATTAGAGGGTTTTCCGGAATTCTGTAACAGAAGGGCTGTGTTAAACAGGGTGGGGTGGGGTGGGGTGGGGTGGAGAAAGACAACAAGTTGAAGGTTTGAGATCTTGCATGAAAAATTAACAAATTTTCCCCTTAAAGTGTACAGATAGTCAACATTAAATAAAAAAAAAAAAAAAAAACTGTAAGAAAAATATTTGTTAAACATGATTACAGAGGAAAAATATTTTTTATTCAAAGTTGCTCATTAGTTTGCTAGAGCATTTCACTGGATTAATATCAAAGATTGGAAGCATAAATTTTACACTTCTTAGAACAACTCAGAATTTCTTAGAACGTCTCAATAGATGAACAAATATGAATTTTAATTCAAAGAATACATACTTTGTATACCGTTCTGGGAATTTTCATTCGTAGAATATAAAGTTAACGCTGAAAAAAAACTGAGGTATATATTTATATATATATATATAAAAGCCATGATACAATTAAATCCTTTATGGAGAAAACAGTAGCCTTTGACTTTGATTTGGGAAAAGTGATCGAACATATTCTATATTATCTAAAAAGGGGGGGGGGACCGCTCAGTTTTTTTTTTTTTTTTTTTTTGCGTATTACATTTTTTTTCTGAAAAAATAAATTTGTGTTTTTAGAAATTAAACTAAACCACATGTGACGGATCTATACGGTCTTCCACTAACCTTCTCTATTTTCTTTAAAGCAATTTATTTATTTCAACCAATCTCCACCGGGACCAAGCATGATTTATGCAAATAAGATATATTATATAAGTTCGGGTTTCGCGAGTTAAAAAAGTTGAGTAAAGTGAAGAGATAGAAGAGTGAAGTTAAATGAATTGAAGTTCGGTAGGTCAGCACGCAGTTGTTGACATTCGTAGATAGCAGTTACGTGTGGAGCTACGCTAGGAGAAGTAGATTGAAGCTTGTAAAAATCCGTGTTACAGAGCGTGGATCCTTCACCATTCTCCTAACCAGTCAACACGGCAGATATCATCACGACGGAACAAAGGATGATAAAAAATAAGGTCAGTGATTTAAAGTATTGTGAATATTCGTACGTGGCGTAGCTGTAATGTGCGTGTTTAAGCTTTCATAGACTCAGTTGAGATTCTGTTATTCCGCTCGTAGTAATTCCTCTTTTCGTACTCCACTTTATTTTGTTTCTCTTAAATTTGAATTGTATGTTTCTACCCTTCTGTGTTAATAAGAATCAATAAATAGAGTGATTTGCAATTATGTCTCTTGATCCTTTAAGTTCGCCTACACATCCAGTAATAATTGCAGATGGACGGGAAGATGGTAGTCTGAGGGGTGGCTGTGAGTCACGACACACTCATCTACACTAGGAATCTTTCGTTAAAACTCCGATATATTTTTCTGTTTTCAAAATCAGTGGTTTCCAAAGTATTGACTGTAGAAGGATACTTGGATATAAAAATAACCCTATTTTTTTCTCATGCATGCAACGCATTTTCAAAATAGTCGTGAGAAGAGGATACAAAGAAGAACAAAATAATTATTACCGTAATTTAAACATCTGGAGAGTGGCCACATTTCCGTCTATTCTTGTTAAGCAACTTCGAGAATTCACATGGAAAAACCCTCACATTCTCACGACTAGGGAATTTCAATAGGGAGATTAATGGGGATATTATAGCCAGTGATAAAATTACAGGGAAAAAAATAGTTATTCCTTAAAATCGTGTTGGAGGTGTTAGGTTAACATTTGATGCCAGACAGCCACCGAGAGTTAGGCACAGGTAATCTATTCAGATATACTTTTTTCAGGAATAGGAAATAAATGTGTCGAAACACAGCGTTGGTTACTTTTTACGCTGGAAATGAAATGAGTAAAATGATATTCGTATTTCGCTGACAAAAATGATGCTCGTATTTAGGGTGTTTTTTGCAAAAGCTTTTGATTTAGGGTTAAGAGAAATTGGTTGTACATATATAATGGGATACATCTTATATTTATTTCCATTTTAGGAGCACACAATAAAATATGTTTGGACGGGACTGTTCTACATTAGGCGTCAGCAACCTTTGACACGTTTTCTAGATTTGGCACGCGGTACAAAATTCTGCACCGTTCTAAAAACTAATCAGATGAAGTGAAATCACCATGTCTTCTTCACTCTGCGCCTCACGTATTTTTTCTGCTTTCTTTCGGTTCGTCTCACAAGTCTATAAATATTGAGAATGATTTCAGTCGAAAATAGATTTTAGTTTTATTGACGTCATGCACCATAGGAACAACAACGAAATGCAATATTTGTTTTTTTAGAAAAATTTGTATTTTATTTGATTAATTATTGTGATAATTCATACCTACATATTGAATCAAATGACCGTTAAAAAGAGCATCGTATTCAACGTTTTCAAGATGCTTGAATGAATAAATATGGATTCGTACAACAAAAGGTCATACTCTATGAGTGTTATGCCGCGAAAGTGTCGTGTATCATAAGTCAAGTGATCTAAGACATTTTCAAACAAAACATCAGCTCAAATTTATTAATTTTCATGAGGAATGTTCAGTTATACAGAAAACTGTTGCTGATTATAAGAAGACTTTTTTTTTGTCAAACGGGCCTTGATCTGATGTGTATGTCGATCAAGTGGCATAAGTTAACAACAGCATATATGTAGATAAATGCATAATGTATAACGTAACAAAAATGTAGGGTCTTAGTTTCAACTCTGAAGATTTCATTAATTACCAGATACACAATAACATTAATCCATCTTTAGTGACTAAAGATTTCATTTATTTTTAACAACCCCACAACACACACAATTAATACAATATTTAAAACTCACTAACACTAAACATTAAACTGTTGTTTCACGCCATTTTTGTTTGTCATGCAACAAGCCGTAGCCGCCATTCGCCTCTCCTCCATTGTTCTGTTCTTTCTCTCCCTATTGTAAAGGCAGCGCCACTTATACAGTTTGTTTTTATTCCAGCGAATCTTGCAACATATTTTCAATTTTAATTTTTTATTTACATTGAAATAATATTATATTTTACACTCATGTCCATAAATTAAGAATAATGAAGTTAAAGCAAAGAAAGAGTAAGAAGCAAAACATATTGGATTATTTGTAAAGTCTATTAAACAAAAGGTAAAGAGCAAAAAAGATGCTATGTGTTTGACATAATTAATAAAAATTGCGATTTTTACTCCCTGGAGCAATTTTAAAAAAGAACCTATTTACAAAAAACAGTATAACATGATTAGTATGATGGTTAATACGCAGTATGTCTCCCGGACGATGCAATACAGGACTTACAACGCCTACGCATGCTGAGTATCAAATTATTAATCTGATCTTGAGGAATATTACACCACTCATCAAGCAATGCCCTCCGAAGTTCCTGTAGACAGGTGGGAGGGGGTTGACGGGCTGCAATTCGTCGGCTAAGCATATCCCACACATGCTCTATTGGATTCAAGTCCGGTGAGTATGCTGGCCAATCCATACGGGTGATATCCTCCGATTGAAGGCATTCGTCTACAATGTTTGCACGGTGAGGACGGGCGTTGTCATCCATAAACAGAAATTCAGCACCTATGGCGCCCCGAAACAAACGTACATGTTGTTCCAGAATGTCATCCCGATAAATGTGGTATGTCATCGTTACACTCTGAACAGGCAAGTCAGTTCTGGAACCAAGAATAATTCCTCCCCAAACGAGCCATCTTGCATCACCGAAACGGTGTTGTTCAATGGTGTTCTCTTGGTGGTAACGGGTACCTGGTGCTCTCCATATGAAAGTCCGGCGAGAATCAGAGTGCAAACTAAACCTGGACTCGTCGAAAAACATCACACAAGGCCACTGTTGCGGTGTCCACAGTGCATGCTCTCTACTCCAGGTTAATCGCAGGCGACAGCGAGTTGCGGTAAGGGGAACACATCTGACAGGCCTACGAGCATATAGACCAATGTGCCCTAAGCGTCTGTACACGGTCTGCCTTGAAACTGTCGTACCAGTAGCTGAAGAGAGCTGACGAGACAGGTCTGATGCTGTGCTCCGTCTGTTTCTTTTGGCAGTAACTGCCAAATACCGGTCCTCATTTCGCATTGTTACTCGAGGGTGACATGTGCTGTAGCCTCTACTCACATTACCATCATTTTGGAATCGTTGCAAAAGCCTAGAGATGACACTCTGGGCGATTCCAAGTTCCTCGGATACTTCCAGTTCGGTACATCCACATTCCAGTCGTCCGATAATTCTACCACGTAAAAAAATCACCCAAATGCTTCCTTTGTGCCATAACTATGCGATTATTGCACTGAAAGGCTTTTAAAGCGTTTGTGAACAATTTTACTTCTTTGCCACCATTCCTTATATACCCCTTTCTTACACTCTCGTCATTGTGACCTACTATCTGCGCCCTCTGGTGGTTTCCTGTAATTTGTATATTCTTCTTCAAGATGTGTGTGATAATTCTAAAGGTGAAATTTTTATTTTAGAGTTCAATTTCTGTGTGATTTTGAATTATCCTTAATTTATGGACATGAGTGTACATTATTTTATGGAAAAATATTTTCATGATGCATAATGAATATTACAACATTGAGCGGAAACTTTGCGGAAGAATGTCTCAGTTCCAATTCCCAGCAAATCATTTTTGTTTTACACCACAAAATGAAACATACACAAAACATGAAGATATGATAAGAGTTAACTACGTCTACCGTATTCCCAAGTGGAATTGCTATATTACGTTGGCTGCGGACACCTTGTGGATTCTCTCAAATGGGCAAATTCCCTTTTTCAAGAGCGCTAGGATGCATATAGTCTCCATCCAATGAGCCCTTCACAACACAGGGTGTTGCTGAATTCATCCGCACATAAAGATTTTTGAAGAAAGAAAAAGAATGATTTGTGCATCTCAAATACAAACAAGATATCAATCATTGGCATGGCCAAGTAATTTTAGCGCGTTTTTCACATGTTGTATTTTACAATAATGCAACTAATGAACTTTTTACTAACAAAAAGTACTTTAAAAAATTTTTAAAAAAGCATTTAAAAATTATTAAATTTAAATATGATTCGGCTCATCTAAGGCACAAATGCGACCAAATGCCGAAAACCCGAGATCAATCGGTTGCTTATTGGCTGAGAAAAAGGTACAACAAAATATGGAACGAAGACGAAATTTGCGTCCTAATAGCGCTTTTTTTACACTACGGGAAAATCGCGCAAAAAATGATTTACCACCTTAACTGCCGAAAAAAATTTACGACCCCCCCCCCAGTGCCACCTTTTTTCCCCACAGGTGCGCGTTGTTACGCGGTTTATTGGGGAAAAGCAAAGGCGTGTTTTTCCACATAAAAATTATATACTTTCCCTTTAGAAAAAGAATGAAACAAAAATAATAAATAATAAAATGAAAATAAAAAATTGAATCTCTTGAGTTAGAATATAATAAAAAATAAATTATAACTTTTATTTTATCTGTTCTGTGATATATCCTAAAACATAGTTGAACAAATAAACCAGAGTATTACATTCAGTGTATTCGTACAAAAAATTCAAAAGCTCCTAATACACACGATGAGCGAAAATGACAGGAAATGAAGAATAGAAAAGAGCACACTGAAACGAAAAAAAAAGAAAAATTGCTTAGCTGTGAATTTTACCGTTCATGGAATATAACCCCTTTCAAATTCCTTCCCCATCTCTTCTCCGAAAAAAGCAAATTTTTTAGTAGCACTGTCAATGTCAAGTTATTGTATTCAAAAGCCGTGGATCTAGTTTTAAATAGAACAGTACCATACAAAAAAAGACGAGTATACACGCCCGCGGCACTTAACACGTTCGCTGCCAAAGCTGAGATACTGCGTCTGTTCCCAGGTGTCAAAGTCATATCTCCAATATTATACTTTTAAATTGTTTTCTGGGTTTTTTTTAAATACCCGATATAACATATTACTTTTAGCTGAAAACAAGTGTACACGATTATACTCGTAGTTGGCATATGAAAAAATATTTTTGTTCCTTGTGCCAATACTTGTAATCGGCTATTTAGATAAGGATATCAATAACGAGCAGCTGGCAAGGAAACCCAGTTTACCAACTACGTAGCTGGCAGCGAACGTGTTAAAGGGTTAAGAAATTTTTTTGGTTGATCGATTCAATCGTTTCGATTTTTGTTCATCGAATCAAATAATAAAATATATTCGTTCTATAGTCATGAATGTTTTAGAATTGAGTTCGAAAACGTTACCGATCTCTTAAAATAATCTCAAATGTGCATTATTAATCTTTGGAGAGTCACTAATACAAAGGACATTTTACATCGAAAAATTATTGAATACCATGACACTGTAAGGAGAAAATTTTACGAACATTTACGCTTGCTAGAAAAAGTCTGCATAGACGTACTATTGTTTCATAAACAACAACAACAACAAAAAAAGTAAAAACTGTTTTTTTTTAATTATATTTTATTTAGTTCATTTCAAGCATTGAGAATAACAAAAGTAAATTCGGTTTGCTTTGATAGCTTTTGATATAGAGACAGGTTTGTAGCGATACTAACAAAAATCAAGTAGAAAAAGTCTGCTTTCACTGTTTTAGTAGTAGCTATAAAAATTATTTAAAAACGATAATGAGCTATTTAATAGCTGGTTCGATAATCCCGTCTTTTGAGAACCTCTTGAAGTCGTTTCGGTATTGAATTAAGAAGTCAGTGATTTCCTCAGAGTTAATCTACTCCCATTCGTTCTTAAGATCCACTCTTCAGCATATCCATGGTAGAAATATTATTTTGACGAATCCTACGCTCCAATAAACCTCATAGGTGTTCTAAGGGTTTTGATCAGGTGCCTGCGGGGGCGTGTGCAGTTGAATTGTAACGTTATACAAGAGCCACGGTTTTACAATCTCAGCAGTATGCTTAGGATCGTTGACGTGTTGCAAACAAAACGACGATCCTGTGCTGAGTTTGGTGGCACTTTAATTTAAATTGTTTTCAGGACATCAAGATAGTCATATTTGTTCATAATTGATTCGATATACTCCAACTTGCCAACACCATTGCTCACCATTCACCCCCACACCATGAATCCACCGCTACCGTGCTTAATCACTGGTACTAAATGCTCTTTTTGAAGCGCTGTGCAAAGTTTTCTCCATACCAATTTACGACCTTTTATGCCGAAGATGCAAAATTTGCTCTCATCAGAGAATATCACAGTCCTCCAGAATTCTGGAGGGTTATGTATATGTTCTTTTGCAAAAGCTATCCGGTTGGTCATTGGAATATAAAGCTTTCTGCAAGCCACTCGACTACGGTATACGGCCTTTTTCAAGCTTTTTCTTGCAGTATCCACCCAAATGTTTTTGTTATACTTCTCGTGAACATCTATTGCTATTTGACTTGCAGACAAACGCGAATTATTTTTACCAAGAATATCATATTTCGGTTTTTTTTTCTCCTTCTGGTTGTGAGTTTAGATGGACGACCTGAACGAGGTTTGGATGTGTAAACTCCTGTACATTTAAAGTTAGTAATAACACGCTGGATAAAAGATTACTGCTGGCCAACGGATCTGACTATATCCTGACGACTTTTTCCATCTTAACACATTTTCACAATAATTTTAAATTCACTGATACTAATTTCCTTCACTTTATTTTCTAGGCCCTTGAAATACTTCGTCTCTCACAAAGAAGTAAAAATTATTTCTTCACAACTTTCTCTTAAGCTGTTTTACTTTATGCAAAAACTCTGTTAACCTATGACGCCTGTGGATAAAAATTCCAGGAATCAAGAATATTCAAATAGTGAAGGCACACTTTTTTTTGCCTACTATTTGTGTGCTTTGTTACGAAACACTCGCTATCTTACGTAGTTTTAATTCAAAATTATCGAATTGTTGCCATGCTCAATATTTAAATAATAATAAAGAAATTCATGAAATTTTGTTTGAAAAAAGATTATATATCTGTTAAATTTTTTACCTTTGCTATACGATTTATTATGGGTGAACGCAGACTTTTTCTAGCAAGTGTAGGTTCTCTTTGAATTTATCTGAAAGTATTGAACTTTGAATTGCGGTCTTGAGGCCTTTTATATAATTAATTTCTTTATATTCATTTATGAATTCTGTCTCGTCTAACAAGTTATCTAAATGATTAATTTGAGTTTGTTCAAAATTATCCTCTTTGAACAAATATTAATATTCATCTCTCAATCTCGACAAAAGTAATTTATTGTGCTTTCCTCTTATCCTTAATTTTTCTGCAATTTTCTCAATTTTTATTGCGATTTTAAATACATATCAACAGTAATAGAAATATTAATCTTATTAATAATTTAATCATTACCTTCAAATTCAAATACATAAGCTTCAAATGATAATTAGCTCTCTTAGTTAAAATCTTATAAATTCCACAGATCAATATCTCTAAAATGTTCGTTACGTGTTATATGCGTGAAGTGACACAGCGGCTCAAGTATAAAAGGAAAAATTTGTTAAATTTTTTTAAAAGAAATTAGTTTCGTAAAATAAAATTAAAAAATACCCAAATATTTTACAACTATTCCGTTTTTTTTACACATCTCGAACATGTCTAAATAAGAATTCATTTCATAAAAGTATATTTATATTATTAGAAATGAAAACAAGAAAAATCATGTTCAAAATTCTTCATGGTTTATTCTTACTATTTTAGCTACGCCAAGACATAAAATCCTCATATTTGCATCGTGTGGAACTTTGAAGAGTGGAATGCAAGCTGAGGTGACATCTTTATCACTGGACCGATGCACAAATTTACAAAGTACATTGCTATTAGCCTTCGTCAATGTTTCTCAAACTTTCAATATTTGCGACCCAATTTTTAATCACAATTTTCGCACCCCGTTTCATATTGTAACAATGTATTGGATTCAATAATAATGTACTTGTTGCTAATTCTACAATGCGACTTTTAATTATAAACCACACAAATTTACAAAATAAATATTAAACTTTGCATTTAATTTTGTACATGACAAGCCCATGCGCGGTTACAAAGAGTAATTAAACTTGTTCTTAGTTTTTTTTTTGAATTAATGATCAAATACATTCAGCAGTATTCTGACACATTTATAAGTAAATTATATCACGGCAAATACCGTATTTCATTTTTCAATTTGTCGGTGTTAGTTCACGGCATACGAAGCGCTATCTGTGTAATTAAGAGAGTAGAGTGTGTTGTTGTGTCTGTAGTAATGTATGTATAAACTGTGTCTGCGCAATCCCAATTGCGCCAGCCTGAACTGCGCATGCCCTGCAACTCCAATGTAAATGTACAGAAGTTATGAGAAATTAATAAACGCAAGTCCACAAGAAAACTGTGTCGTGATTGTGTGTCATGAACAATATGTGTAAGAGACTCATCAGTCCACTTACGTGTTAGAGCTATCGAATTAAACACTGGTCCTTACGAGGCCAGAGAACTAATGGATTAACCTATGGATTAAAAAAAAAAGACTAAATGAAAAGCCAAGTGCGGCAAACAGTGATTTTGTTGAAAAGCCAAGTGCGGCAAACAGTGATTTGTGTAAGCAGCCAAGTTCGGCAGCCAGTGATGTGAGGTGAGAGCAATGTTCTTTTGAATTTTTGAGAGAATTTTAATTATTTAATTATGTCTTTAATTGCTAAGTTGAAGAAAGACGAGTTAAAACTTGTCGCGGAGGAATTAAAACTAACTGTGCCAGATAATGCAAAAGTTCTTGATTTGAAAATTTTAATTGAAAGTAGTGAAGTGTATAATGCAGACACAGAATTAGTTAAAACTGTTATTGACTATGCCGTTGAAGAAACGAGAATTAAAAAATCTGCGATTGAAGCAAATTTAGAGTTAGAGAAAATTAAGTTAGCACAGTTAGAGAAGCAATTAGAGCTTGCTAATATTCGGAAAGATTTAACACATGATTCTTCACTTTCAACAGTGAGCGCCACCGAAACATGTAACAATATTAGTATCGAAACGTTAATAAAAAGTGTAAAAACATTAACTATCTCTGTACCCTCGCGTGTTGAGTCATATAATTTATTTTTTCAGTCATTAGAGAAAGCATTCAAAACGAAAGGGGTTCCCGAAGAATGGAAATCGGAAATTCTTTTAAATATCTTAGGAGAGAGAGCGAATAACTTAATGATTTATGTGTCAGAGGAAGAATTGCGCAGTTATG
>BMAO01036355.1:0-264960 GCA_019973975.1 Trichonephila clavata | reverse complement strand
GACTTCTTTCTTCTTGCTCCTCACACTGATACTGTTATCAATACCATGGAGAAGAATTCATCTAGGAAGACAATTTTTTTCCATTCATCAGCTATCCAATGCAACCCACGAATGCCATTTTTTCCATTTTTAAGCCAAATCAAAGGGACTCTTACTGTTCATGGACTATTAAAGCTAATTCATTTCAGGATCTATCTCTTAGAGAGAACAGATATGTTTCGCAATGATTTTGAATTGTATCTTTCTGTAAATTATTATGTTGTAAGCTCTTCTGTTGCTTTACACTATACATGCCAATTGCCTGACACCTCTTTTATTCAAAAGTTTCGTTTCCCCTCGTTTTTATGATTTCGATGTAAGTTTTTGGCTTAGTCGCCATTTTTTACTGACTAGTTTCGATATTGATAAACGAGAACAGTCAAGGAGGCTAGCAGCTTCGGACACACTGGAGCCTCCCCTTTTGACATTCGCAATCATACAGCATTCAAAGTCCCTTAAATATATTGTGAAAGGAAAGGCGGGGAAAGGCGAATTTCAATAATAACTAACGTTTCTGATCAGGAGATATTTTTAACAGCAAATACGTCTATAACGTCACCGCACATGCTACATAGACATTTTGACGTTTGAGTGAGGGTCATTCTTAATTTTAAGGATATAGAATATATTAGATTTAATTTAAATTACACATCACTAATTTTTTATTGGAGGCAGACCTCTAATCACATTTTAAAGACGAGAACATCGTGCGATAGGTATTCCCCCTTTTGCATTTTCTTCACAGTATTACGTAAGAACATTGAGGAGCATGTGCATTTATGTTGTAAAAACTCATAGGTTCTCAACCTTTTTTGAACTGCCCCCTTCCCTTTTCTAGAAAATATTTCGACACCGCCCCCTTTTCTAGTGAATATTTCAATACCTCCTCTTCCCACTCTAGAGAAATAAGAGTGTCTCTTTACATGGTGAAAACAAGAGTTACGTTTAAAAAAATATTCTATTACTCTAATAGAATATATTTTTTAATTTCGTTTTTTTCTAAAGCCCCAATTTTTTACCAGCGAATCTGAAATAGCTATTGCCACAAATATATTTAAATGTGTAATGTTATATATTTTAGTCATAGATAGGATAGTGTTGGAATTGAAACGCTACTGAGTTTCTTTTTTATTTAAAAGAATGGAGTGAATGAGTGACTGTAGGGTTTAATGGCGCAAGAGCCAATCTTGGCTATACTGCGCCAAACATTTGTTAATTAAAAGAATGGAATAAAAGTTTTAGCTTACCTGTTGTGAAGACAGGCAGGGGTTTTGATGATACGAAGTGATTCGTAATAAACTATTGCTTTCAAAATAAATATAAATCGACAGTTTCAGTCTTTAAAGAGTCACGCGTTATTCCTGGTTAAAATATTTATATTTATAGGATAATATATGTAATGTAAAATGCAGTGGACGAAACATTTTTCCTACTGCTCACAGACAAAGACAACACGTATACTACAGAAATTAAAATTTTCTATATCATTCACTTCTAATGTAGGTCTGAATGCAATGTAATCTTTAAGTTTTTCATTCACTTCCCGAACTATCGAAATAAGTGAATTTTCGTATATGTGATATAGAAATGATTTAAATACATGCAATCATCATAAGGTAAACAGTTTTAAAGTTTACTTTTGTTTGTACATAATCAGAATGTTTTATTAGACTTTTTTAGACTACATTTGGTGAATCTGCCCAAGCACCTCCGTGCCATCTCAACAAGGGGGCGTTATCGTCCACGTTGAGAACCTATGCTCTACACAATCGCAGTGAAATCAGATCTTAAACCTATGATCTATCCAGAATTCTACCACTAAATAGCTAAAGACTTACTTGAATGAAATTTCCCACTGCAAATTATATAACTTATAGGTTTCTCATTAAAATACATTAAAGTTACTATATTTTATGCAAAAAGATGATAAAATAGCTTTTACCCATTATTTTTCAATAGAGAGCCACATGTATAAAAAAACTGATGTTTTTTTTTCTTTTTTTTAATTACTAATTTAATTTGAGATCTAAAACATGACTTAGAAGTTGATGCTGAAGATGAAATCTACAGTTGCGAGTTTTGGATCGATCTTTCTTATGACCTTGCAAATATGTGATATAATTCCAAAATTTATTGATAAGACTAACAAATCCGCATTTCTCTCCCTAGACATTGACGCTAATGTGGCCCAAGGGATTATTTGTTCGCACTTTGTTCTTTTCATTTAAAAAATAACACACTCCTGGCTTTAAAAATTGAGCTCGAAAGGACCCTTCGTTAGTAAAAACAAACTAAAGTAAATAAAAATCTCTAAAGTAAGTAAGTTGATTAAGTCTCTGGTGCCATCGGCGTCGCTTCTTCTATAAAATTAAATTAAAATGAACATTTAAAAGGCTCTAAATGCTTACCCTTTTAAAAAATTTATTTATTCTTTCACCGCGGAACATGAAAGATGTTTGATTCATTGCTGTTAAGATTGCTTTGCATTTATTTCTTACTGTTTATCCCACAAAGGTTATCCTACAACATAAAGGAAAGTGATTTCGCGTTGTTATAACTTGTGCTTTATGCCTTCATATTTTTTTTAGTAACGCTTTGAAAAATTATTCGAAAGAATACAAATTTCTTTAATTTTATATTTTAAAACGCTTGATTACATAGCTACGTTTTATTTCGATTATTTTTACCTTAGATATTTTTTCTGACGCGCGATAAACTTTTTTAAAAAAATGATGTTCTAAGATGTTTTTAAATAATAAACTAAATGATTGAACAATAATATTAAGATAGAATTTTTTTAAATTTATATATATCTATATATTGAATGAAAAATTGTAAGAGCGAAGAAAATCAAATTTAGATCTCTTTCACTTATATAAAGAATCTGATATCCTTAAAATTCATTAAAGTACAATGAATTGAATGGACAGGTTACAGAATGGACGAAATCCACAGCTCTAAAAAAGTCTTCAATGTCCAACCAATTGGCACACGGGAAAAAGGCAGGCCAAACCTAAGATGAATTTAATGGCCTGGAAAAAGATGTACTAGTTTTGAGAACTAAAAATTGGAGAACACTAGTAGAAAGAAGGCTGGCCTGGAAAAGGCTTCTTGAAAGGCCAAGGCCCACATTGGGTGGTCAAACCACCAGGAAGGAAGGGATATCTATATATATTAATAAACATTATTTTTACTAGTTAATTTAATTAAGTTATGCTTCAGTTCTTTCAAATGTTAATTCAATAATAATTTGCATTTATATGGTACCTGTTACAACAAAAACTAAGCATATTTATTTCCCAAGCAGTGCTTACTTTGAATTATCTGAGATCAACAAAATTTATGGTAAAATGTTGAAATATTCAGTTCCTATATTTGCCTATAATTACTTGCATTATCATTTTTGTAGGCATTGGCTCTTTGTTTGAAAATGGTACTCTAATTTATCTCAAATATTAAAGAAATATTTACGAAATAAATGTCAATGAAAGTAGATTCCAATCAAACCCTCGGCATTATTAATTAAACAATTCTTGAACAGCAGAGACTTGAAGATGTGTGTGTGTGTGTGTGTGTGTGTGTGTGTGTGTGTGTGTGTGTGTGTGTGTGTGTGTGTGTGTGTGTGTGTGTGTGGTGTGTGTGTGTGTGTGTGTTGTGTGTGTGTGTGTGTGTGTGTGTGGTGTGTGTGTGTGTGTGTGTGTGTGTGTGTGTTGTGTGTGTGTGGTGTGTGTGTGTGGACACTATAAATGTATAAATGTTAAGGAAACTTACGGCCTAAAGAATATAAGAAGTCTTCGACCCAGACCATTCCAAACAAATATGTGAATCTATTATTTTCTAGCTCAACTTGCGAAAAGGCTTTATTATCTACTTAAGGTATCTGACTACCCTAAAATTGTGAATTTTGCCAAAAATTGACAAATTTTTTTATGACTTTATTTCATAGGCCATCTTATTAGCTTTACAAAAATACCAAATTTATTATTTTCCGTTTTCTAGAACAAAAAGTACAAGTGCTTTAGTAAAAGCAGATGATATTACTTTAAGCAAGATGCCATACTTTAAAACGCATTTTACTCGAAATGTGTGTTTTTTTTAAATGCTGAAACAGGGCGAATAATTGCTAAAAAGTTTTGAAAATAATTAACTGAAATCTTTTGTGTAAGTTCTGTATAATAGTAGAAGTGTTTTAACCTTCAGATTTATCAAGAACTGTTTTATTACAAAATTTATAGTCGCTTATGTTAATATAATCACTTTTTTTTAAGCAATTTCATATAGTAACTTAGATAAAGTGCTCTACTTTTTGTAAAAATTAAAATATCTCTTATCCTGAAGGTCATTTCGACAATGAATAACATAGCAGCACATGCAGCGTTTATGTTATTTTTTGTCAATTTTTACCAATTTTTTCCCATTTTAGTTACAATAATTTTTTTTTCTCTTCTTAATTTTAGCATAATTTTCTTTAAATGTACTAAAAAAATTTTAAAACAACAAAAGTATCCACATATCTCCATTTTTTTAAAAAAAGTTGTCGCAACCAGTCGGATACCTTAATATAATGTATCATTGTATATTCAACTCACAAATATGGGATAAACATATTTGTTACTCGTTAAAATAGTTGAATATCTTATTAGTCTACTAAAGATTCATTTAGTATGTTTTTAAGCTCTATTCTCAGAGACGTAGTGTTAAAGCAGGTACTGTTCGGTGGTCCTACTGCCATGTCCAGTTAACATTCGCTGCGCTTTCTCATTGATTAGCTTCCAATATCTCCTGAATTGAATTTAGGCGTTATTTCATGCAGTGTCAAGTTGATTAGCATAAACATTTCTTGTCAGGTGTCAATTGTAATGGTCATTAAGCACCAGTGGTCGACTATGACGTTGTATATGATGAGTGATGATGCTTGGCATGAGTTATTCTCGTAATATCTAAGGCAATATGAATCAATCGATAGAGGCTGAATGTTGAAACATTTTCAGAAATTTAATTGCATATTCGTCAGGTTATAGTAGTAAATATATTATTTTATCATTTTCAAATGTTGGTTATGCCAAATTATTTCATACAGTTATTTTGAAACTGAAGAACCGGAATTCATATGATAACACTTAATACCAACAACCTGCTTTTGCATAAAATTTTCATATTTCTACGTAAATTCTCAACTTTGAGACAAAGCATTTTAATTTTTAGTAAATTGTTTTAATATATTGTATACCCTGAATATTCCTGCTTCTATAGCAATCAACTGAAAAATTATCTTCATTTTGGCAAAAATCCTTGATTATAATCAAGGAATAAGATCGAATAATTATTCAACGATTTCAACGCCGACCAACCAAATCCCACACGTGCTCAATAGGCGACATATCCCTAATACATCCCGATACAATCCCGACATATTGTATATCCTAAATATTCCTGCTTCTATAGCAATCAACTGAAAAATTATCTTCATTTTGGCAAAAATCCTTGATTATAATCAAGGAATAAGTTCGAATAATTATTCAACGATTTAACGCCGACCAACCAAATCCCACACGTGCTCAATAGGCGACATATCCGGCGAATAAGCAGGCCAAGGAAGAAGTTGCATGTGTTGGGCTAAAAAGAAGTCTCGAACAGTCTTTGCAACATGTGGGCGTGCATTATCCTACTGAAAGATAGCTCCTGGGTTACCGTGAAGGAAGGGAATGACTTCGGACTGTAGCACTTCGTGGATGTACCTATTGTTATTGAGATTACCCTCAATTCGTAGGAAAATGGATCGTTCATGATACGAAATAGCTCCCTAAATCATAACTCCGGGTGTTAGACTACTATGCCGTTTGATAACGCACTCTGGAAGGAAGCGTTCCCCGGCATAGCGTCTAACACGAATGCGGCAATCATGGTATCACAAATTGAAGTGTGATTCATCTGAAAAGTCAACTTGGTGTCAATCAGCTTGCCAGGCTCCGTGCTCATGAGCCCATTGCAGATGCAGCCATCAACGGTTTGCCATGGGGGGATCCTGTGTAAAGGCACCCTTGCACGCAATCTACGGTGCAGTAGACGTTGACGAATTGACGAAGCCAACATTAGTACACCTGTAGCAGTAGACCAACGTGCTGCCAACTGTCTGGAAGAATCTGTACGGTCATTCACCACCATGCGGAGCAGGTGTCGATCGTCGCACGCTGATGTCCTCTTCCGTCGTTCACTGACAGTTTTTCGAGTTGTTCATTGCTCGTGCTTCCAAACTCGCATCACTGTGGAACTGTCCCGCTGCACACGAGCTTCTATTACGCGATAGAGAAATCCTCCTTTTTGAAGGCCGATAATCCTCCGCCGTACAAACTCCTTAAGTTGTTGGAATTTCTCCTTATTTCATCATGGAGGCATACTGAGGTCTCACTGAATGTTCGCCACTAACAAATAATCATTAACTACTAGCTGCATGGCCCGGCGTTGCACAAGCTTTCTCTACTTATATAAATTTTCTCTTTTTAGTATCAGCACATCCAGGGATGTGTGTGATTTCTATATTAATATGTCATTAAAATTCCCTCTTCGAAATTTTTTTGACATCTTTGCCCCATTGTACGGGTTTTTTCCCTCGACGTTTAGCCCTGCGTTGCACGGGCTTTTACCAAGTGTATATAACTTAATCCCCATGGGAATTTCCCTTTTCACTCAGAACGATAGCATTTCTGTGTGTGTGCATGTACGCTCGCAATGTGCGTGATTTCTCTAATTATGTCGTTAAAATTCCCTTTTTCGAAATTTGTTCACTTATTTTCCTTATCAGACAGGTTTCTTTAACCTCCATTTACTCCGTCGATGCACGAATATTTTTGAATGCATAATATACTGCCACCAAAATTTCTCTTCCCCTCTCGCCGTCAGCACTTCCTTGTGTATGTGATTTCTATATTAATGAAATTATAATTATTATCTAAAAAAATGTTTTAGTATTTTATTAGAATTTTATAGTTTTTCAAACCACTGTGTTTAAAAATTATTTAAACGCGTATCTGACGAAAAAAGTATATTATAGAAAACTAACATACTGTTGATTTTAACAATAATTTCCGTCTTAGGATTTGAATTAATATATTTGATTAATTAAAAATGTTCATTTATTAATTAATTGTGACCTAACGTTTGCTTAGAAATCGGCAGTAAACGAAAAAAAATCTCGCTTATTGATATCCATCTCAGAGGCAAAAAAGAAGGGGGAGTAAGATTGTCGAATTTATTTTCCGCCCATGCTCTGTGATCACTCAAAATCTAGAATTCGTGGTGGTTTTCCACATTTAATTATTCTGCCCATTGGCAATTTTGGCTACCGCAGAAACCCGCCGTTAAGAGAAGCGATGCACGTTGAATCTGTCCAGAGCTTAAAGGTCCTAGCGTAGCTGTTATGTGGTAGTTAGTAGAGATGGGTGCCAGCTCAGGTGTCGTCCTCGTCACTTCACCATGGCTCAAAATTTCGATATCTGTCACTAAAAGTTCTTGAGTATATGAACAGTTCGACTTTGATCTTCACTCACTTTGCAATTTTTTAGCCCTCGGAAACGAAAATGTACTTTTTTAAAAATAGTTGTATGTTGAAAAAAGACAGAAAAGTAGAAATTTTTAAAATTACAAACTTTCATAAATATATTAAGTTTTGAAATAAAATTGCAAGCATTTTTTTAAATGTGTAGGAAAGGGGAAAAAGTGTGTCATGAATTATCTTTATAAATGAAGAAATTATTAAATGTTTGATTTAAATATTTTGAGTGCTTCTTTAAAAATCGTAAAGAAAAAAAAAGTTTTTGGCATTTTATTTTTTAAATCACTGATTCTTAAAGATTAAAGTATGGACTTTTAAAAAACCATTTTCATTTAAACACATCGATATCTATTCATTTTAGAAGAAATCATAAACTAGGCAAAATATCATTGTTTTGTAAAAAAACGAAAATAATCCGTACTGTGGCGAAATAAATGATCTTACCGATTAAAAAATTGCTTTAGATGTTATTAAATGTGCAAATTAATTTTTTTAAAAAATCATAAAAATATTCCTTTACGGGAATAGAACCCTAGTCTATTCGGCGGTAAACTGTGCGAGATGACGATCAAACCAGGAAATCAATGGTAAAAAGCGTGAAAAGACATATAAAATTATTGGAAAAGGTATTCAAACAGTAAATCTAAAAAGCATTAAAATGAATACACAAAAAAATCTATTTATGCATTATTTAATGTAAAGATAGCATACATGAATATTTACATATATTGTTTTTTTATTTATAATATAAACTAAAATCTATTTTATGCATTATTTCATGAAAAGATAGAAAACATCCGAGCATTTATTAAATTGTTGAAAGTAGCCTGTGTTTAAAATCAGAGAAGATTAAATTTGTTTTAATAAAAAATGAAATCTGTGATTTAAAGTAGAAATTTTTAAAATTACAAAATTTTACATGTTTATTAAATGTTGAATTAAAACGCGAGCATTTTTTGAAAAAAAGAGTTTAAAAGTTTTTGTGTACTTAATTTATGAAATCACTGATTTTAAAAGAGTAAAGTATATGAACGTTTTTAGTTCAGACGATTTACTCGTCATAATTTTAAGAAATCCCTTCATTACGATTGAAAAATTTCGATTATTGATTTACAAAAAACAATATTGCTTTACTTAAAAAAATATTAATTTAAAGCAATACATTTAAATGTATTGCAAATAAACTTATTTGAAATAATGATATCGGAATAAAAGCGATTAAGTTTTTCGCAAATATTTTAGATATTTTGTCTTATAAATGGATGTAATATATATTATTGAATTAAAGATATGTACAAAAAATGGGGGGGAAATAAACTTTTCACTTGCACTTTTTTTACTTGCCAAATTTGGTGGTTTTTGATATGTTACAGACACCCCTTTTACTAGGTAACCCATGCGCAGGGTGACTTGGACAGGGGAACGGAGAAAAGTCACACATCTGGTGCGAAACCGATTTTTGACGCCAAGCCTTGGCCTACCGTAAGATCGCGTTTTTTATTAAAGTTTTTAATTTTTAAGGGCTTAATTTTTAAGTTCAAGTTTTCGAATTTCACATATAGTTGGAATAAACGGTATTTTTTAAATAAAAAAAGTGACAAAAATCTCGTAAATAGTGTTTTAGACAAAAACACAAAAACTTTTTAAAATCCGTAATTTTTTAACAATTTTTTTCAATTTTCATACAAATTACAGATAATATTGTTCTACACACGGGAAAAAAATTTTGTGTGATTATTTGTGTAAATGACGAAGTTATTAAATTTTTAATTAAAACTTTGAGTATTTTTTGAAAAATCATGAAAAAAAAGTTTTTGGCATTTTATTTTTTTAATGACTGATTCTAAAAGAGAAAAGCGTGAACTTATTGAGGAAAATATCATTTTAATAACACGAAATAAATTCATACGCAACGTTTTAGAAACCATTTTCATAAAAACGCATTGGTTTTAACTCATTTTAGAAAAAATCGTACAAAATAGAAAATATCATTATTTTGTAAAAAAAACTATACTGTATCGTGGAGAAATAAATGATTTTTCCCATTCTGTAATTATTTTTTGTCTGACTTTAAAATTAAAAATTAGATGGCTATTTTAAAATCGTTAAAAAAGTGGAAACGGGAATGAGGCTTGGCGAAATAAACAACACTCAGTGGTAAGACAATTAGACGTTTAAAGTTTTTAATTAATATCTTTTTAACTAATTACAATATCGGAATATAAATGGTCAAAACGGCTTCCTCGGATCATTTCCGATCTTTTGGTACCTTCAGAGAGTTTCTGCGTGGTGCGGTTCGTGAGAAGATAGACGCACATAGATAGATAGATACATACACACATACGTTTGTTTACCTTCGAATTTTAATAGTGTAGAGGTTTTCAACGTCCCGCTACAGCCCTCTATTTAAACGCTTTCAGCATCAGTTCAGAGGGCGCTGCGCACAATATGCATGCGTGGTGGCTCTGAAAATTTACTTTTTTACGTAACATCCTATAATTGATATTTGCTGCAAATTTCATTTAAATTTGATGATTCCTTCAAGGTGTTGCATTTTTTACAAACAGCAGTGTAATAACTTAGCACTATAAGGCTGCTCGATAGCTATTGGCGACGGACCTCATTATTTTGAACCATGGTCAAGTGACGTTGACGACACTTGAGATGGCATACCCCTCTCTTAGCTTAATGTGCCAGCTTGGGTGTCGTCCTCGTCACTTGGCGGAGGTTCAAAGTTTAGAGGTCCGCCGACAATAGCTCTCATGTTGCCTTATAATACGATATTAATACAACTCTCACTCACTCCAACAAGGAATGATGCATTACTCGAGATATCTCGTGAAATTCCGCGGATATGCAGATAGTATGTGTATTGCTTCGTAGTAGAAAGCTTTCAAATGCAGGAAAGGTACATGCAATAATCAAAGCAGGTTTTTTTTCTTTTTCAGACAGTTTCTTCGTAATTTATTCTTAAATTATCTGCTAGTTACTACAACACTCTGTTTAACAGAAAATAATTAACACATGTAAAACCCACGACAGCATAAATTCAAATAAATACACATCCGAAGTTATAATGTCAAATTATGCCAATGAAATTCACAGTTGTCGTCAAGCAGTGACTCACATGTTTCTTCCTTGTATCATCTTTTTATAGACTCTGATATGAATATCTTATATTACCTTCTAAAGTTTTCTTGACAAATAATTATCCTAGAATCTTCTGGAATTTTGTAGAGACATCTATTTTAGTCGCTAAATTTTGCGATGATATTTGTCGCTACAAGGGGTTCACTCCTACATTCAAGTAGTATTTTTGAAAAAGAAACTTCCTATTTTGACTCCTAAACACTCTTTCCGGCCACAGTACTCTCTCGGCAGAAAAGTTATCCAGAGCTCGGCAGAAGTCCAAATTTTTCGTAATATAATAATAATTTTTTTTTGCCCGTTTTTCGCGTAGTGGAACAAAAGCGCTATTAGGACGCAAATTCCGTCTTTGTCTTCGTCTTCGTTCCATATTTTGTCGTACCTTTTTCTCAGCCAATAAGCAACCAATTGACCTCGGGTTTTCGGCATTTGGTCGCATTTGTGCCCTAGATGAGCCGAATCATATTTAAATTTAATCATTTTTATTTTTATTTATTTTTTTAAGCACAGTACTACTTTCTGTTAGTAAAAAGTTCATTAGTTGCATTATATTGTAAACTACAACATGTGAAAAACACGCTAAAATTACTTGGCCATGCCAATGATTGATATCTTGTTTGTATATATATTGAGATATGTAAGACAAGAATAATGAGAGACAACTTTTGGAGATTTTTTTTATTATTCGTACTGTTAAAAAACTGTTCTGAAAAAAAATTTATCGGATGTATAAACTTTGCAAAAAAATTATTTATTAAAATTAATCATAAAGTCTTAAGTAAAAGTCTGAAAGTAGTTAACTATATCCTTTTTGAACAAAGATATTAAAATGGTTTTTTAAATTTTCATTATTTCGATTAAATTATGAGTAAGCATTAAATATTAATCTGCAACACTTATATTTTGAGTAAGCAAAACGGAATAATTTTCCGTAAAACTCACTAATTTTCTGAAACACAGACATAATACAAACGCACATAAAAATTATTGTTCAATAATTACTAAAATATATGCCTATGTGAAGCCCAGCAATTTTAAAAAAATATTTTCATACATTTAAAATTTCAAAATATATCTTGAACTTTGAGTTGTAACTGTTAAAAAATCATAACTTATTTTAGTGTTTAATTAGATATCAACAAAATTCATAATTATGTTCTATATAAATATATATACTTATGTCATATTCTCTTAAATATCAAATTTTAATTACACGTTCGAAAATATTTTATAAATAAGTTTGAAATCTCAAAACTTTGTGTGAAACTTTGATTGACAAATTATTTGATTTTTAAATCACTAAATTTCTGTTTTAAAAAAACCGTTTAAGTAATATTTTTAATACGTGTAACTTTTCTCAGATAATTGGCAGCACCACCTTCAAATACCCACGCGTCTTGGTTTTTCCGCAGTATTGTTTCCTCAGCAGTTGAAAACTTAATGTCAATTTCCGCTTCAATTTTCTTAGATCTGCTCTTGTGGAGCTTCTGGGACCTAATTTCTTTATTACACTTCCTGTTTCTTCCGGTTCCTTTTCTGAAATTTCATTTGTCATCAATCATTGTGTTATCCATCAGAGTTCAATTTCCTTTCTGTTGTATATGGTTTCGTATCCTTCCTTTGAAGTTGTTACTGAGATGTTATTGAGAGTGTTGTTTCCGAGTGGGTAGTGTGTTTGAAACTTTTTTGAGGTTTCCCGGAAACAGCAAACTAAATGGCGATCTTATTTTCGAAGATTTTTAGATAAAGTGACTTGCGTTAAAGAACAAGGAGATGGCATGAAGTTCGAAAAAGTATCAGGCGAAACAGAAGTAAAATAAGAGAAGTTTTCTGAAAATTATAACAGATATTATCTGAAAAATTAAGAAATAGTTCCTAAAATATATCTCTCTAAATTTTTTCAAGTTATTTTAAGGTAGTATCCGACTACTTGCGACAACTTTTTTTTTAAAAAAATGGAGATTGAGGATTTTTTTTTGTTGTTGTTTTTAGATAAGTTTAGTACATTTTTTAAAAAATATGCTAAAATTAAGAAGAGAAAAATAAATTTTTTTACTAAAATGAGAAAAAATTGATAAAAATTTACAAAAAATAACATAAACCTGACACATTCTGTACCAAAAGCTTATGAACAAATTTCCAATTTTTCCATTTTGATATGTTACTTTACCATTCTATTTTGGAAATACCTTCAGAATAAGATATGCTTTTAATTTTTACAAAACCTAGAGCTCTTTAACTAAGTTATTATATGAAATTGTTTAAAAAAAGTGATTATATTAACATAAGGGACTATAAATTTTGTAATAAAACAGTTATTGATAAATCTGAAGGTTAAAACACTTATACTATTATACAGAACTTACACAAAAAATTTCAGTTAATTATTTTCAAAACTTTTTAGCAATTATTCGCCCTGTTTCAGCATTTAAAAAAAAACACACATTTCCAGTAAAATGCGTTTTAAAGTATGGCATCTTGCTTAAAGTAATATCATCTGCTTTTACTAAAGCACTTGTACTTTTGTTCTAGTGAACGGAAAATAATAAAATTGGTATTTTTATAAAGCTAATAAAATAGCCTATAAAATATAAATTTGTCAATTTTTGGCAAAATTCACAATTTTAGGGCAGTTATATACTTTAAATGCAATCAAATTTGATTATACGCATCATTTAACAATAATTTCCGTAAAAAGTAAATATAATACTAAGAAGCTACTGGAGAACTGTAAGTCTGAAGAACAACAAACTCTTAATATTAAAAGTTTTTGATAAATTAAAACTGTACGTTTCTAATTTTCCACAACTTTTTTAAGGCATTAGAAATGTTTGAAAACAAACAGGTAAATTAATTGAAGCTACTTGATAGTTCCCCTGTGAATTCTTTAAGGTAATCTAAGGATTGAGAGTAACTGTGGTTGCTGAAGTAGTCATGATCATGAACTCGTCGTCGAGCCATGGGTTCGAGTCCTGGTGCTACTGAAGATCTACTGTGTAGAAAAGCTGAGGTATGTTAAATATTTTGAGGTTCAAAAGTCCTCCCGTTGTCTTGATGTGGATACCTGGAAATTGGGGGGGGCAGTACTGGAGTCCTCGTCACTTAGGTTCAAAATTACTAGGTTCATCTCCAATAACCCTAGTGTTGCTTAGAGTGTTATGTAATCTATCTATGGCAGGGGTGGCCAACCTTTTTAGGAAGAGTGCCACTTTCAGATAAAAAATAATTAAATGTGCCACTTCTAACTTTTTGAACAAATGAAAGGAGAAAAAATATTTCTTATAGACTTATTATTGTACTTTTACGCAAAGAGCGCATTTTTGAACCACAAGTCAATGCAGTGGGAATTTAAAAACAATATAATAAATGAGACCAAATCACAAACTTGAATTTTATTGTTAATCAGATCAGTTAATTTTGGACAATGTTTTGATTTTATTATGTTCATAATTGAAAACATTTATTAACAAATGTATGTTGATTCAAATCTACAACAATATCTGACAGCAAAATCATGTAAATTTGAAAAATTGCTTTGTACAAATTTCCAAAGTTCCGTATATAAAATTTCGATTTTAATTTCAGGAGGGTAAAAATTGGCATTTTGCAGAGAAACTGAAAAAGGATTTGTGAAAAGATCTGCATTTTTTATGTTATCTTGTAAAACATCAAACCTAGCTCTGAAAGAATCCTGCAAAAATGGATATTAATTTTTTTTAATCCATCACAGCTCGGAGCCCTATTAACTATGGTAGATAGTTCCTGCATTAATGTGAAATACATTAATTTTTTCCCTCCAAAATCAAGACGAAAAAAGCAAAAGTTTGTCCACAAAATAAGGTATTTGACCTACTAGGGTAGAAAAAAAAATACAATCTTTTCTCTGAAATCTTACATTTAAATTATTTTAATGTCTCGTCATATCGGTAACAAAAGCTAAATCATATAGCCTGTCCATTCTAGAATAGCAAATACTCACTGGGCACTCCAGTGTTTTCTTCCAGATATTTTAAAATGAGCTTCCGCAAATTCCGAAATCTCGCGAGTGAAAAAGCTTTTGAAAGCTAACTCGCACCACAATGCAGGTGCATTCTCTACACGATAAATTTCTACTGAATCTCTAAGTTCATTTAAAATAAATTTTAAGGGTTTTTTTTGTCTCAGACAATCGCATTTCCATAAAATTATAAGAAAATAATAAAAAAATTTTATTTATGATTACTTTATCAAATTTTTAAAGAATTTTATTAAGTTTTCGCGTGCCACTGTTACAACACCGCCGTGCCACGGGTTGTCTACCCCTGATCTAAGGAATGAAAGGGGTTTCTCAAGAGGATTTCAACTTTAGTTTCATATTACACATACATTATAGGAAAAACGAATGTTATCTTTTTAGTCCTGATTTATGTATCGCATCACAAAATAACTCTTGATGAAATGTAACAGATATGAAAATATAAGAGCGAAAACTATTATAAAAATCTCTAAACATAGAGAATAATAAGTTGGTATAATGATGTACAATCAATCTAATTAAAAAAATAACTTTTTAAATATATCCCGGCTATTTTTGCCTACCTAATTTTGAACCTTTCTTAAAACGAAAATCCATGGAAAATGATAAAAATCCAAGTTTATATTCTTCCCAAAAATAGAAATAAAGATGGTCTTTGAACTTAAATATCTATCGTTATGCCCAGAAACATTTAGGGTAGTATTCAAATATGTACTGGTCATCATCACGTTATACGAATATACAGGGTGTTTCATAAATGATGGGAGTAACTTTAAGGGGTGATAGTACACATCAAGACGAGTAATAGTAAATAGGAAACCAAGTGTCCCAAACGTCTTCCGAAGGAGAAAGGCGCCATCAAAGTTTAGGGTCCTAAATTTCAAATGATGATAAAAAACGGGAAAATGGATCGATTCATTTGCGGTTTTCACTAAAATCATTCTTTAAATTAGTATTTTCATTAAAAAAAGTTTTAAAGACAAAGTTAAAAAATGCCGTTAGAGGGCGCTCTAGACTTTGGAGTACCGAACAACTACCTTTTACCAGTATTTTTTTTATTTTGTTAAATGTTTACAAAAGCTTAGATTTTAACTTGAATTTTGAGCGCAAAATTGAAACCATCGGGAGCGGTTAAGTGGCGCAAATGTAACCGCGTTTAGGGAGGAAAAATTGAAATGCTCGTATGTAATGATCAAAATAAAAAACGATAAAGCAAACTTTAAGAGGCGATAGTACAACACCAAAACAAGTAACATTCATCAAAGAAATCATACTCGTAATTTTAACCGAAGGTGATAGAGGGCGCTGAAACAGATTTCGTTTTAAGAGACAAAAAGGAAACAAAGAACATTTACGTTATAAAAAAAGTTTAATTAGAAATGATTACAATATCTGTTCGAAACACTGACCATTAGAGGCGATGCATGCGGTACAACGGCGAAGAAGGGATTCACGAACCCTCTGAAACACGCCAGGAGTATCGCGCACCTCTCCTGCAGCTGCCGAAAGTCTGGCGACGAGTTCTTCTGCAGTTTCGATAGGAGTCTCATACATAAGACTCTTCAAGTGTCCCACAAAAAGAAATCCAGGCATGAAAGATCGGGCGATCGCGCTGGCCAAGGGACAGGACCACTTCGCCCAATCCATTGATTTGGAAAGGTTGCGTTTAGATAATTTCGCACCTCTGGCGCAAAATGAGCTGGTGCTCCATCCTGCTGGAACCACATTACTCGCCGGATACGAGGGGGAACATCTGTTATCATTTCCGGCAGCACCTGTTGCAGAAAGGTAAGATATTTTTTTCCATCCAGGCGTTCTGGCAGAAGATAAGGTCCAAGTAGATGGTCACCAATTATTCCTGCCCAAACATTTATGGAAAATCGTCGCTGATATGCATGTGTAGAAGACGCATGTGGATTTACATCTGCCCATTGGTGGGAATTGTGGGTGTTAAATGTACCGTCACGTGTAAATGTACATTCATCTGTAAAAAGCACAGTTGCACCAAAATCGGGATTTAGGGTGTGCTTCTGCAGATACCAGCGAGCAAAATCCATTCGACGAGGAAAATCCCTTTCAGTCAGTTCCTGGACTCGTTGGACATGAAAGGATGCATACTTTCATCCTTTAGTACTCGCCATGTCGTGGAGGGTGATACTTCAATTTGACTAGCCACTGCTCGCGTGCTTGTATTTGGATGATCAGTCACCATATCCAGAATTTTTTCTTCCACGGCTACCGTTCTGTTAGACTTCGCACAGCCTGCATTTGAACGTGCACCAAAAAAGGATCCTGTCTCACACAACTGTCTGTGCAAGCGCACAAATGTTTTATCATTGGGCAACCGCCTGTTGGGAAACTTTTTTCCGTATAATCGTCGCGCCTCTGCACTATTCCCATTTGCAGTTCCGTAGATGAAGTGCATATCAGCCTTTTCTTGATTAGTGAAGGGCAACATCTTTCGTTACGTTTGTTCCGTGATTTACACTTGCACACTCGGGTCAATGGCTTTTATCTTAATAACAATTTGCATATGCGTTCTTCTTCTTCCCCATATCACAATTTCATGTTCTTCTTCCAGAATCTTGCAGCTAAAACGCTTGCATGGATAAAATTTGAAGATGCTCTAGCACGTTTGCGTTTGAATTCAAATCATGCATTTTCTAATCGAAGTTGATTGTTTTTATGTTGTACTATCGCCTCTTAAAGTTTGCTTTATCGTTTTTTATTTTGATCATTACATACGAGCATTTCAATTTTTCCTCCCTAAACGCGGTTACATTTGCGCCACTTAACCGCTCCCGATGGTTTCAATTTTGCGCTCAAAATTCAAGTTAAAATCTAAGCTTTTGTAAACATTTAACAAAATAAAAAAAATACTGGTAAAAGGTAGTTGTTCGGTACTCCAAAGTCTAGAGCGCCCTCTAACGGCATTTTTTTAACTTTGTCTTTAAAACTTTTTTTAATGAAAATACTAATTTAAAGAATGATTTTAGTGAAAACCGCAAATGAATCGATCCATTTTCCCGTTTTTTATCATCATTTGAAATTTAGGACCCTAAACTTTGATGGCTCCTTTCTCCTTCGGAAGACGTTTGGGACACTTGGTTTCCTATTTACTATTACTCGTCTAGATGTGTACTATCACCTCTTAAAGTTACTCCCATCATTTATGAAACACCCTGTATAGTTAGACATATATAGATGCTCTGTTTATTAAGATCTTTACAAGGTGATCAAGAATCAATAATTGTATGAAATGAAATGAAATTTTTTTTAAATATTTATCTATTTTTATGTTAAACTTTGTCTTGTTGAAATTTGCTTTTTTTTCTGAGAATAGGAAGATGTGTTTTTCGTTTTATGAACAGCATTTCGCTTTTGAAAACTAAGCCTAATATTAAATAAGACAAAGCTCTTTTAACATAAATCTTCCTTAAAGATAATTATTTCGTTAAAATATACTCATGTTCAAAATTAAGGTCACAATTATATTTTTCGTCATAGTTTTAAAAATGACTCCAAAGTAAAATTGATAGAATTTGTATTTTACACTTGGACAAAAAAATTAACGCACCAAGAAATAATAGCGGGATCGTGACGAAACTTGGCATGAAGGTACATGTCGGAGAGATATGCAAATGATTAGAAATGCAGTGTGATTGCGCATTACGTATAAACGGTAGAAGGTGTTTAACGTCGTTCTCCGTGGAGTATAAAACAGGTAACCAAAGCTTGATTGAGTGTGCTGAATCGTTTGCAAAGGAAGGGTTGAGGTAGACATGCAATTACGCCGTTTCCGAAGACAATATGAGCAGCTGTCGCAGTTTGATAGGGGAAGAATCATCGGCATGATGGAAGGTAGGCGAGTAGCTCGTCAATTAGGCCGCTCTGATTGTGCTGTGAGGAGGTGTTGGGACCAGTCATCAAGAAGACCGCCAAATCGTAAGAAATGCACGCGTACAGCCAACTGCTTCATCGGCCGCCATCCAGGCATAGGCAGCACCTTCCTTAGGGGCCCCTGTGTCTTCTCGAACTATACGAAGGCGCCTGGCTGAAGGACATTTGGGATCGTGGCGCCCATTACGTGTACTGCCCTTGACGCCCATCCATCGACGCCTCCGTTTGGAGTGGTGCCACGCACGAGGAAACTGAGCTGTAGCGGAATGGAACTAGGTCGTCTTTAGCGACGAATCCAGATTCAATCTCAGCAATGATGCAATCGTGTTCGTGTGTAGAAACCCCGTGGTGAACGCCTCAATCCTGCCTTTGCTTTACAGCGACACACCGCTCCCACAACTGGTGTGATGGTATGGGGTGCCATTGCTTACAATACACGGTCACCCCTACTATTAATCTGTTGCACCATGACAGCCCAGCGGTATGTCTACTCATCCAATGGCTCCCAGGAGCCATTTTTCAACAAGACAATACTCGGGTCCCCACGGCAAGGGGGTCACAAGACTGTCTCCACAAGGAATGTACCCTTCCTTGGCCTGCCCGATCCCCAGATTTGTCTCCAATCTACCATATCTGATATCATTTGGGACGGTGAGTTGGGCATCCCACGAGTTTGAACGAACTGGAGGCAAGGTTACAGTAAATATGGAATGAAATGTCTAAAGTTATCATACAAAACTTGTATGCCTCAATGCCTGGAAGCATCGTGTATTCGCGGTAGAGGGGGTTCAACAGGGTATTAAATCCTCCGTTCTTTTGCCTTTTTCTCTAAAATAAATTATCCTTTTTCTTTGATTTTCTAGTCATTTACTTATATTAAAGTAGTCATTACGTATGTAAAATTTCCTTTCATTTTGACGACTCCTTCTTGGTGATCTAATTTTTTGTCCATGAGTGTACTTGCACTTTTTCCATCAGAAGTATTGACACCATAGTATGTATCAATAATAAATTCAGTAGGATAAAAATGTAGAAGAAATCAATTGTCTTTACTAAAACAATTTTAAAATGCAAGATCAAGGGAATACTAGAATATTATAAAAAATCATTAGTTTAAATTAATTACGTACAAATATTATAAATAAATGATGTAATATATCATTGGAGAGCTTTACTTTAGTGAAGGCATTTCAACTTCCTTTCTATTATTTCAGTTACACATCCTCTGGAAGTCTCTTGGTAGTTTCTTTATCTTCATAAAAACTTTTCTGCTTCAAAACTTTTTAGCTTAATTTTTTTTAAGTTTAATGGAAACCATTTTATATTAGACAAAGTATAAGTGAATAAAATCATTCAAGTTAAAAGAAAAATTTATAATAATTACAATTTGTATTTCACTTAAGATTATGTTTCTAAAGTTACCATCTTAGAAGATAATTAGCAGTTTATCTCCTAGAGGGTATAATTCATTAAATGTTACATTAACGAATCCTCAAAGACACACATATAATTCCCTTTAAATCTCTATAAAACTCTTAAAATGTTTTAACTGTTTTCAAAAACAGTTGAAATAATTAATTTCATGAGAAAATAAACAATGCTTAAAAATAAACTGACATGTATCTTACTCATATTTTAAATGGAGTAGTAAAAAATTTATTTCTTATAAAAATGCTATGCTTCTTTTTTTTCCTTTAACATAGCAGAGCGCTTTGACTTAAGTCAAAAATTAAGCATATAATTATTAAATACATTAAATAAAAATTCCCCGATAATTCTACACGTATTTTTAATTCTGTGCTCAAAGTTTAATAACTCCAATAATGATAAAAATATCTATTTTACTCCAGTGTCTTGATGCTCTACTGCGTAAATTACCGTAAGGTAATGTAGTTTGTATCCCCAAGCGCTCCTACAACTACTTTCCCTTCTATGTTAAATATTAAGAACAAACAAAAGACCCATATTTCTGTGGTAATTACTTCAGATGCAATCAGTCGCCGAGTACTCTTTTAATCTTGTTTTATTTATCTATAATTTCACCATTTAAAGGAAAATTGATCCCTCAAACTAGAACCGAGTATATTAAATGGTGTTTCGTGGCATCCGTCCGATAATGTAAACGGTTCGCGACACGAACCATCGAACAATTCACTCAAGAAAATTTGTTTTGGGTTAACAATCGATTGCCCTCTGTATAGCAGAAGTTAAAGTGAACTTTGTTTGTTCGGAGGTAATAAACAAGAATAATTTCTAGACCTGTTCTTTATGCGTTAGACTCCCTCTTACGAAAAAAGTAGATCATTAGGGGAAGAATTTAATCACTTAGGCGAGTGTAAATACATAATTAACGACACGTGAACCACTTGCACGGAACTATATTGGTGGTTGTAGTGCGCTGTTTCATCTTAGAGAGAAAACATCGTATAAATTAGTAAGTAAATTTCGAAGAAACTATTTCAAGAAATTTGAATTAATATGCTAAGAAAAAAAATCGAAGAACTGAATTCAACAATTAATAACATCATATGCAAACAATTTCTAAGATAATAAAGATTATATATACGAGGGTCATTCTGAAATTTTTGAGATACATCTTGTGAGGGAAGCGTTTTCTCTTCCCTCAGTGTGGGGAGATCGGAAATAAGATTAGCCTTGTTCTAAAACAATTTATTTACAACACAAACCACAACACAAGTTTGATCAATCCAAGTTAAGAGATGCACGCAATTAATAAATATGAGGACAATTGACGAGGTATGCGAGATATGAGAAGACTTTAAATACTTAATGCACTTACTAAATTCAATAGCTCTGACTTCTTAGCAATACTATCTAGATTTAATCTCAAGTGGTAGATCGTCACCTTAAGTAATACAATTATCAATTACTAAAGATCCGCGCTCTTCGCATTCAATTTTATTAATCACTGCTCCGCTAGCAATCCATTCTCTCTCTCTGTCTCTCTCTCTCTCTCTCTCTCTCCTCTAACCTGAAAGCTTAGACTGTATATAGCAGTCTTAATTTGCATGTTCACACTATCTTCGTCGGAGAAAGCTTTTTAATAAAATAATTTTTAAGGGCCGAAAATTCCTTAAGAGGACTTTTAGTGAAAAGGTCGCGGATAGAGCTGTCACAATTTGTGTTTTTTTAAGTTATACGTACAAAATTTTAGGAGTTTCCTCCAGCATCAGTGCACTTTTATAGACAAATTTTCAGCATATTAAACGCCTCAAATCATTCATTTATTTGAATTGATGAAAAAAATGCATTTATAGCTACATCAATCTCTTCTGTATGAAAACGACGTCTAAGTAAGTTCTTTTTTAGAATAAATAATAATCAAAATTCACACATAGCTAGATCCGGAGCATAAGGTGGATGTTCTATTACTTTAATTTGATTTTGTTTAAGAAACTCCACTGTGTTAATCCGGCTGTATGAGAAGATGCATCGTCATGGTGAAGCATTACCCCCCTAACATTCCCTTCTTGGAGAATTTCTGAAAGACATTTAGGGGAACACAAGTTTACTGTTACTACATTCTGTCCTTCCAACTTGATTACTTTGACCAATCCCGTACTTCTGAAGAAAATGACATACACTGGTGTCCAAAAGTTAAGCATAATTGATAATTATGTGATTAAAGAAGGAACTGTAAATCAGAATGGCGGGAAACGTGATATGCGAATGTAAAATGGTTATAAAATAAGGAAGCAAATCAAAAGAACGATAAAAATTAATTTTATTATTCAAAGTAGCAGTTTGAAAGAAAAATGAGCATAGAAAGGATTCACACTTTTAAAGAAAGAATGAAAGAAAACATTAAATAAAATACTGATGATGCAGTTTAATAAGCCGTGTGGTCACCTCTGACAGCCAGGTACACTGCACAGCGATTTACCATACTTACTATGAGATAATGAATGAGTTGTGGGCTCAAACGGTTCAAAGCTTCTTGGAGAACTCTCTTCAGTTCTGTAACGGAGCTTGGTGGGTGCGAAAGGGCTGCAATTTGTCTCCCGAGCATTTCTCATACATTCTCGATAGGATTTAAATCAGGGAGTTCGCAGGTCACGACATGCGCTGGATGATTTCCGTTTCCAGGAAGTCATCAATCAGCACCGCTCGGTGACATGGCACATTATCATCCATGAATATGAAGTTCGAATCGACAGCACCTCGAAACAAGTGAACATAAGGCTCAAGAACTTCGTCTCTGTATCTTTGAGCAGTCACAGATCCCGTGTCAAAGAAATGGAGGTCTGTGCGGCCGTCCATCATGATGCCTGCCCATACCATTACTCCCCTTGATGGAAAATGATGTCTTTCCGTTATGTTTCTTGGGTCAAAACGTGTTCCACGTTCTCTCCATATCGTTACCCACCGAGAATCACTACTTAGACTAAACCGGCACGCGTGACTGAACATCACATTGGCCCACTCTCCACACTCCAATGTTGATGTTTCAAACTCCAGTTCAAACGAGCGTGTTTATGCGCAGACGTGAAGGGAATGCAAACTGCTGGTATGATTGAGTCTCCTGTAAACAGTTTGTCTCGAAATTCGTATTCCTGTGGCGACTGTGAGCGCCGAACCCAGTGCTCTGGCAATACTGCCCCTCTGACGTCGAACACTTATTACCAGATATCGGTCTTGGCGAGGGGTTGTGACTCTTGGTCGACCTGATACTGGTTGTCGGGCAACATCTCCCGTTTTTTGAAACATCTGCCACAGTCTTGTGATCACAGACTGGTCCACATTCAGAATTCGAAACACTTCAGTTTGCGATCGTGAGGATTCCAGCATTAAAACGATTCTTCTTTTCGTAAAAATGTCCAATTGGCGTCTTTGTGCCATCATTCACCTTGTTTGATGGTTAACAACGTTCCTTCACACAGCAGTTGCACGAAACTTGTCTGAACTGCCTATGCTGCGTAAATCGGTTTCTCCGCGTTCCGAAATGTGCCGGTGTTTCGCGCAGGTCGTAGTCGACTGAAAAGTTTTGCATAAACCCAATGTTTCTCTTTCATCCAATTAATATCCGCAAGAAATTTGGAACAATTTTATGAATATTTACTCCATGTTTTTCGCATTTTACGATTTATGCTTAACTTTTGGACACCAGTGTACAGTACTTTTTTTCATTGCTCGTTGTCTTTTCAATATTGTGGGCGTTTGATCAGCTTTAAAGACCCATACTTTGCTTTCTTGACGTGTTGGCAAGTCAAAAAACGGTATATACGTTTCATCACCCGTTACAGTATTAGAAATGATGTGGTGGATGCAATCATTTAGCAATTTAAGAATTTTTTTCCCTGATTCTGACACACTTTTATTTTTCGTGCTCAGTTAGATCATGGGAAACCCAACCTCAAACTATTTTTTCATACCAGGTGGTTATAATTGAAGTTACACTATTCAGAGGTCTGTAGAACCTGTTCTGCTTATCGGGTTTTGATGAAACTTGGAATATATGCTATAAGGAGCAAGGGGAAAAGGTTTCTGCAATAAAAAAATAGTTCAAATTTTGACCACCATGAGAAAATGTGGTGCCCAAATGATGTTAGAATCGTTAAAATTTATTCAATTACAGAATATGTTCAATATATGCTTCATTGACATCAATAACGTGTTGAAAGCGAATTGTAACGTTTTGAATGGTAGAGTGAAGCAACTCACGAGGGATTTCAGCCACATGGCATATAATGCTAGCTTTCAAATCAGGTAAATTCCTAATTCCTCCGCTGTAAACACAGTCTTTTAGAAATCCCCTCAAACAGAAATCACAGGGATTTAAATCGGGTGAACGAGAAGGCCATGCAATCGGAAAATGTCTGGATATTACACGATTATTGCCAAAGTTAGCATTATGCAGTGCTTTGACGATGCCCAATGTCAGGAGTTGCTCCACCTTGCATAAATATAGTGGTTTGCAAACATTGTCGTTCATATAAAGCAGGAATGACCTGTTGTTAAAGAAGTTCACTGTACCATGAACTCGTGATAGAGCATCTTGTAGGACTTTGTGTAGTAAGAGTTTTAAAGAAGAAAGGTCCGAGGATAAACTCATCCGTAAATCAATCAGTCACATAATCAGAATGCAGTGGTTGAATGATTCTCTGGCTATGACTGCAAGTTTATATAGAGGTTTTACGGATTTGCATAAAAGAATATTCAATTAAAGTCACCTGGTGGCCAAAACTTGTAATATTTTTATTTCAGAAACCTTTTCTCCATGGTCAATATAGTATATATCCCAAGTTTCATCTAAATCCGATAACCAGAACATTTTCTACAGGCCTCTGATATAGTGTAACTTTAATTATAACCACCTGGTATGTAATTCTTCATGAATAATTTTGTGTATGGCTGTGAATCCAATTTTAAGAGTTCCTTCTGTATCATTTGGTAGCTACAGACATTATCATCAATTAACATTTTTCGCATGGCAGACACATTATCTGAGATTACTGCCGACCTCGGCCTTCTTGTGTGCTCTTCATCCTGAAGAGAATTGCGACCGCTGCAAAATTCTTTAAATCATCTGAATACAGTAGCAAGACTTGGAGATTCAGAACCAAATGCTAATTGCAGCCATTGAAACATTCGTCTTGATTTAATCCTGCTTTAAAATCACAGAAATTCATAGTACAATAATGTTCTTGCGTCAACTCCATTTTCTCTTCAATCTAAAATTTATTCTACGTTAAATAACTTGAAATAAGTCAGTAAAAAAATCATCTGTTGTGTGTAAAATTCTTTGTATATCCAAATTAAATTATTTTTTTTCCAACTCCTGTGTGTGTCTTCGCGTACCTCAAAAATTTCAGCGTTATTCTCGTATGCGTATATAATGCGTTACAATACAGCTTGCGCAACACAATATGTTTTATAAACTGTTAAGATATTAATAAAAAATGCAGTATAGCTTGTTACGACGCTTTATATAGTGTTAGGAATATTGATTAAAAGTAATGCTTAAAATAGTGTGCATATTTTATAACTCTATTTAATACGCTATTATTACTTTCTGTTTTGTTTATTTTACGATAAAATTGTAATATTTGCAAGCAAGCAACACCATCCCTTACACTATAATGACGTTTCAAAGGAAACTTGGCAAAATATTGGTGATACCACCATGTTGGCATCATTTTTGGCCACTTGGCTATCATATGAATGCTTCTGGAAATTACTGGAGAAATCTACAGCATCATGATCTATCACACCCCGACTATAAATATCAGTCGCTTGCTGAAACTGAATCAATCTTTAACATTACGTACTTGTGTTTTTAGACACTGAGAGTTGTGTCTGAGTGCTATAGAAGGTGTGAAAACCTTCTGGGATTTATTGTCCAAATTTTAGTGCTGTATTCTGTATTTTAAGGATTGTTTTTCCACAATAAATTTTCATCGCTCTTAGAGAACTGTTTTGCTCTTTGAGACTGATAGCATAAAATCCACGAACTCCGATCTACGTAGCAATATTATAATCCAATGATACACACATACAAAAAATGCAATGCGTTAAAAAATACTCATATAATTGATAGTAAGTTTACTCCTTTTAAATGTATTTTAAATACTAAATATCTTGCTCTAAGCAATTATTATTATTATTATTATAAGATATTACAATTTTGAATAAAAGTGTTGAATTTGTTTTTAAGTTTCCTGACAAGAGTTCACAAGCGTTATATGATACGAGAAAAGGGAACTATGCATATAAAAAAGGAGGAATTAAATTTTATACACTGTTTGCCAATAAAAAAGTACATTACTGTACGTGTATATATATCATAAACGTAAAATGTATATTTCTCGGATGAAAATGAATTTAAATAAGGGTTATGTTTTAATTTACTAAAAGCAAGGATACACACCCATGAGGCTTAAAATCCGGTAGGAGTTGTCTCTCCCACTCCTATGGAGTACACCTTTTTAGATCCGCGTCACTTGACCATGGTTCAAAATTACGCGGTCCGTCGCCGAGAGCCCTCGTGCAGCTGAAAAGTGTGATGTTAATATTCACTCACTCCCTCACTCACTCATACCTTTTTAGCTCCTATATTATTACAGAGAATGGGTGCATAAACGACAAAAGTAGACAATTCTTATGCTTCACAACTCTTCTCCTCAAAATGTTCACCAGTATATTTAACAGGATTCATATCTGGGAAATATAGCAGTCAATCCACACGGAAGTTTCTTTCGTCAACAAAGAAATGGGTCACTACTCAAGCATAGTGTAGACGGGCATTAGCGACCATGAGAAATAAGTCATCCAGATAGTTTTAGAGTAAAGGACACACAATAAGTCAAAATATTTTATTTTATTATTGCTGAATCATAGATTTCTTACACGTGATGTAGAGGTTAGTTTGTCGTTGATAAAGGCACTGCCCCACATCAACCACCTCAATTTGGATAGTTTCATACATTCAATGCAGGATAATTTTACCATACCATATTATAACCATATACCTTACCATATTATAACTCAACTATTGCAAGCCTTACTCTAATTCGTTTATTTGCTTGTTTGTTAAATATCATTTCTACCCTACTCAAAGGTCTATTTAGCATCTCGTAATTTTGAACCATAATCAGATGAAGTAGTCAACACCCGAGTTGAAATCTTTCTCTCTAAAGCCAACTACGCTAATGTGAGATGATTTTTTTCTGACTAATTGTACAAACAACAATTTTGCTACACTGCCATAAAAGGGAAGCCGTTTTATAGAGAGGAGGAAGCCGAACTCGCTATCCACCAAATTTTGGCACTTTATTCTACCTATCTAGCTTTACACAAAGTCGAAGCTTTTCTTATCTTGTACACTAAGCTGCCATTGCCCCAAAAAAGCATTGCCTATCCATTTCTTCCCCAGATAATATACTCTTAATTTTCCCCTTTTAAATGTAGAAATTTAATAGAAATATAAAGCATAAATATGTCAGTCTACATTTCAACGTGATGGAATCAAGTTTGAGCAACTAGTTGTTGAAATGAATAACTGGTGCTAGTAACCCTTTAAAGTTGTCTATGCTGTGAAATGGCCTTCATATTGCGTTACCTAATGTTACTATTAATTACCGATTCTCTCTGTATGTTGCAGTACGCGTATTAGCTTGTCATAACCTTCCGCTAAAAATTCCATTTCCTAAATATGAAAGGCAGTTTATTATATATACACGAAAAAAAACTTGTGTTGCAGCGGATTGTGTCTATCTAGCTTCTAAATAACCAATGGATTTTCAGATATCCAATTAATTCCAGCATTTCATGCAGTTAAGATGCTGCATTTACTTTTGCTAAGTATTTAAAAAGAGAATTAAATTTTGTAAATATATTTCTGCGTAAGGAATTCTGGAAGTCACTCTTCATTCTGCATTTATTTTCTACATCAAGAATAAAACTTGCATATTCTGAAGTTTGTAAATGTGATAATATTATTTTTAATAATACCTTTTTTCTTATTTTCTAAAAAATATTTGCCGAATATATGTTTATTTCATAACTAATTCGCGATATTCCTTAATATAATCAGTGTACTTATTTAAAATTAGAACATAGCGAACTGGTGCATCCACATGTTATTGAGAAAAGTTTAATTTAAAAAATTACAACACAATTTATACATTGCATTATTATTCACAAAATTAAAGGAGTGAGATTTCTTATGCACAACAAAGCATTTTATGTGATAGTTAAATTTATCTTAATCCTGTAAAAAAGATCAATCATATTGCATATGATAAATTTAGTAAGATGTTAAAAGAAAATTTAATAGTTTAATTTATTAATTATTAAATTAAAAAATAAGAATTTTTAATGTAAAAGCATTTTGAATATTTATTCCTCACAAAAAAAAATAATTTGGTATCAAAATATTTCTGGTTTACTTTTATGTATGCCAGTGTTGCTTAGTATACTAATAGACTGCTTCCAACACAATCCGAATATTTTCCGAATATATAATCCGAAATATTTTTCTTTAGTGATTACTTTGCTAGTAATCCTAATTGGATTTCAAGTGAAAGATCAAATTTAGCAAGAGCTTAAATGTCTGGAATAACATATATATAGAGAGAGAGCGCGAAAATTTCTCATTTTTCTTCGAAAAATATTTTTATCATAAATATATAGCACAAGAAACAGCTCCCCTAATTCTTTTGTACTGTTGGATTTCCATAACCTATAAAAAATTTTCCCTGCAAGTGTACTCATATCATTAACTGTTTTAGTAAAGAAAATAGCTTCTCCAACGTCAAGGATTATATCACATTTAGCGAACATGATTGTTTTTATATAAAATTACGATGTCGTAAATACTAGTTTTAAAAAGAACGAAGAATAATACCTTTCTAAAAAATTAGAATTTATTCCTATTCTGCATACGGCATAGCACTTTTTCTCTGGTTTAATAAGCTTTTATCCGATTTGTAGAACTTTTTTGAGATAGTTTATAATAACTCTAGTCGCGATGTTGACATCGACTTTAACGGTAAAACTGCAAATTAACGGCATCGCCGAAGGTTTAGAATCATAAGTCACTTTTTCCCGCCCACGCATTTCTTTCATTCTTGTCGGGAGAAATCGATTTCATACCATTGAGACTTAGCGTGTAATTCGGCCCTTCCGTTTATCTTAGTTATCATTTCCATCAGCTGCAAAGACAAGCTATTTTCGGTACACACCGTTTTGTGATACATGAGCCAGCTTAAATGTCGAGACCAAACATTTTCTGCATTTAGTGTTTTCCATTATTTAATGCTTCACTTGATAATCCCTGAGGAGACTTCTTTTATTTTCCGCAAATTACATTGCGATGTGTTTATTGTACTTCTTAAAACTTCTATCCCGCGTGTTCAAGTGAGCGTTACAGTCTTATCAAACAAACGTTTCCTATAATTAGCATTTTAAAAAGCTTAACTTGAAAAATCTCTGCTAAGCTTCCATTAAAGGCATAAATTCTTGTCATTTAAAAGTGCGTCTAGAATTTAAACACGGAGACCTATCAACTGACATTTGGCTTATTTTGAGCTGTTTTGTAACCAGCTTGTAGTGTTCTTATCTAAATTTTACTTTTCTTTTATTTGTGTTTACTCTTCCTGTAATGTATTCTTTTTGCCAAAGAATTTAAACTAACTTAATCTGTTAAGTGAACAAAATTTCGTATGAACTTATGTGCAATAAGCAGAGTAAATCAAAAGAGAAATAATTAATATGTAATCTTAACTGCCAATATTAGAATATTATCAGTAGTACTTGACACTTTTAATAAAAACATAAACTGGATAAATTCTCCATCTGAGAAATAAAACAGAGAGAACTTCATTACTATATTATATATATGTAATATCATGCAAAAAAATGGTACACGCTTTGAAATATTTATTACGCTTAGATTAATTTCAAGAAACGTAATTTTTTTAATTCAAATCATTTTAAAGATGTATCAGTTTTTAACCATACCTAATACGTTACATAATAAAATGATTAATTTTATATGAATCTGGTATGTAGTTGAGATAAAAAGCTTAACTTTCATTGCAAATTAAATTTCATTTCACTTGTATTAAGTTCAATTCAGTAATATATCTAAAGCATTTGATTGCAAATTCAATAATTCAGTTTATTTCTTCTGTGAGCTTAAGAAAAATTTAAAAAGCTGTCTTATTGTTAGATAAATTCGCCAAATATTTGAACTTGAAGCATGAGAATTTCAAAACATGTTATTTTTATTTCCTGGTATTAATTCCTTGTAAAGGATATAATCAATTTCAAATATGAGATTTTTTTAATTATTTTATTTTTGTGTGTTTTAAATTGCCAGTTTAAACATCAAGAGCAAAGACTTAGTAAAAATATGTTTGAGCGAGAGAGTTTGACTTCTTATTCAATCATTGTTTATTGATATTAAGTTCGACTTTGACGAGACCAAATGGAATGTAATTCAAGAAATTACTGATCTACTACTAGCTAAGTCCTGAGTAACAATAGTGCTAAGAAATTTGGAATCACTTTTAAAAATAGTCTTCTAAAAATGACCGTTAAATCCAAAATAGATTCATTGCCAGGCAAATTTAGAGCGTCTTGCCCAGGATGAAAAGGTTTTATTTTAAAGAAAACACACATGAAATTTTGAAAAATATAATATTATTAAGTTACTTATATAATATTGTAATGGCATGTATAGTAATTTTTATTGAAAAAAACACTACAAGATAACTCGTAGCTGGTGTCATTGAATAAAATTCCTGTGCTGAGTGCCACTTACGAGTTACCTCGTAATGTTTTTTTTTCCCTATAAAAATCTTCGTATACAAAGATTTTCTTTTAGTTTTGTTTGATTTTACATGCTCCTCATCTAATTTCATTTGGCGACACTCAGATGTGTAATGTTATGTCAAATTTTCATACAAATGTGTAATGATTCTCACTGGGGGAAAACCTATAAGGTTATGGTATTTACAAAGATTTCTAAAGAAATAAAAATGGACTGATAAGTAATAATTAGTAGACCTCAGGAAAACCATCCGTTGGTAAAAGAAAATCGCTCTACCCTACTTTGAAATCTTCATGAAGAATGATACATGTTTTATAATCAAAGAAATCGAGGGAAAAAAAGATGAGGATGTGTCAATTTAGGGAATCAGTTATGCACTTATTTGATGGGACGACAGCAATGCAGAAGAAAGCAGCAAATATAATACAAATACAACTGATTTTCCGTACTTAGAACATCTTTCTCCCACAATACAAAATTATGCCTACAAAACCATGTCGAATGTGTAGAACGCAAAAAAAAAAAAGTATTTTTGTCGAGTGAGTCCCCGAAACCAAGCATTTTGCGTTAACCTTTGCTTTAAAGCTCATCTTACACAGTAACAATAAAAATATTTTTTTTTAAATTTTTGAAATACATATATATAATATTACATTATAATATAATCGTCTAAACAATAGTTTTAATAATAAAAAATAAAAATTAATATATTTTTTGCACTTTTAATTTTGTATCCCTTTCTAATAATTCCTAACTCAAATGGAGATATATGTAATCAATCTACACTCCCTTCCAAAAGTTAGCACGGAGCAGTAAAATGCGGGGAAAAAATGGATGCTATTTTGATTGACAAGAAATGCTATACAAGTAAGTAGTTTTTGTTTTGTTTATGAAACAAAACAACGAATTACAAACAGAGATAATAAAAAAAAAGGAACGAGTCTTACAGTAGTCGCATATGATGTGTAACATCTGACATGTTATCCTGGTAAATACGCAATAGTAACTTAAATCCTGAAAAAATTAATCGGGTATGATTGGAAATAATTTTCTATGGAATAATTATATCTTTATTAAAATTTTATTTAATTAACACAACGAGTAATGCAAAATTTTTTATCAAAAATAATTATTCTTGTTCAATTTAGGGAAAAGCGGAAACACACGCACACAATAGAATTATGATAACTAAAATATGACACAAACACTTGTGATTTCAAAGTTCAAAGTATTTAATAACTGTTGAAAAACAGCGTCAATAACAGTACCACTGTTAGTAGTCGAAACATTTCGATTTGTGTTGATTTCGAGCTTGAGTTCATCATTCAAAAAAACTATAAGCGGACAATCATAAAGTTGCCTGACTGACAAATAGATTTGGTAAAGCAGTAGTTGGGTAGGCCGTTGATGTTTGTGAGAGAATTGTGTTCGTTGCATGGGCCCGAAAATTCCTGCTGGGTTGAGTTGAATTATGTGCAATTCTTTCAGCTGTACTCTTCCAGTTTTTAATTTTTTTCTCACGTTTCTTTTGCCGAAAATCTCGCATATATTCTGCTCTGGATTTATCCGTCTCTGTAAATCACAAAATCATGAAAATTTAATTAGCTTGGTAAATGTTTAAATATTAGAAATATTAGAGAAAATAAAAATTACCCGTGTATTTAATTAGTTAGTTTTTTTTAATCACAATTAAAAATATCATATTGACAGGGACAGGAATTAACCTCAAAGTATGAAAAAGATATACACTAAAATATTTATTCGAATAATTCCATATTACTTATTCGTATTTTTTTAAGAATAATGAACTTTGTCAGACGTTTAACAGTTTATTTAACTATTAATATAGTTTACACATATTAATATAACCTCAGATTTCATACACAACGAGCCCTGAGACTTAGACAATTGAGCGTAAGAATCGCAAATTTATCCTGGATGAAGTCTAATAATACTTGCTGGTATGTTCGAAGGGGATTTAGAGTCAAGAAAACGAAACCGAGTTTTTGAATTCGAATATTTTGAAATGCTAAATTTAACAACATAAAAAAGACTGGCCGCTATATGACTACTAGAGAAAAAACCCACGTGGTTATGTCTTTACAAGATCCAGCTAAAGGACTTGGCTTCTTCTCTGAGCCAAAAGTGAGAAAACAAGACAAAAACAAAGATCCCGCGGCTTAGACCGCTCGGGGGACCCCTCTTGAATGAAGGAGAAAAACAGAACTTCACTCCGAGAGTACGGGAAAGACGCCGCCAAGCGCGCTGACTGGTCAAATCAAACAGCGCGGGCTTCCCCGACTTCCTGTAACGCATTTCCGTCCCTTTTCACAAAATCACTCCAACAAATATCCAGCAACCGAGAGTAAAGATGTTACACATAAAAAAAAATTGAATTTTCATAAATTATAAGATGACGTCATATTTGCATCATTAACAAAATGATGCTTAAATGCAAAACAAATTAAAAAACTGACACTAATATTGTACGTGAGCACCCCTCACCTTCAAATAAAGTGTACAGCGTGTGGTCTGCTTGTTAAAAGTGGTCAACCACCGCAGAGTCCAGTAATTGTCCTTCCTCCTGTAGGGCAGTTTCTAAATATCTGAGAGTAGATGGGGAGGGGACGTCTACATACAGCATAGCTGAGGTCATGCCAAAAATTTTTAATCGGATTAAGGTCAGGCGAGTGTAAGCCGGTCACTTTATACCCGTAATCCCCTTACTATGTTGACGCGTATTATCGCTAATTAAAACGAAAGAAAGACCAACTGCTGAAGCGTAGAGTTTCATAATGGGGATCTCAGACTTCATCTCGATACCATACAGCTATCACAGCACCACGCCTGTAGATGTGCAGGTCGGTGCTATATCCAAATGAAATCCCAATCCAGACCATGATGCTTCCATCGCCAATGATGGCGGTCGAAGCTTCATGGCTCCACCTTCTGGTGATATTCTTTAGCAGATTGCGTGTACCTTTGTTTCCTCCAAACCCATACACTATTATCATCGCATTTCAGATCAAATCTAAATCATCTGCGAACACAATGTTGCCCCAATCACACACAGTCCAATTCACATGCTGGTGAGGCACCACTTTTGTCGTGTCCCTCTGGATTGGAAGGATAAAAGAACACAAACTCTTGATTCTCAGGTGTACAGACCATTCAAATGTATCCTTCAACGAATAGTAGTGGAAGATGTCGTCTTACCAATGTCCTTTGCAACCATCGATGTCACACGTTTGGAGGTCGATCTTCTCGATTCCATTTGGCTACAACAGTAATATATCTATCTTTGTGGGGATAGTAACTCATGGACGATCGACTACAGGTTCTAGAACAACTGCTTGGACTTTTTGGAATTGTTTTTATAATTAGGAAATGACGGAATGAGGAACTTCGAAGAAACGACCAACATCCCTGATAAACTGCCCTGCTTCAATGCGTCCAACAGCCCGCCATTGTTCAGAATCTTCCATTCGTCTTCTGGAAGCCATAAAAACACGTATAGCTTGAAAAAAAATTGTATTAAAGCTCTAAATACCTCTTTTCAGTTGCATTTGTATCTCCTGTAACCCTTCAAAATTTCGGCTTCTTATAAAACTCCCTAGTTTGCATATTTCTCGATGCGAAACTCTAATTATCTGTTACTTAACGTATTTCCATACTTGATTCTACCTTTACAACAAATTTAGGATTCTTTAATCCTGTTTTAATATTAGGTTTACTTAAATTAACATTTACTTTTCTGTGCTTAACTTTTAAAAGTGAGTGTAAAATTGCAGCACACATACAAGATTTCTCGTAGCTGAAAGTTTTTGAACGCACGCTTACTACGAGATATATCGTCTATGGTAGTGAATAGGTTAAGTGAAATCAGTTGATACTTTTCCATTTTTAGGTCAGATTACCTATACTTCAGATAATGACTTTAATAATCAAGCATCTTTTGGATTTATTAAGGCTTTGTTTTCAGAATCATTCAAATTAATATAAGTATATAGTTTAACGAGTTAATTCAAGGTAAACAACATTAAAATTAAGCTTTTCAATAAGTCTTAAAAAGTCTAGCATTAAGGTTCACTACAAAGTTGCACCATTATTAAGAAGGAATTTAATAACCAAAATTAGAACGCAATGAATTTTCATTCAAAAACTAATTATTTATGTTTTTGAGCTTTTAGGGTTTATTTAAAAAGGAAGAAAAACCAAGATAAATCATATTATTTACTTACATTTTTAAGTACTTGAAATGGACTTTTCAATATATATATATATATATATATATATAATATATATATATATATATGAAATACGACGATGTTGTAATGATGGATTTTTTGAATGGAGCTTGCAGTGGCATTCTTGTGGTTAATTAAACTTTTTATTTCACATCTTGAACACATAAAGCAAAGGACGATACACACAAATACTAGCTGCAACACACTACATGATGACAAGAGAGAAGAAGCTCGCGTAACGTGTGTTCAGAGTCTTTTATACTGGCGGTGAAGGTCGTACGACTCTTTTATAACAGAAGTCGTGATTGGCTGCAAATGCGCGGGAGCTATTAGATTAAGATTAAGATTATGCGCTCTTACAATTAGATTAAGATTATAACAGTCTTAGGCGAAAGAACTAGGAAATAATTTCACGGGGTACAGTTAAGGAGAGTTAGAAGAAGTCATTATATATATATATATATATATATATATATATATATATATATATATATTACGTGTTAAACAACTTAATATAATCTAAATTTAAACATAAAATATTTAAATTCAGAGAAAAAGTTTGGTAGATAAAAAAAATAGTTATAAGCAAGTAATGCTTGAGGAATAGTTAAAACACCTCAACTTAAACATTTGAAAACCAGATTTATTTAAAAGAGTAGAGAATTTTTTAGAAAACTTTTTAAAGAAACGGGAGTTTTCTAAGACTAAAGGGAAAAAGTGTAAAGAAGAAGGCTGGGTAATATATTACTTTCTAAAAGTTTTTGACGTAAAGTAGCAAGCATTTTATGCATAGCACTACATTCGAACAAGAAAAGAGTTCCATTACTATCACAGATAAAACACAAAACTGTCCAAGAGATTTCTAATCACTGAAATTTCCAACTGGAAATCTAAAATAAATTAATACAAATATCGATTCTATATGTTAAAGTTTTTGATACATGCTAGTGTTTTGATGAAAAGCATCATGAAATTTTCAAGGTGAATTTTTTCCGAGGAAACTGTCATCTTGTCATATTAGAAAAAAGAAAATAATTAGCTTGAAACGTCTGAAATTTATTGAAACATTAAAACGTTTTAAGTTTTAGTTCAGATTCTTTAGAATGAAGTATAAAGATAAACATATCATCACACACACACACACCAAGCAGCATTTACCATAACATATTGAATGTAACATTCCCGGGGTCTCTCCTTTTTTCCTTTATTTAAGGTATCCGACTACGCTAAAATTGAGAGTTCTGCCAAAAACTGATAATTTTTTTTATGAATTTGTTTTATAGGCCATCTTATTAGCTTTATAAAAATACCAATTTTATTATTTTCCGTTCTCTAGAACTAAAACTACAAGTGTTTTAATAAAAGCAGATGCCATTACTTTAAGCAAGATTGAATAAAAACATTTTGACAGAAATATTATTTATGCGTGTCTGACTGTTTATTAATGCCGTATTCGGTCTACTGGTGACAAATTACGTAACTTATAAGCATGATCAAGGGACGAAGGTGAGCTACCATCCCACTCTTCAAACTTCCACACAATACCGGCATGAGTAGTTCGAGTCTCGACATATTTAATGTACATCCTCTACATGACGTCTTTAGTGACGTCAGAATTTGGCTTTTCATGAACTAGAACCATTCATGAGTTAGCTATTATGACAACTCGACTATCATGGCTTTTATAGCTATTTAAAGTATCCAACTAACTTAAAATTATGAATTTTGTCAAAAATTGGCTACACATTTCTTAGAATTTCTTTTATATGCCATCTTTTTATCTTTATAAAAACACCAAGTTTATTATTTTCCGTTCACTAGAACAAAAACTACAAGTGTTTTAGTAAAAGCAAATGTCATTACTTTAAGCAAGATGTCATACTTTAAAACGCGTTTTACTCGAAATGTGTTTCTTTGAAAATGTTCAAACTGGGACAGCGATTGCTCAAAAAGTTTTAAAAATAATTAACTGAAATTTTTGTGTATATTCTGCATAATAGTAGAAGTGTTTTAACCTTCAGATTTATCAATCACTGTTTTATTACAAAGTTTACAGTCCCTTATACGAATATAATCACAGTTTTTTTAAGCAATTTCATATAATAACTAAGATAAAGTGCACTAGTTTTTGTAAAAATTAAAATATCTCTTATCATTAAAGTCATTTCAAAATTGAGTAACATAGCAACACATCAGAATTGAAAAATTGAAAATGTGTTCATAAACTTTTGGTACTGAATGGGCCACGTTTATGTTATTTTTTGTACATTTTTACCAATTTTTTCCCCATTTTAGTAATAATAATTTGTTTTTCTCTTCTTAATTTCAGCATATTTTTCTTAAAATGTGCTAAACAAATCTAAAAACAACAAAAAATTCCCCATATCTCCATTTTTTTTAAAAAAAGTTGTCGCAAGTAGTCGGATACCTTAAATAACATAGCATAATAGTTACGGTGTACTATTATACCAATGTACTTCATTGCAGTCCTTAATTATGTGAACCATTGCCAAGAGTCATTAACAGCACTCCATGATTTAGAACTAAACATATGCAGATGCGAAACAAAGAAACATTCAGGGCCATACTATATGACCCAAACATTTATTAGAGAATATATATATATATGACTGACTTATATCATGTATTCATAGCATTTAAAAATAACCCCTCAAAGTTTAATTTTCAAAGATACGATTTTGAGTGTTGTTTTTTTTAGTTTAACATTTATGAACCCCGTGCACCACGCAATGTATAACACGGGGGCATACAACACAGACAGAAGAAAGGGAATTACAACACAAACATCCATGCCTTCTCCGGGATTCGAACCCAGTCCCTACGGCACCGCAGTCAGCTTCACTGACCACTATACCGGATGGGCGGCGATTTTGAGTTTTGTGATATAAATATTAATGATATTTAAATGCGTGATAAAAATATTAATCAGAAATTTCTAAGTTCTACTGTTATTGTACTTATAATTTGAATATCATTTAAATTTTTTCTAGCAGGAATATTGATGGATGGATTTTTATAGCAGGAATGAAATATTTTTTAATATCTGCAGGAATGTTTTTCTTTTTTGTAGAATTATCCTTTAAAGAGCATCTATTTCATAGAAATAGGTACCCTTTCAGCGCTCAGTCAGAAAGCCCAGCCCACTCAGAAAAAATGCCAAACAAATGATCCAATCCTCCGAGCATAATAGCACGATAAAGCATCCGTGTTAAATATTTAAATGTAACCAGTGGCAACAAAGTATCAAATAAGATCAACTTCCAAACTTGTTTAGTGCCAAACGCGCAACGCACATTCATGGACAAGATTTTATTATATCATTTAAAGCGTTAACTTTTTTTTAAAAAATTTAAAGTGTAATTTATAGAAGCAACACAGTTTCAATAAAAGAAATATGCGATGAATAGTAATCTACAATATTCAAATAAACTGGAAGAAAAATCAAATAAGAATACTCTCCGCCTAAATCAATAAAATTGGAACATCTTTTCAATGCTCTCAATTTAAATGCTTTTTGAGGTAATCAGAATTGAAGCTTTTTGGCTTCTGGCTAAAATATATTGCATTCTCTATTCTTTCATACGTAAATTGTTCCTATCGAAAGCACAATGCTTCAGGAGAAAATCCACGTGTCGCACCCCAGACTACAGAACGTTATTTTGATTTCATTCAAATCGGGAAAGAATCAGATTCTACTTTACAAATCCTGAAATCTCTTTCTTTTCCCAAAAACATCCAGAAGGACATTTTCATGAAACGAATGTTTCCTCCGAATTCTGGTTGAGTGAGCTATGTAAATTTGCAGCAAGATTTTTCCTTTGGTTTAAAAAGAAAAGAACAAAAAAGGAGCACGAAAAGAAGAATAACAATTTAAGCAAATATGTACAATCTTGCTGTGTTTAATTTTAAGTTCTGTGGTGGCTAATGAGATGAAAAGTCAGCATAAAATTTTTTCCAATAATTATTGTTGTGAAAATTGCTTTTACTATTAACCAAATGCCTGACTAAATTATTTATGTTACATCAGGCTCACACTGAATGTAATAGGACTAAATTTTTCAACTTGTGGTTTATTTAATTTTCATAATATATCTATCGAATTTCTTGCCGACAAAAAATCTGAATTCAACATATTTCGATTTTTAACCATTAAAATAATCAAAACTATCTAAACTTTAAAAAATAACTGATGTGAGATAGAGACTAAAATGCAGATTATGCTATAACTCGATTCGAGAATTGGAAAAACCTTCGCACAACACGTCACCCTAGAATGCGACAAGGTATGAGAAATGGATAAAAACTTTATATGATGCACGGTTATTTAAGTTGTTTTCTTAGAGAGAGATAAATCCAAAATTATATATAAAGAGAAAACTTCTATATAGCTCGAAGCTATATAGAATACTTAAAGTGTACAAAAAATACCTCTCTGGAAATCTTACATTACAGCATTTGTGTCGTATCAGTACCTAAAATTAGAGCCTACGTTACTCTACTGGGTACTCTCTTTCGGCAAGTATAATTTCTTCCTAGAATTGTAGCCAGGAATTTAAATGATAAAAATGCTCTCTTGATAGCTGTATCAATAAATGTTTTTTACAAAAATAGATTTCATTTGTGAATACTAATATTGTTAAACATAAAAAATAAATAATAAATAATTATAGGAAATATGAAAAAATTTATTAGGAGTAATTAAAAGCAATCAATTTAAAACAGCAGAGTTATGTAAAAAATAAAGCATAGAATTCAAGATAAGGTTGATAGAAGCTCAGAAAATGAAGATACATTCTCAAAAAAAAAAACCACGTTTAATGTCACTTAATAGTCATGACAAAGAAAACAACATTTAATTCATAATCAATACTTTTGATGAAAAGTTCCTTTATGTTGTCTTACAATTTCAAAAATAAAATAGTATATTTGTGGCGGGTTCTATCCGCGGTCCTTCTGACAATCCTCTTGGGGAAAGTCTTTTTTAACTGTGGTTTGAGTTTAAAACCACCTTTCGTAGATAAAACTTTGTTTTAGGCTAATTTGAGTGCTATTTAAACCCTAGCAGTGAGTGTTTTGGAGTTAGTCGTTAGTCCTCACGCTGTCATTCAAGTGAGATGAAAAAATTGCCTGTCGGAAACGTGGAAGTAAGAAAAAAGTTTTGAACTGACTATGTAGCACAAAACTAGGAGAGATCCAACAAGTGCTCTACCATCGGATTAAAAGATAAGCTTAATTAATTGTCTTGTAAGTTTAAGGTAGGAAACTAATTTAGATTGCTCCCACGGCTTAGAATCTTTAATTGATCTGAAAAAGATTAGTCTGAAATAAAAGTAATTATTTTTATAAACGATGTCTGTTTCTTCGATGTCCCAAACTACACCTGCAACCTCCAGGTTGCGACATATTTTTCAAATTTTTTTGGAAACTTTATTCTCTTTTTTACTTTAGTTCTTTGCTTCATCTAAAACGGATTTTCTTAACATGGCATTTTTAAGATAGTAGCAACGCAACCGTGTTATGCTAATTTTTCTGTTTCTCGTATGCTCATTAGCTAATTTTTATTTGCTTTTAAAATTTATGAACTTCTTTCCGTAAGAGAGATATGTTTTTAATTTTATCACATAAAATTTAGGAATCACAAAATGTGTCATTAATTAATTTTAGAGAGAGAGGAAGAAACAGTTAGTACTCATTTCTTGAATACAACTAATATTTATATTTCCACCTCTTTACTTGCATTACTTTCTTTTGTACTATTAATTTAGAGAAAAAATAAGTAAATATATTGCGTTAATATGATAAAACTGTATAGTTCAAGTGCTTGAGAAACTTGTTTAATACTATGGTACGCTTATAAAATACTGAGGGTTCTCCTTCAAATGCTTATTACTTCAATCCCTCCATCAGTTTCAAATTGGTCTTCCTAAATCTTCTTCAAATGATTCTGCAGGATTTCCCACGTTCGATAGTTTCGTTTGAAATTGGCTAGAGTTAATGAGTTTATAATCAGTCCTAGTTCTTTTCGAAACCTTTTGATAAGAAGGAAAATTCCGTCCTTTAGATTCAGAGTTTAGCGCCAGGAAAGAAAGAAGCTGCGCATGGCATACGAATGACGGTAATTTGTTGACTTCTGTTTGCTTTGAAATAAAAATAAAACAAAAGTGCATTGTTATGATCCAGTATATATTCCTCTGTGTTCTTATGATTTATAATGTCTCACTATATATTCACCCATCCTATATTTTAGCCTTTAGAATTCCCTCTGTTGGATCGATTTAAAAGCTACTCGCTAAAACAGACGCTCTCTTTTAGCTAAAAATTATTCTTATATCTTCAAAAATTTATTTTAATATTTATGAATTTCTATTGCTTTTCAAAATACCCTCTATGTTTTTATTTTTTTGTAATTTTAGAATCAGAAGTGTTTTAAAGTAAATATTAAACATCGAAATCAATAATACCTCTTCATTAAAAAAAGATTATTTATTAGAAAAGTTTTCAATAAATAAAGAACTAAACATTTAAAAATTGATTTGATTTGTTTCATTAATGTGTTACTGACAGTTAAAATTTGCATCACAGCAAGAGGATTGGTACATCATATAAGCTTATACCTATATATCTTTAAAATTTCACACCCCGCTTTGAATACTTTTTTAGGGAAAAAAACAAATTTAATTTGTAGTAGCTCCATTATTTAAATTAAAAGTATTTACAAGATTAGAGACCCAAATCCACTAGATGTTATCTTTGTTCTGTCAATCTTAGCAACAGACTTCTCTAGTATGATATATGACGTTGGTGAACTTAATATTTGAACTAAATATCATTCAAAACTTCGCATTAAAATAAAATCCTACTGTCTGAGATCATTATTAACTGGCATACACTCTACTCAACAGCACTGTTTTGCATAAATCAAACAACATACTAAATTCTTAGAACCAACAGCTATTCTACTAACAGGGCAAGTTTTCTAGAAAGTTCGGAAAATTAAGTTGCATAATTCGGCATCCTCAGAAATTTTACGGCGACTGAGATCCAAGGGGAAAAGGGGGTTTATAAAGGTGGGGTGTTGAACTTTAAAGTTGTCTTCATTTTAAAGATATTTGTTCTTAAATTAAAACAATTTCATAATATTGAGCAACTAGAAATTTTTTAACAAACCAACAGTCATTTTAAAAATATTTTTAAATGAATAGTTTTATTCATTATTTTTCTAGGCGTTTGTAAAATATCTATTATTCCTATTTAGCCTAGACAGGCTATTTATCTCATGATTCCTCCTTAGCCAAGCGAATAACAACCGTGAAAGGAAGATCTTTCATGAATAATACATAAAATTTCCAATACCAAGTTCTACGCAAGTTGGCATGTACGAATCAGTATTTAAATTGAACAATGATTCATCAGTGAAGAGAAATCGACATTATTCATTCTAATTGGCTGCATCGATTTCACTAGCTTAAATACTTCCCTCTAAAACATAAAAATGATCGCAGTTGATTGGTTTCTTTCACAATTTCGTATTGTCTTGTATTAGTAGTAACAAAATTATACGAGTAATTAATCCAAAACCAAATTAATTTCTCTTCATTTGCTTAATAGCTTCATTAGGTCAGTACAGACAAGTAGAGAGCTTCGAATAAAGTATTAACCTTTAGATCATCTCTTTCATAACTAGCATTTCTCATGATTAAAGATAAGATAGCTTATGTTTAAAAAACTGGCTTGCAGGAGATCTAAGATGTTTGGAAATATTTGTTAGTAGATTTAAAAAAATAATTTTAAAAATTACATTTTTATAAATATTTAATAATATTTAAGTGTATTTTTCGCATTCTCCTTAAGGAATGCTAATGTAAATGCAGATTTTTAACACCGATTGTAATTCATTTAGTCGAACTTAACTTGTCGAAGTACCTCCACCTCGTGTTGGTTGAGGTAGAAGTCACGTTCATTAACCAAGTACTCGGGGAACCTGAACACAGTAGTGACTGAGACGTCATTAAGTGACCAATAGAAATTTACAATAATTCACTTTTATTAATCTACGAAGGTGAGGCGGAAAATAAGTTTCCCCTGCCGACTGTGGTCAGAGTTGTGTATGAAAGTCAAAACATAGAATGAGACATTAAAGATAAGACATAGCTTTACTTTTCCATACAATTACCAAGTACATTGAGGCATTTGTCATACCGCTTGATAAGCTTCAAAAAATCCTCCAGGAAAAACTCAGTGCTTTGCATACGGAAGAAGTATTTAATGGTTTGTTTGACTTCAACAGTGCTTCCAAAACGTTGTTCTTCAAAGCCGGAAACAGATAAAAGTCACTTGGTGCAAGATGGTGTAAGTGCTGCAACCAGTTGTTGCAAAATGGTTTTGCGTTGCCGTCGCCGAGTGTAGTCTCACATTGTCATCCAACAACAGACCACCAAATTTAAGAAGCCCATGTCACTTTTTCCGAAAATACCTTTTTGAATTTCGACAGGGTGTCACAGTACCGCGTAGTTAATGGTTCCAACCTCCAAAAAGTCCACGCAAAAATAAACGCTTCTTCCGTATACAAAGCCCTGAGTTTTCCTTTGGGGTTTTTTGAAGCTTATCAAGCGGTATGACAAATATCTCAATGTACTTGGTACTTATGTGGAAAAATAAAGTTACATCTTATCATTAATGTCTCATTCTATGCTTTGACTTTCATACTCAACTCTAAGCACAGTCGACAGGGAAACTTATTTTCCGACTCACCCTCGTACCATTAAACCTTATGCAAGATACTGACAAGATAACTAGTAAGATGACAAGAAATAAATAATGGGTACTTATCTTTAATGAAATGCAATCCCAGAAAATCACCCACGAGAAATTTTCTAACTTCTAACAGTGACTACAATTCAGGAATGTGTGAATATAATTCAGGCAATATACTATCGGGCTATATAATCCTCATAACATATATTCCCTATCTTACTGACTATAATAGTGATACTACTTTGTGGAGTGGAGTTGTTGTAGCTCATAGTGCCAATTTGGTTGGACGGAAAAACCCGAGTTCACGGGGAAAGACCTCACGGATGGCCTATTGTTAGAAGCTCATTTGCACATTATTTTATAATTACTATTCTAGAATGAAATTTCATCTTAAAACTTCAATCTTTGGTTTTGGTATACATATACTTTTCAGAACATTTATTCCTTGGTTTTTTCATTCTTAAGATATTGTTTAGTTTAATTCTAAAAAAAATAAAAATCATGAGATGTAATTTAGCATTCTGACATCAGGATATATCCATCTGTTGTTAACACCTTAAGAAAATATTACTTGCTAGAGGTCAATATCTTTCTTTAACCATTAAGTTAAAATATCACTGAGTATTAGGGAATAGTTAATAAAAACATACTTTCGAAGTAAATGACACATTAACTCGTGTTGACTGAATTTTCCATGTTAGATGTTTAAGTGAAAGATGTTTTTCTGTTCTATTTCCTTTTTTTATTGAAAAAAAAAAGAATTGCATACGTTAAACTTTAAACGAAGGCACGAGTACGTCTGTTTTTCATGAAATGGAAGTACTTATTTTTACTAAAAATTGAAAGAACAAAAATATTTAAGTGTTTTCTCAAAGGTCACGGAATAAAACATGTTTATACTTAAAAGTGAGTGCTTTTATAGCTCTCTTTCATGACCAGTGCTATAACTGAACCCTCATCTATATACGCCATACACTATACAAATTGTGTTTCATTGCACTCAAATAACAGTAAGAGAGAGAGATTTACATTACCCTTGAACAAAGTGTATCCTTTTTAAAATAACTCACATCATTAACTTTGATTTTTTTTATTGTTTAACATGGATTGTTTCCTATATTTCAGGCCTTTTTCTCATCTTTTAGTACAATAAATTATAGTTTTAAAAAAACCTTTTATAGTTAATAGAACTAAAAGTTGTAACTTAATCTTTTAGTCGCCAAATCTGAAAATGGGATCTGAAATGAGTCGCCAGATGCAGAATGGGATCTGAAAATTTAAAATCGTTAATCCTGATGATCCTCACCAGAACAATGAAACAAAATTATTAAATTATTGTATTATAATTGGTCCTGGACAAGTGTGAGCAAAATTTCGAAGTAATCTGACCTTTTAATGTGGGTAAAAATTGAGTTCAAAGATTCCATTACATATAACTGAAGTTTATAAAAGGGTGTTAATTAAAAAAGACATAAATATATTGATTTTATTGAGTAAAAATTGAGTTCAAAGATTCCATTACATATAAGTAAAGTTTATAAAAGGGTGTTAATTAAAAAAGACATAAATATTTTGATTTTATTGAGATAAATTGAGTTCAAAGATTTCATTACATATAAGTGAAGTTTATAAAAGGGTGTTAATTAAAAAAGACATAAATATATTAATTTTATTGAGTAAAAATTGAGTTCAAAGATTCCATTACTATAAGTGAAGTTTATAAAAAAGTGTTAATTAAAGAAGACGTAAATATGTTGATTTTATTGAGTAAAAATTGAGTTCAAAGATTCCATTACATATAAGTGAAGTTTATAAAAGGGTGTTAATTAAAAAAGACATATATATTGATTTTAATCTACTAAAATGAAGCAGGTGAATAATTTTTGGAACAAAAAACAACATGCCCATGTTTTATATGTATTTTCTAGGAATATAGTTTTTACTGTTATTGTGTGTTTAGCAACCAGCCTCCTTGTATATTCACTTAAAACAATTTCGTATCACAACTCTAATATGACTACTTTGGTAAGTATATTGCTACTATACTTAGAAAAATGACTTACGAAATTTATTTCCTTTCCACTAAAACCTAAATAACAATGATTCATAAAAAGGGCAAATATAATGAAATCTTCAAACATATAATTCAATTATTAATTCTTCAGGAGGTGAAAAACAACTTACCAAAACGAATTTAGTGTACTATTAATATCATTAAACTATGAATGCATTAATGTATTAATTAAAGTGAGCTGAATCAGATTATAAATAAATTTTGTTGCTCGTCTTCAATAAAATAAAATTGTTTAAGTTATCTCTTTTCATTCATGGAAATAATTATAGGAAGATGAAAGTTGTCGATTAACTCGAAAGAAAAATGATCACTCGTGAAATATAAAATGAAATTTTAATTTCAAAATCGAAAAAAAAGATTAAAACTTTAAATAAATAGAGCAATAAAACTTTACAGTTCGTGTTTTTAAAGAAACTCAATGACGAAAATAAGTATTTAAAACTCATCCAATATTTTACAGAAAATTAAGTACCATTAAGAGTGTCCGGTACATGAATTTTCTAAAAATTATCCATTTTCACTTTTTTATATTTTTTAAATTTTCAAATATTTCTTGTTTAAAATGATATATGATATGTGAGGAAATACAATAATTAGAAGTAAAGTTATTTATTTTTTTTAAATAAAGCCACTCCTTGACGCGCATCAAATGAGCTCTTCTAGGAACACCTGTTTCTCCCTTGCATAAGTTTCTCATCAGCGCAAATCCATAAGATGTTCAAGTGGAAAAATTTGACTGAATTGGGGTTATTCAAAAGTGTACGGGTACACGTCTTTTGGATCTTAAAAGCGAAACAGGGAGAAAAAAGTTAAGTGATGGAAAACGCCTAAATGGTCGTAACCTACTCACCGACATTTCAGTATCAAAAATTCAAAGATATTATAGTATGGCTATCAGAAATATTATCATTGATCTACACAGCATGAAAACTTCTATTTAGGCTGTTTATTTTTATCTTCTGCCTTCAAATGAGAGCCCTTAGCATGGATTGTGTCCCGTGGGTATAAATGCCTAGTGCAAGTTTCAAAAGATAGAAGCTGAATGTAACGAAAGGCACTATGATCATATAAATACATTCACTCGCGCTATATACGATAATGAATTAAATGAAGCCAATTTTTAGAGATCTGGTTAATCCTATGTTATTAAGAAAATGTTTAGATAGAAAGACTCAGAACCCCCCCCCCCAATGAGTCAGTTAATAGCACAAATGTAGATTCCAAGATCTACATTTTAGGAATTAAAAACTTTAAAATTAGGTGTAAATACGGCTATTGCACAGTTCAATATGAGTCATATAGCAAATTAATTATCTTAAAACATTCCGATACTGAACCAATTTATAACTGTGTTTCATGCTTCAAAAAACTAGATGCACGTAGGATTCATGTAGCTCAAAGAAAGCATCTTGATATCCTAAAAAAAGGCAAAATTGTTAAAAATAATGAAAAAAAGAAAATTAGAAGTGTCTTTTGTATAAACAGAGAGTAAAAAAAAAAACATCATATGCTTCTGGAAAGTACTAAAAAAAGTAAACGATTAAAAAATTACAAATTTTTACTACAAAGCTGATTTTCTCGAAATATAAATATTTTTCACTTAACGTACATTTTTTTTTTATCTGGAAAACTACTTATCATATAATCCTCAAATTTCAGTGAGCAGACTTTTAATATGTTTACACATTTTAACGGAGGGAATTCGATATGTCTCGCAAACTTTTTTAGATATGACTTTCTTAAACTAAATATTTTAGGGGGGAAAATTGGACAATTTTTAAAAAATTCATAATTAATTTGATTTTGAACAAAAAGACAAAAGCCTTCGATAAATGTTATTGATAGTACACATAACCTACTGTAAAAATTTTATCCATGAGAAATAAGTAGCTTCTGAGAAAAAAGGTACATAAACTTACGCAATTTAACATGGGACCTATGAACCTACCGGACCCCTTAATTTGTTTATTTAACATGCATTAAAACTAATATTATACTATATCCAATAATGCAAATGCAAAATAAAGACTTAGTTATTTGTGATAGCTTACCAAAATAATCAGAGAATATATTCCAAAGGAAGCAGTACTTGAACGTTTGTATTAAAACCTAAACTTTTTGGGAAAAAGAATTAGCAATAGATAAATACTACTACTGTAAACTGTTCATTGACTTGTGGTCTTTTTTCGTCTTTCTATTTTTTTGTTAAATAAAAACGTATTTTTTGCCATTTTCTCAAAACAATGAAATTCAAATTTATTTGAAAACTTTTCTTTCCTAACTCTTGCCTCAAAAATGACGACAAATTCTTAATCGTGTTAAGGTTCAGTGATTGGAAAAAGTGCTTGAAGCCTTTAGAGAAACTTTTACAATAAATACTCCTTTGTTTCTTTTGCTATATGTTGGGGGTCGATGGAACTAAAAGTCACTTCTGATTCTTATATTGGAGAAAATTTTAATCTAATTATCTGTCGATGTGTAAATAAACCTTTAAGTATTGTGCTTTATGACTATTGTTTCTATAGGACCTATTTTTTTCCAAGCCATGGAGCCCCAAATAAGAACAGTACCTCCGTTTCTTTTACTGTTAGAATTAATTGATAGTTATTCGATATCATTTTTCTCTGAACCGACTAAAAAAAAAATTTTTTTTTCTCTACAGTGATTAATATTTTCTCTACAAAAAATTTTAATGTTTAGCTATAAATTCCTTTAAAATTAAATATTTTTGAGACTTTCTTTTTTTTTTGTCTTTCTAATTTTACAGCCTAACCTATTTAAACTTTTTATGGTCTCTGTGACGGTTGTGGGGAGCTGCCATCGCGAGAGGACACTAGAAGGGTAGATGAGCCAACACAGCACCGAACGAAGAAGTGAAGAAAAGAGAAAAGGTGTGAAGTGAAGCAAATGGTCACACGAGAAGCCGGCACTCGGACTTTATCCATCTTTCAGTGAGGTAGTACTATAAGCAACTCAACTATCCATATCGTGACCGCGACCATGTAGAAATTAAGCTTTATTAACTATTAAACTTTTAAAGGAAATTTGTAAACATTTTAGCACATGTTCCAATTTAAAATGTAAGTAAATTAATGTGGCTGAGTCAAGCAATCGTTATTTCCACGACACGTGATACACTAAAGTGGTGACCCGGACGTGATCTGAATACGCAACTATCTGCAGAAAGAGAATAAATGCACTACGTCACAGCTCCGACACTTGGAGCTGATTGGTCAGTTTGCTACTGACATTCAGTACTTGAAAGACTCTAAGAATAATGTGACCTACATTTTATCAAGCATTCACATCTCAATGGTAATACACCATCTGTTGTCGACTTCAAAAAGATGGCTGAGAAGCAGCAGAATGATTTAAATAGCATGATATTCCCAAAGAGTTAGAAGGCATCCCAGCTGAAGTGAACACTATAGAAAAGGTGTCCCTTCAACCAGAGGAAGCCCGGACATGCGATAAGAAACGCCGACAGAAATCTATAGCAGGTAAGAAACCACAAGTTTAGCCGCAGAGTACAGATCGAACCCAAGTACAGCTAAAAACCTCGCTATCGCTAGGTTCAGCGTGATTGATATTTTTTCTCAAATTATCGAAGAACTTAAAAGTCTTAAAAGTCTTAAAAGTGAGTAAATATGCTTTCTCTTAGTTAAATTATTCACTAGAATTACAATTTTTATCGTGTACAATAAATATAATTATGAAATAAGGATTAGGGTGGCTTAGTCACCCCACACGACCATTAAAGTTAGTATCGAGTGCGCGCCAGCTCCCGGGTTAAAGTGTAAATAACTTAATGTGAGTGCATCATTATTTCCAAAACACATGATATGCTAAAGTCTCTTTCTTAATTTGGGTGTAGACTAAATTTTCTTTGGTCTTTTCAATGGATTAAAATTTTTCAGCAGTTAAGTGAGTGAGAGAAATATATGAACTTCACACTATAAAGCAACACAAAAACTATTGGTGATGGACCTCGTAATTTTGAACCATGGTTAAGTGATAAGATACCACAGAGCTGGTACTCCCTTCTAGAATCTACCACACCACGAAAACGGGAGGACTTTGAATTTGACAGATTTAATGTGCATGAACCCCTTCTACACGGTGGATTTTCACTGGCACCAGGATTTAGCAGTTAAGAAAACTACTATTATTCAGTTATGAACAGTATTTTTTCCCTTAAATATATCTTTAATTGCTTACCCCATAATCAGAAACAGTTCATTTTCTTTCCAAGTATGATAGAATTCATGAAACTTTTGTATTTAATCTGTAAGAATCAGCTTTATTATCAACATGCCCATTCAATTAAAATCATTTTTCAAACAGTTTTTCACTTTCAAATTCCGCCTACAACTAGCAATCAATAAGCAGAAACCATTCAACCACTTATTTTCTAATATTATTATTTGATTTGAGGGAGAAATTAATTAATTCTGCAAAGATACTCCCCACACACACACATTTGTAACTAATTAAAAAGTTAGGGGGGAAAGTAATTCTTTAAATACGTTTTTGGTATTGTGTTATAGAAATTCCAATTTACAGGCATTTAAACTGGAGAAATAATTAAATGCAAAACATGCCATCGTAATTAAATTATGATGAAAATTCCTGAAGCAAACGAATGCTATGAATGAACAAAATATGTTGAAAATCTCAAAAGCAGTTGTTTTTTCCCCTTAACAAAGAAAAATAGTTCATGCTGATCAAAAAAAGGCAAATTTATAGGTATTAAAAAAAAATCAAAGACTTGCTCTTAGTCTTTGTGTATTTGCAGCAAATTTTTAAAAAAAAACTCCTTATGGCTAGGAAAAATAAAAAATTTGAAATTATTTAAGTTGAAGAATGATTTATATTTCACACAACAGGTGGGAAGATGAAAATGCATCGAATGTGTTCCATTGAGATACAAATACGTTTCTATCGTGATAATAATGAATTATTTCCAGGTTCTGTGATGAAAAAAATCAACGGTATGGGGGAAAATATTTGACGAATTGGAAACGATTCCTTGACCAACAGCACAATCCCTCAAATTGGAAATAAGTTTCTGAACTATCTCAAGAGGCGCTGTCAAATTTTTCAGAGAAAAATAATTATGTCTAATAATAGAAGTTTATAAAGGAAAAATTGATCTTGGTCTGTTTGAGAAGGAAAGTAAAAAAGGTTTTTTTAATAATAATAAAACCTTCAAGACCACAAACCATCGTAAAAGAGAAACTTTGGGAGGAAATTAAAATGCGATTCAGGATGTTGAACACGCTTTTCTATAATATTACTTAGTAAAAATGTTATGCTTCATTTAGCATGGTTCATCATCACCATACAAACACATCAAGAACTTGCTTCCATTTTTTTCACAACAGGTGGTACGAATGCATAGAGCGAAAAGTAGAAGCATAAGATACTAGAAAGCATGTAACCGATCATTTGGTCAATGTGTTTATTTACGACGTCAATGACTCTCAAGCAAGCGTCACGGGAAACCATTTTAGATGGAGGGGGTTTCCATGGAAATTAATATTAGAAATAGATACCTAATGTTGCATAGAATGTCATCCTACTAAATTTCTTTTTTGTTTGTTTGTAACTAGTAAGGCATTGGTACCAAACACGTTTTTTTCAAACCCCCTAACACAAACTATTTCATTAGTATGAAACAAATATTAATTTTTAAGTACCATATTTATTCTAATCTAAGACGCCATCAATTCTAAGCCGCATCTCAAATTCTTAATACGTTTTTGTGAAAAAATAGTGTGAAAAAGTTTTTTGATAATCCTATATCAACTAAATTAAAAAAAATTCAAATAAGAATTAGTAAGAAATTAATAATTAATTTATTTTACAAGGATTAAAAAGGTTTAAATGTATACATGAACCTGTTGTTGCTCTAACTATCTGTAGCAAGCTCAATTTCTCCATGCAACGAATTTTTCTGCCTTCGATTCTAAGCTGCACCCGATTTTCAATAGCTTTAACATTGAGGGGGGGGGGCAATGTGTGGCTTAAACTCGAATAAATACAGTAATTTGAATTTATTAGCTTTTATATTTATATCATATTCGTGATCTGACAACTTTGTTTATTGGTTCAATTCGAAAAAATTTCCTTCAAAATTTCCGTAGAAAGCAAATATTTTACTGCACGCATTTCACACACACACAAACAATTAATATTAAGTAATCCTTTATTGAGCATTTATCTGTATTTTATGAATATTCTGACTAAATAAGAAATACGAATTTAAGTAATACATTGGATGACCCACAACATATATTAAGCATTCCAATAAATGCTCATCGTCGTCATATTTCAGAAATATCTATTGAGCAAAGCTCAGATTACAATATAATCTGAGTGCATAATCTATTCACAAGAAAAAGATTAGTTTTAAAAAATATGGAATACGTAATTAATATTGTTTGTGATTTTTATTTAACACTTCATACACAAAGAGTTTTTTATGTTAATACACTTCAACATTAGCACCATCAATTGCTTGGAGACTATCAAATCAGTTCTCCCTCAAAGCATTATTAAACATTTTTGGAGTCACATTAGCTATTTTTGTAATGATACGGTTTTGAGATTCTTCGATATTGCGAAATTCTGTACCATAAACTCTGTTCCTCAAATGTACCTAGAAAAAATGGCAGGTGCTGTGATGTCTGGAGAACGAATCGGTTACGAAATTTGTCTATTTTTATTAAACCAGTGATATAAGAATGTTTCAATAAAATCACACACATGGGTAAGCTAATGACAGGGGACCCCCTATCCTGTTGGGAGAAAAAAGTTCGGACATATTTCTTCTAACTGCGGTATAGTGAGCAATCTCAACATATCGAAGTAAACGTCCGAATTAATTAATGACTTCGGTAAAAAAAAAAGACCAATCATTTTATTATGAGTTAATACGCGCCAGACGTTAACTTCAATGTTTTTTGCTCAAACTCTGCGGGTTTCTGACCACAAATCCTGCAGTTATGACTATTACACTCTTCTCAAATTTGAAACGTTGCTTTCTAACTGAGTACGTTTTTCAGAAGAAATTGTTTATCTTTATTGGTAAGGTTAAGAGTATTTACATAAAATTCCTTACGAAAGAACCAATTATTAGGCATGATTTGTTGATAAATCTGCAACCTATACACAGTCAGTTTCAATATTTCATAAAAACTTTTTTGAATATTATACCAGGGAGTTTTTATTTGTATTATGTGCTGGGATTGCGCAAAAATACATCTCTAAGGGCAGAAGCATTTTCATTCCTGACAATGTCTTACCAGCACCTGCTTTATGCATAAAACATATCCAGTCTCTTTAAACAATATGAACCATCCTTTAACAGATAGGAAAGCTCAGTGGCTGAATGGTAGCGAGTCGGGCTTCCACACCACAGGTCCAGGATTCTGGGCAAGGTCGACTCAGCCTTTTCTCCCTTCAGTGGGTCAATAAATGAGCTTGTTTGGCCATGCTTTCTTGGGGTCTAAACACTGGGGGTTTCACTTCAGACTGACCACCTGATCGGGACATCTGCTCATGCACCTCAGCGCCCATGGTCCCGTATACTGTGATGGGCCCAGTAGGTCTTGGCCTTCAGGGGCTGTAGCACCACTGAGTTTAGTTAAATCGATAGTTCCGTTAGTGGAAATTTATTAATTACATGCCAAAACGTCGCTGAACTGCTTTCAGGGTTTTTAAACGAAATCAACGTGCATAACTTTTTCACTGCATGACACCATTTTGTCTGTACAAAAAGTCTTTTGTTATTTGAAATAATGAGAGTAAATGAAATTCCTTAAACTAAAGATGATACCGATATAAATTTCTAAAATTATGTTTCTATTTATTTTGTTATCCGGTGACCACAAATTATAAATTCATTTTACATTCTATAACATAAAAAGTGAAGCACCATCGAAGCTTGAAATTCTGTGCGCATATATTTTATAATAAAATATGCCAATGATGAACTTTTAGCGGTCAATCATTCAATTATCTGAAATTCCAGCTCATAGCAACGGAGCATCCAAATGGTGCATATATAAGAGGACATTCCAATGATAAGGATTAACTTCCATGAGAATGTGGTTTCGTCAACCCATGTAGATTGTACGGATTTACAAACAGTTAAAACAGATGTCAAGTTTCAAGAAAGAACGTGCAATTAAGTAAAAAAAAGTAAAGTGATCAAATCAAAGGATCACTCAACATTTGGGTCGTAGTGATGCTAACCTTCGACAATATTGACAAGAAGGGATGGACCATAGCCATACCGAGTGTCAAGAAAGTAGCGGTCGTCTAAAAGCGGGGGTAGAATGTTTGCCCGATCGCCACCCATAACCCCCGATGTGTTATTATCGGAAATCTTACAAATAGCCTGGACACCCGTGACTTCATCGAATATCGTTAAGTGACTGAGAGAACGGAAGTTGATGTCACGGAGGCCATTGCGACGACTGCCATCCCTATTGTACACCCCAATGCAAATTTACAGTGCTGCCAAGTGCATTAAACCTGGAACCACATGGACTGAAGTAAAATTGTTTTCAGCGGTGAGTCCCCCTTTGAATTAAGCTCCGATGACCACCGAAGACTTGTCTGGAGACATCCAGGACATCGATGGTATATTCACTTGACTGCCGAACAAATGTGAGTCATGGAAGTGGGTGTCATTTCATCTTATAGCAGAAACTATTTAGTCATCCGTGACACACACCCTTACAGCCCGGAGTTATATCCATGTGGCTCTACCCCTCGTAGTATTCCTCTTTTCAGAAATTTCTGACCTTAAATTTCATAAGAGGCCCGTTTGGGCACACAATAAGCCTTTCTATTATTTGTTTTGGTGCTTCTCCAACACTTCTCCGGCTAGAGTGATCGCTAAATCTCACACTAAAAAAACAGTTTTTTTAGCAAGTGACTTCGATTGACAGTTCCTAGATCGTGTAGGTCTATTGCACCAATTGGAACACGTATGCTGAACAATCCTGTAAAAGGACATTCTCAAATAGTTCTTGTAGCTGTATTTCTTGAGTTAAACAACTTCTTTGTAAAAACAAAACACTTAACAGTTGAATGCTTCTTTAAACAGCGTCCATTTCACTGTAAGCTTTTTGTTTTTAATACATATACATTACACCCACCAATTTTCATCCTAATCGGATGACTCCTTTTTGATACGTCGTTATTTATGTTATAGCGTATAATCCGAGAATAAAGCATAAGTATCCACAAATGATTGTAGTTAATTATAAAAGGATAAAGTAAAAAGATGTAAAATTAACAGCTGTATAATCTTATAGTCACTTTTATGTTGTATAGAGTTAATGCAAAGAAAAAAGAAACGAGTCTTACAGTAGTCGCATATGATGTGTAACATCTGACTAGTTATCATGGTAAATACGCAATAGTGACTTTAATCCTGAAAAAAATGAATCGGTTATGACTGGAAATAATTTTCTATCGAATAATTATATCTTTAATGAAAATTTTATTTAATTAACATAAGGAGTAATGCAGTTTTTTATAAAAAATATTTATTATTGTTCACAATTTGAGGAAGAGTGGAGACAATAGATTTATGAAAACTAAAGTATGACACATATACTTGTGATTTCAAAGTATTTAAAAATCGTTGAAAACGGCATCAATAACAGTACCACTGTTAGTTGTCAAAACATTTCGATTAGTGTTCATTTCAAGCTTGAGTTCATCTTTCAGAAAAGCTATGAGCGGCTCAGCTCCTGGCAAACTGAATTTAATGTTAAAATCACCACTCAAAATCATGGGAAGCAAATGATAGTTTTTTTTTAAAAAAAGAGCAGAACCACCTTTGGTATACGGTGAAAGTACAATATGCTGGAAATCTTTAATTTTTTTAACTGTTTGATTCGGAGAAATGCTTGCTGGTATGTGCGGTAGGCGGGCGTCTTAATGGCTACTACAGTTGGACCCCCAGACGAGGCTAGCGATGAGACACCGTCAAGCGCATGCTTAAAAATTAGAAATATTAGAGAAAATCAAAAATACCCGTTTACTTAATTAGTTAGTTTTTTTTAATCGAGAAATCTTTTTTAATCACAATTAAAAATATTATATTGACAGTGACAGGAATTAACCTCAAAGTATGAAAATGATAAGCCCTTAAATATTTATTCAAATAATTCCATATTACTTACTCCTATTTTTTTAAGAATGATGAGCTTTGTCAGACGCTTACCAGGAAATATAATTATTAATATATATATTTTACACATATATAAATATATCCTCAGAGAGAGAGAGAGATTTCACACACAACGAGCCCTGAGACTTTGACAATTGAGCGTAAGAATCATAAGTTTATTCTGAATGAAGTCTAATAAGACTTGCTGGTATGTGCGGTACGCGGGCGTCTTAATTGCTACTACAGTTGGACCCCCAGACGAGAGGCTAGCGAAGAGACACCCCAAGGCGTTGAAATGGTCAAATCAAACAGCGCGCGCTTCCCCCGACTTCCTGTTACGCATTTCCATCCCTTTTCACGAAATCACTACAACAAATATCCAGCAACCGAGAGTAAAGATGTTACACATCAAAAAGAATTCGTATCTAGAATTCACCACACAATAAAAAAAAAATTGAAAATTGTCTCATAAAAAAAATCATTTTTATGAAACACACATTTTAGATTTTCAACTATGAAAGTGATACTTTCCTTTTTAAAGGAGAAACGTATTCTCCTTATGCTCTCTATACAGTATAAATAAATGCATAACAATCAAAATTTAGATTCTGACAAAAAATGTTATGAAGTCAGAAGCGTACGATGAATATTAGATTTCCCTCTGTCTAAAATTAACCCCTTAACTACGACCGGCTTAAATATCCACCTCGCTCAGCCGGTTTGTTAATTTCAACTGGCATATACATACGCCTTTCCGAAATACAATAATTTTCTTTGCGCTGCTATCATTAACAATATTCCGAAGGCTTTGGATTACAATAAAATGATCTTGACAGTGTTTGCGAAGGATTATTGATTATTGAGTTTGCGATTATTTCAGAGAAAAACTTGCTTATTTATTCCTTTTTTCCCTAATACTTTGCATATACGCTCTTATGTGAAAAACGATGGCGCTGGGGAGTAAATCGCGTAACTTTTAATCGGTGGTTAAGAGGTTAATGGAGTTTGGAAAGTAATGCACCAACTCAGATGCCATCCTGGTCACTTGACCATGATTATTCAGAAGTAGGAGATCCATCTTTAGTAACCCTTGTGTTCCTTCGAAATGTCGTAAATAAACAATAAATCAATTAAGGGAATAGTAAGTTCTATTATAAAAATATTAGCATTTAAACGATAATTAATTGTCTGTTTAACATTAGCAATAAATAATGTTAAATATGTTAATATAAAAGGTTCAAATACTAAAAGAAATTCATGAATATTAATATAAATAAGATATTTCTCTTATTGACAGAGGGGGGAATGTTAATGAAAGAAATCCTCTATTCAATGTGTTAAATAGCAGTTAATTTAAACTAGCAGAATAAAAGGAATTATTTCATTTCTGACTTCAACTGAAGTAATGTTTTACCACACAAATCTTTTTGTTAAACAATCTAACAAATTCTTACTAATTATTATATCTTCATTATTCTATCAACTTCATCGCCTCAGGTACTCTTATATCAAGAATTATTTGCTTACGTCTGTCTATTAAGAATTATTTGTTTTAATTATTGAACTATAGTTTTTTTTATTGTAACATAGATAATTTCAGGATCAAATGTATGCTTCATAGACTATATAGTGTATGTTACGTTAATACTTTTTAATTGCAATTGCAGAAAATTTGGGCATTATTACATCGTTAAATTTTATAAGTATTTTTTAAATTTATAAGCTATTCAAATATAATCCTATATAATTTATAATCTTGGACAAATATTCTTCATAAAAAATTATAAAAACTAATTTTAAGAACTTTTCATAAATACGTTATGTTATTGATCAATAAAAAGAGTAAGTAGTTTTAGCATTAAAATAGCAACTTGCTACTGTTTTAATTTTATGAGTGTTTAAATATATATTTTAAGAGATTTGAGTGATTTCTTCAAGTTGATAATAACTGATTTTTCCTAATTGATTCTACCAAATATTCTGTTAATTTAGTAACCATCATTTCCTGAACAAATATTAGACATTCCATTCAGGACTCCACTATCAATGTTATGTTTTTGTATTAATTATGTTATTCCATTTTGAATATAACTTAAAATACCATTTATAGTATCCAATTAAATTAGCCAAGGCAGAAGGAACTCAACAAATGTGTAGGTTGTAAAAATGTACTAACCGTAAAATCTGGCGTATAACGCGCATTTATACTTTCAAACTGCAATTTTTAGTTTTTAGGTATATACGTAGTATAACGCTAGCCCTTTTTTTTACGAAGAAACCTGAAATGTACCTGTGCAATTGTTGTGCTCTTATGTTTTGAAGTCATTTTTTCGAAGTATTATTCCATATTTTAGGAAAAAAAGTTGTATACTTCTATAGAATTACAACCCCTTTAGTTCATTAGGAAATTAGGAATGTCATTTTTTTTGAATAAACAGTATTTCGAAATATAGAAGTCTAATTTTTTTATGCTCATCAATTTTTAATTTTTAAGGCTCTCGTTCTTATACTGGGCGTATAATGCGCATCCATAAATATCGATCTTATTTTTTTTTGTGTTAAAAGTGTGTGTTATACGCCGGATTGCACCCTATAATAATTATTTAATGTATAATTACTTCTATAACTTCTTAATATGGTTTTGTAATTATTATTACTAATAGTCAATACATAAGCAAAGTAAAGTGACATAAGAAATGTTCATTATTAACTTTGGAATAGAGACTGAAAGGGATTCTAAATAAAATTTTGAATTACACTTAAGAAATCTTTCAGATCAGACTATTATAGAGGCTTAGAGGGATATTTGTCATCATTATGTTACTCTGAGCTAATAACTTTTACACCAGTTACTCATTTTAATGCTACTTTTCTGAATAAGGTATGAATAATAATATACAATTTATAGATAACCATTGTCTCTATTTGAATTATGTTCATAACATACATTAAGCCACGCCCTTTCAGAAAATCAAAAAATTTTCAAGTGTCTAATAAAAAAAAGCCCCCATTCTTTGCTTTTTCTTCTAATTATATTTGATACGTGTTTGCCTCGGAACTTTGTGCTACATCTTGAATTATTATCAGCTATTTGTGATCAAATATAAGTAAATGAAGACCATTGGGAAAATTTTTAAGGGATTAATAACTATTTCATGGGGGCAAGAAATTCTCAATGACCATTAAAGTGAAGCAAAATTTTTATGCATTCATCTTTTTATTTAGAGCAGCGTTTCTCAAACTGCGGGGCACGCTCTCCTAGGGAGGCGTGATAATCCTACAAGGGAGGCGCGAGTGTATCGAAAAATCAAAAAATAAAAGATTATTTTAAAAAATATATTAATTTACTGAAAGCATAACAAAATACATTCTGACACAAAAAACAAGAAAATACACATTTACACTAATATAATATTCTTGTAAATTTATCAGTACTGTACAATGTATTTGATAATAAATTTATCAATAGCAAACGAAGAGCAAGTTTATAAATTAACACTGACTTCCATGGGATTGTCAAATACAAAAATTATATTCAAAATTTAATATTCAGCTTGATAATTTGTGCGGCTATGGCATTAATTACTACACCATGATTAAATAGATTATGAATGAGATAAGTTTACATCCATTTCAAAAGGTGAAATTACTAAACATCTTTATTCCACTCAATCTGTTAATATATTATTTCCCTAGCTGGTTTTACAGTTCTAAGGCAATTCATTAAAGCCATCATCAGATTCTTTCATTGACAGATACAACAGGATAAAAGACTACTAATCTGAACTTAAAAATATAGACATAAATTATTTCTCTCACAAATAGAACTAAACACACTACATCCAACGAGTTCTGATGAAAGAGGAATAACATACCCAAGCTCATCTGCCTTCTTTCATCCATCAACACTTGTTACTATACGGTTTATAATTAAAGTCGTATTGTAGCTTTAGTATCAAATTGCATTATTATTGCATTCAATACAATGTTATTGTATGGGGGCGCGATGAAAATTATGATAGAAAATTGGGTCGCAAATACTGAAAGTTTGAAAAGCACTGATTTAGAAGCATTTAGAACAAAAGAGGGAGTTGAAACCAGTTGATTTCGTCAGGAACGAATAGCCAATTGTGACTACCTCAGATTGGGGGAGGGGGCAGAAAAGGCACTAAAACCGAGATAGAAAGCCGGTAAAGAATCAATTTGAGAGACGAGAATTGCAAGAGGTAGAGAAGGCGATGTTTGTTAGATGGAAGGTCGGAGCGTTGAAATTGAAGCTTAAATATATTTATCTCTAGTCTCTGACTGTAGTTACATTCCCAGTACAGATCCCAGGCTATTGCAGGAGCTGCAATAGCCGGTTGATGTGAAGTCAGTGGTTCAAGACTGAATTGTACTGAAAACCATTGTACAGGATAATTAAAATTGCTGGACTCTGAATTAAAATGAACCTTATAATTCTTACATAGTACATTTTAAAGACCTAGTGAAGGGAAGTACCAGTTTAGTTCAAAATGTAGAGGTACGTAGCTTGCACCTTACAGTGTAACTCTATAACCGATATTAATATTACAAAAACCAAACAAGCCATAAGTTTCGTTAGTGAGTGAATATTAACGTCCCACTGTTCAGCTACACGAGGGCTTTTGGGGACGGTCAGCGTAATTTTGAACTATGGTCAAGTGACGCGGACGACACCTGAGCTGGCACCCCTCTCTCCTAACTACCACACCAAAGGGAGGACGTTTGAGCTCTCGACAGATTTAACGTGCATCGCCCCCCTACACGGCAGGTCTTCAGTGGTACTAGGATCGAACTCATGACATGCTAGCCACGATCCGATGCCTAGACCACTCGGCTACCGCGACCACCATAAGTTTCGTTAAAATACGTCCAGTTTCTTATAAGTGTTATCTCAAAGAAGTACCATCGTAATAGAAATATCCCTGATGTTCTTGCTTTGTTTTAGTACCTTACAGCTTATCTCTCTTTTCAGTATATAAGCAAAAAAATTCTTACTCTTGTGCACCGTTAAAAAAAATTGCAGTTTTTAGAAGGCTAAAAAAGTCAAAAAACATTCCCTGTTTTTCATCTCTTTTTTTCTCCAGCTCTAAGCGTATTTTTTACTGTTTTTTTTTTCATGTGAAAATTCATTATTCAAGGTTCAAAATGGCTCCTAAGAATCGAATAAATAGAAAGAAAGCAGAATCTAAAGTGGAAGAGGAATTGGAATAGGTCAGTTTTATTCTTTTTTCTTGAGAGAGTGATAATCCATTCTATTTTTATTAATTCCTCCACTAGGAGATAATATTATAGCCATTCTCAAAAGAAGTAATATAATGTATAATCATGATTGATGAAATCGGTTTTTATATAATTTAAGTAACTTAAAATCATAAGAAGGAATGTGTTTTATATTCTTTTCTATCAGTGTATACGAATTATATTACCCTCCAGTACTGTTTGTCAATTAAAATTAATAATATGTTAAATTTTTATTTAAAAAAATCATTATGTATGTAAATAATACAAAACCTGTGTACGTGCTGCTATACATTATAAATCACTTTAGTAAAACAAAAAAAAGGTACTGATAAAACATTTTATTTTTATATTAAACAGTTATTGACCTTTCCTGAATTGATACGAATGTATTCTCTTAAAGAATATGCCATTTTTTAAGCACAGGCATGTTCTCTTTTACTAAGTTCGGCAAGAAAATTGTTGTGATAGTTCTAGTCTAACCCTTAAAATAGTAAAGGCATATATTGAAGGTATTAACAGAAAGTAGACTTGTTTGCTTCCTCAATTTAAGTACTGTTGTTCTTAGGATTAACTTCATATCTAACAGCGACAGTCTGAGACCAATCCTAAAGCAAATGCTTAGAAATTACTGATTTTGATTTGTTGTTTGGTTTGAATCAACATTGGAATAGGAATGACACTTGGGAGAAATCTCATTTTTTGTAACTTCCTCTACACTGTAAATAAAGACTTTTAAAAAAAGATTAAATTTTACCAACGAAGTTGATAATTTAATTAGCGAAAATTAGCAAACAAATTGAAATTGAAGTTTAGAAACAAAATGGTTTTAGTACTAGTGTGTCATACCCATTTGAGTATGTTATGTACTAGCCTCTTGATTTTGGCTTGACCTAATATCACTGCTCAGCCAAAGAAGGACTATTGAGGACTGACTTCGTAATTTCTAATAAGAGTCAAGTGAGATGTGATCCCACCTGGGCTAACCTCTCACACACACTCTTCTAATTTTAATACACTACGTAAGACCTTTAAGGCCTAATCTTGTTTCGTATGTAAGGTTTTCGTTAATCCTTAAAATGGGTCTTTTGTAGGTTCTGGATTCAAAACATGGGTTGAGCTTGAATATCGCAGGCCACGAAGACTATGAACACTGTAATACAGTAGTTCCTATAATCTTCGGCTGAATCTACTGAATAGGTAATTACCAATCACTGATAATTACAAAAATAATTTTTAAGGTAATGATTCTCATTATCTCGTAAAAAATAAAAAATGAATCTATTACCTTTAAAATTATGCAATGCAAGCAGCTTATCCGAGACGACAGCAAAATGATTGACGCGATGTGTATTATTTTAAATTATGGATAATTCAAAAACACCAAGAATGGTATATATAATCTTCAGGTGAGTTTCAGGTTTTTATCAATGTCTTACTTATTAGGTACTGATGAAATGTACGTAATAAAGAAGTAAATGACCAAAACTGCTCTTAAAAAGGTTATCTAACAATAATTATAAGCAAACCCCAAGTTTATGATGAAGAGAACTATATCACAAAGCGTAAGATACTTAACATAGAAGTTTTATAAATGAAAATATTTTTATTGGGATAAGAATAATGTATTTGTCTAACTCTCTATCACCGATTTTTGAGGCTTAAAAACATTACAAAGATAATTAATAATAATCAAGAGGAAATTTCGGAAGAAAAAGTCAAGTCTTCCACGACTGAAAGATTCTTTCTGATGAATCTTCTAAGAAATTTGTCGTATATACATAGAGTGAAAAGATAACCAAGAAAACATGAGGATAATAAGCTAACGATGACGAAGTTTTCTGAAGCACCCGTCAAAAATAAAACTAGCCGCGTACTTGTGACGCAAGAATAAAGAAGATAATACTATACTACCATTAATAAAAGAATTGGCAAAATTTTTGTTTAAGATGCCGTTGAAAATATAAGAGGCAATACGACTACTCTATTTCACCTACTTCCATGTTAGAAATAACATTATATTAGTAGTTTATATAAAGCTTTGCTTCTGATAAATTATAATTTTATTTTTATTGAATTGTTGTCTAAGCATATATGATGATTTGGAAAATCGTAAGGATGTTCTCTGATCTCAAAAGTGACCCATTATCAATTATTTGCCCAGTTTTATTGCCATTGGCAAAAAATGTGCTTTTTTTATCATATTTGGACAAATAACGATTTTTTTAAAGTATGAAACATATAATTGGATTCAATTTTTTAATCACCTACTTAACTCAAGAAGAAAAATAATGACAAGATACTGATGTCACTCCTAACTGATGATTCTGCTTTCACAGTAAGAATGATCTCGTTTATCCATTCCTTTTTAAAGTTACTCTCTCTGGTTTCTTATGCCTCATTAGGGATACAAAATGAAACACCGTGTAAAATAATTGTTTTTATTGCACACTTTCGAGTGAGAGAAATAACATTCAAGTTTCTCCCTTAAAACAAGAGGTAATTTTTTTTATCTCAGAAAACTCTTTATTTCGCTAATATTCTTGTTAGTATCAAATTGAAGTAATATACACTTCTAACAGAGAGATGATATTTTGCTTTGAAATGTCTAGAATTTTCTTCACAAGCTTATTACTTCTTGCCATTAGTAAGCACTTTTTTGTTTGTTTGTTTTTAATATTCAGTTTTTCATTTATATTTTATTTGTAGAGATAAATGATTATTATAAAAGAAAAATAAACACAATATTTGAGAAATACAACCCTTTTAAAAATGTTTAGGATTGAATACTTATTATAAGTTTGTATGAAACAATTCAAATAACATATAGAGAAATAAATTAATATTCTGCTAAATAATATTTTCTTAAGCCAAATTAGTTTATGAGGTTAGAAAACAATGCAAATATATATAAAAACCACGCCTAATATATAATTAAAAGAAAGATTTCGAGTAAGTGAGTGAATATTTATGCGTCACACTATTCAGCTATTTGAGGGCTCAGGGAAGATTTCGAAGTTTCCGTTATATTGATATGCTCATTTGAAATTGAAGGAAGATTGTTTGATGGTATATTTATTTATATTAGACAAATGAGCATCATGAGATCTATTGACTACAAATCTCGTAATTTGGAGATCCACAGTCAACTGCTGAAGACAAACATTAAATAATAAACTTACTCTTTTAAATTTATCGCCATTTTAATAGGAAGATTGTGTGCCCAGATCGTTTAAAAATGCATTACTTCCTTAATACTATTAGTTAATTGGCTGGGTTTTTTTAAATTCAAATGACATATTTGGTCAAAATGTGCAAGACAAACGCTCATTTACGAAAAGATGTACCAGTGACATAGACACCTCTATAATTATAAAACAGAAAAAAACGAGATAGGATCTCAAAAAAGCAGTCGAAAATTGAGAAAGATTATCTAAAGTATCCCTGGACACATCATCCGTATTTATGAAAAAAAGCAAAAACCATGGAAGAAAGGAAAAGTCCCTCGGCACACAAAGTCGTAATCTCACACTTACCTAAAAAGAGTAAATCCCTGAAGGAGGACTTGACTAGAACATCTCTAATTACGAAGCTTACAATAATGACCAGTAATTACCACAATTATTATCACTGCTTCCGTCTTCTCACGAAACGCTTTGATTACTCCCTTAATTTTCACACCAGGCCACATGAGAAAAGAACCTTATACCACTTCAACAGTTTTCCCCATTTTTTTCGTATACGATATTCGGCAGAACTAAGAACCAAACTCGCAATTTGATTCAAGTGTGTCGGTCATGAAACTCACTTTCATAACAAGTGGGAAACCAAGCATACACATAGCCTTGCTCTTTTTTCCTCTTATATTCACCTGAATTATAATAATTTCCAATATAAAAATGTGTTGCTATTGATGTGTTTACAGTATGCGTGAACTAGAAGTTCTCACATGATTCAGGATGATGACGAAACGCAGTGATTTTTCTCGTTTGCTTTAAGTAAAAAGAGCTTTATTTTCACCTGTTGCCATTATGTTTGTTACAATTCTTATACTTCAAAACAGCTTCTGTTTCAAAGATATTGAACGGAGTTTTTACATAGTCTGTGTTTCCTAAATCATAAACTTAAACGTTTATATCGTATCTATAAAACTAGTAATTTTTTTAAGGAATTGTTTTGAATTTTATTGGAAAAAGATTTATAACTTTTAATCCGTTTTCTTTCCTCATCCCTTATAATACACTTGTTAGAATCAGAACTATACATTTTATTGTATCTTAATTGTTAAACAACTATCTGAGTCTGTTTTCAGGTACAAATTTTGAATGTACCAAAATTTATTCAGTATTTCTTTCAAGCGATTTAAATATGCTTCTTTCATTGTCTCTTCCTATACATGAAATGAATCTAGTTCCTTTTTTTCTCAGTAGATGTCGCTAGTCGCAAAAGATCAATACAGTGAATACGAAGAGCATCCCGAAAGGAGAATTTCGCGCTGCTCATCTTTCAGTAGAGAAATTTCTTTCGGTGCGGTTCATCCGAATATTCAGTATATCGCAAGATTTCATTTCTTATGAACTGAAGCGGAAACATTCTTTTTTCTGATATTTGCTTGGAGATGGTAAATGATATTTTTCCTTTACTTTAGATTACTTTGTTTTCCTTTGTTTAATCCAACCAAGAATTTTGGTTCTAACACATGATAGCAAATGAAAAACTACGACGCGCTTAAAACTTTCCGTTCCGTAGTTTCATCGCATCTTTTAAAATATTTTTTAGTTCTATTTTTCTTCTTTTTTATGCGAAAACCTTTATTAATACTTTCATTTTAAATTTATATATTTGTTTATTTGTTTATTGCTGAGTATTTAGAGCGTTGTTTGCTAAAAATTGTATTTTTAAAAACATTTAATAAGAAACTTTCTGTATAAGGTAAAGTTTAATAAAACTTGATTATAGTTTGAAAAGTTAGTCAAATAATGTGAGCTAAGTTAAATTTGAGATATTGTAAAGATAAAATATCAAAATGATAATTTTTTTCATATAAATTAACACATGGAGTATTTAAACAATGTTAATAAGGTATAATGTCAACATATTAAAATAAATGTTGAAAAGTTTTGTGAATAAGAAAACTAAAATAAATTATCTGTTATAATATTTTATAAATGGTTATTTTAAAGAACATAAAACTTTTTAAAAATTATTCTTAAGGCATTTTTTTTAAAAAATGCGATATATTTTTAATACAAAATGTTTTGTTTTCTAGTTCTTTAACTTAGTATAATCAGCGTTTATTTTTCAATGAGGAAGGAAATTTGATAACTACAATTTATTTTTTAACGCAAAAAAAAATACGTTTTGTTTTTGAAAAGTTTTGAAAGTTATTTTTGAAAAGTTATTCATTCAAGCGTTGAAAATTTCAATAATACAAAACTTTAACCTAAACTTTTTAAAACTTAAAATTTTGTTATCATCTTTTTTCATTTTGCCTGTATTTTTTCCAATCTAACAATGATAATTTTTCAAATTCTTTCTTAAAAAATAGAAATTAGTTTAAAACAAAACATTGCAGATAATTAATGTGTTTATAGCATTCAACATCAAATTTTTTTCATATTCATTCTCTTAAGAAAAAGTCATACAACTGTATAAAATCAAGAACCTAAATTACTTTTGCAAAATTATATAAACTATAGCATAAAATACTGATACAATATTTATGTATTTTTGTAAGTATGAAAATACAAAATATGTAAGATATTGTTTAATATTTGACTATTTATTGTTAGAGATGTCTAATTATCTGCAATAAATTTTCATTATATTGGAACATTTTCTCATGAAGTTATGAAATCATGTTTTTTCAAATTAGCTTTATATATAATTTTTTTTACAATGAAAAATTTTACAGGATCAAAATTATTTGTTTTTTTTTCAAGAAAGTAAAGAGTTTTTAAGAATAGAAAGAACTAAGATGCACATATTTTTTCTTTCAAAATGTGCATGCATAATGAATTTTTTTTCAATGGTATAAAAATTAAAAGAACTTTATACAGCATTTTGTATGTATATATATAGTAATTAATTCTTGTATATTTTACATTTTGATCTTACACATAAAGAAAATAATGAAAAATGTCATTTTTGTTTTGTAAATGTATTCATGCGATTGTCTCTTTCCCTTCTCCGCTAAATAATAAAAATACACTAAATAACATTTACATTTATTTATATATTTATTGCGTATAGTACACATACTAACTTATATTTTAGAAAAATATTTATACTGATACAAAAATGTCTTTACTTTTATTGCGATTTCGCTTAGTTATAATGATAAAAAATTCACGAAAATGTTTCAAAATTTTGTTATAGAAAAACCAATTTCCTTGTATAAGAAAATCCAACTTTGGTTTCTATAAAATATTTGCTGTTCGCATTTTTTTTAAAAATATTTTGATACTTGAATTATTTTATAAATATTTTCTAATTTTTAGTATCATATATATATATATATATATATATATATATATATATATGCTACTAAATATATATGCTATATATGTATATGCTATATATATATATGCTACAACTTGTCATGGTTCCATGTTCTTGGTTCTTCCGGTCTGATCTTAAGATTCTTGGGATTTATTAGTCTTCTTTTTAATTATTTACTGCTATATATATATATATATCTTGTGCATAATTTTTTAAAAAATAACTGAAATGCCACTTTTTCATACGTATGTTCAGTTGTATTCTTTTCACGGAATTTTTCAAGAAGTAATGTACCTTACATGCGTCAGGTTTCTATTGAATTATGTTTGATTCATCTTCCATTTTACACATTTTTTATATTACTGTTTTATTACCTTTTTTCAGTCTTGAGTATTACTCTTCTTTTTAATACGATTGTATATTTTACTGAACATTTAATTTTTTCTTATATTTCATTGTAATAATGAAAGGAAAAATTTGCTTTTAATGAATAATGTTTCAAAAAAATTTATTTGAAGAAAATGCTTTGAAATACCAGCTTTTTACATTTTCCGAAATTTTGAAAACACTGAATGATTTGGTATGATAATTACTGAAAATATTGTAAAAAGTATGCTTCCTCCAAGCTAATTTTACTTGAAAAATGACAGTTTTTCCAACCTCATTATGCAAGGTAATTTGCTTAAAATATTTTTTTAGTACGGATTCGTCAATCATGCCCTTGAGCTCCTCATTGTCCGAAATTTCGGAGAAGAAATGTGGGAAAAGATTAAGTAAGTATTGTTAAATTATTTTTAAATTCTACGTTTTTAAGCTACTTAATCATATTTAGAAACTATAATGTAATGTAAAATTATTTTCCCAATTAAATTTGAATCATTTAATTAAGTACAATAAAGGATGAAATAGTTCAAAAATAACATTAACTTATTTCAATATTTAACGTATAAAGAAAAGAGAACCGTTTATGATTCCAGTAATCGGCAATTTTCTTTTATGTTCTGTCAATACAATTTTTGATTCTCTAAGAAATATATCTAAGTCATAATATCTAAGTAAATAACAAGGTATTTTGTACATTTTAATAGATCTAAATTTAGGTAAGGTATCTAAAGCATGTTTCGTTTCTAATTTAGTCTAAGGCGAGGTTAATAAGTCAGGCAAGTATTCCTTAAGTTTTTATTAACACCATAAAAATTAATTTCGGTCTGTATAAATTCATATTGTGTAGAAAATTATTTGACAATTTTCCTTAAAAAATCTATCAATAAATTATTTAATATTTGAAAGGGGTTTTTTATCATACTAATGATATACAAGAGAAAAAGAACAGCTGTGTGTGTGTGTGAATGTATTCAGTTTTCTATACAATGATATACTAGCGTTAAAGAGAAAAAATAGCGAAACTTTTGGTGAGCTAATCCACCTTCTACAAGGTTTCATGTCCTTAATCGCCTTTTTTCTGCTATCTTTTTTATGGTCCGATAGATTTCTAAGTGATTTAAGGATTAAGTGAGAGAAAAAGAAAAATCAACTACAATCGGACCTAGATTTACCGAACCCCTATTTAACAAATTTTTCTCTTTGTCCGATTAAAATGAAAGCAAAAACCCCTATTTAACGAATGAAAAGACTCGAATTAAGGAATTATTTCAAGAACTGAAATGTTTTTAATTAGTTTGTGTTAGAAAAAACTGAATTTTTTTATCTAATGACATACCCTTTTTGTCTGAAAAAAGAGTTCTTGAAGTAGCAAATTTCGTCAAAAAAGGGTGCAGATCATTATTCCACTTTATAGGTGCAGATGAGTTACGGGTAATCTATCGTGGAGGTTTTGAATAGGACAGGAAATTCCTTTCCTATGTATATATATATATATTTCATCCCACTCTACGACGCAAAGGATATTTTAAGATTTTAATGATTATATTACATTAGATGACAAACTACCTCTCTGTGCAACCGAAAGTTGAGGAAATTGTTGTTTTATCGGAAATCATGAATAGGGATCCTGATGCAGAAGTTAATAATGAGATTTTTACCAAAGCTGTTACATTCTCGAGTGGCTTACATTGTTTGAAAACTGTGAAAATGTACCTTATGCAGCAGGATGTAAAGGATCCAGCATTTTCTTCTCGGCTTCAAGTCGAAAAAGAACTCTCTCGAGTCAGGAATCAAAAACATTGTCAAACATCTATTTTTCAGCATTTTAAAATTCCCTGTTAACTGGTTCATAATAATTCACTAATAGTATTTATGGGTGTTGAATAAAAAGTGTGTTATATCACGCTATGGATAACTTTTGTTCAGTAGATTATTATTGAATTTCCCAAAGCTAAGTGCAAAAAAACTGTAGTATTTTGTTTGGACCAAGATATAACGAATAACCCCGAATTAACGAACAAAATGTTCGGTCCCAATGAATTCGTTAAATCGGGGTTCAAATGTATTTAAAAGCAATAACAATAATCTAAACCTCATTTCGAGAAATGTTTGTTATTAATTGTATTATGAAATTTATTTTTGTTATTAAAATGTGATTATAAATATCTCTGTTAAACTGTGAATTATTCAAATATATCAATTCTTCGTTATCAGTTGCTTATGTTCTTCAAATTTAAAAACCGAGGATCATTTTTTTCAATTTCCATCACTTGTGTTGTTTATTAGACAAAAGTAATTAAAATTTACTTATACATTTTTCATGTTTGTTCATATTGTAGGGAAGAAGCCCAGATTGTGATGGAAGGACAGTTTTTGGTCCGCATCATTTACGAGGATGAAATCACTTATCACATCGTTTTTGCGGCCGAAAAATGCCTTGGTGCGTTACATTTTTATTTTCAGTTTATATAATGGTAGTTATTTAAATTTTCCGAGATTAAAATAGAATGGCGTAAGTGTATATTTCTCAAAAATCTCGTTCTTTTTGTATTAAGAAAATACAAAATAGCAAACATAAATTAAAGAAAAACTTTCGCAACCAATGCAATAAATTGACTGATGCCAGTTAAAAAATATATATCCTAAAAAGCTTTGGTAAAAATGTTCATAATTTTATATTTCTATGCTCGGAAGCTTCCTCATTTTCTTTAAATTTTCATAAATATATACCCGAAAAAGATTTAACAGAAATTTTTCGGGCTTAATATTCTAAGTTCGGAAGCTTCGAAATAGCTTCAAAAATTTCTTTTTAGGCACTTTTTAGATTTGAGTACACCAAGCTTAAGAGTTAGAGAATCATCTATAGATTATAGGGCTTTTTTCAGAGTTCCTTATCAAAGTAAACAGAATTTGTAAAACTGATACCGTAAGGGTAAATAACTAAAAATCTATCCAATAGTGTAGTATCCAAACAACGCAAATTGCCGCCCATCCGGTATAGAGGTTAGTGACGCTGACTGCGGTAACGTAAGGCCTGGGTTCGAATCCCGGAGAAGGCATGGATGTTTGTGTTGTAATCCTTTATGATGTGTGCGTCACGCTTACCTCTATATAAGCCCCCATGTGATACTTTGTGGTTTACATGGGGTTATAAATGTTTTCAATTAAAAAAACGCAAATTTCACTTACAAGAAAAAGAGAACATTCTAAAAATGATCTATAAAGATCCAATTAAATCGATTGAAAATAAAATTGATATGCACGTAATCCGAGCTAATTATAATTTATAAATGATCTCGAATATAGTGAACAGAAAAACGTTTTATTCAAATAGTAATAACTATCATTTATTGTCCGATTGTTTAAATTTTTCTGTCTGTGCTAAACTTGAATTCATATTAGTGAGATGGGTTGTTTTAGGAAGAGACATCGGTAAAATCTCAACAACTTTTTTTACTCTAAGTACTACACTTACAATAAGAGGTCACAATTAGTAAATGGAAGAGAAGTAAAAAAAACCACTCTAAATTAATAATAGCAAATATTACTTACAAGATGAAGTCAGATAGAAGCACCGGATCCGAATATTCATAGACTTCCTAATGATGATGATGATGATGATGATAAGAAGATGACGATGATAATAAGAAGATGACGATGATAATAAGAAGATGACGATGATAATAAGATGACAGTGATAATAAGAAGCTGATGATGATGATAAGAATAGTCTTATGCAAAGATACGTTGATATTCATCTAAAGTAACTTTCACGAGTGCATAAAATATCACTATCTTCTAATTCTGTTATCAACAACTTCCACGCGCGCCCGAACTCGTTTCGCTTAACTTTAAATTGTAAAAATTAGTTACATGCGTCCCGGTTGATTCCTTCACAGAAAGATATTCTCGAAAATCAATCAAACAATTCATTAAAAGGTTTTTCTCCTTGAAAATAATGAGTGAAAAGTCACGAAGACAGCCCGCTACAAGTCAGTATCACAATCTGGAAAATAAAAGTTGGCTGCAAATTTATTAGCTCAGGGTACATGCAATACTAAAAAAAAAAGTTAACCTTAATACAGTATAATATATCGATTGATTTTAGAATATGAAACTTTGTAACTTGACTTTCTGAATATCTGTCTGAAGCTATTAGCGATGGATCTTATAGATTTTAGTCTCATTTAAGCAATGAAGAAAACACTTGGGTTATGACGTCTCATTCTTCTCATTTTCTCATCATATCATATGATACTTTTAGATCTAATTGAAGTTAACATGTCGGCTTGAGGGCTTAAATGTAGCCTGCCCGCTTCGTAAGCCCAAGATTGTGGGTTGGATCCCACCTGGGAGTCGACAGATTTTCTGGATGCAAATATCGCACGCACGCCTATCATGTGATTATGTGGCGTGTAAAAGATCCCTTGAGTATCAATTTGTCTCTAATACTATCGGCAAAATTAAATCACGGCAATATTTAACATTTAAGGAGAGCTTGATTTCAATAAATTCAAGCATCCAAAATTTAGTGGAGGGAACCGCCTCTGGATGACGCCACCATTGAAATGGCTCTCGCACTTGGGGACTAACCGTGTCTGTTGGGGGGGGGATGCTAGAAGGTGCTGATGCGTTTTAAATCTGTTGAAGCTTGAAGTGCTCGCGTTGTCCCTGTGTAAGTTTGGAGAGTGGGGAGCTAGCTAATGTGTGATCCTTATTACTTGACCATGATTTAAAATTACAATTGTATTTAATGTTAAATTGACATTTCCTGTATTGTATTAACATGTTAAGTTTAAAAAAGTGCTGTATAGTTAAGAAAATATTTCAAAACATGTTTCGGACGTGGTACGATAAATGTATATATATACGTGTTATAACCATATGAGTTTATACGAATACTGCAACATTTTATCTCTTAGTAAAATCTGTTCCAAGTTAAGTTTACCAGGCAAAGGCAGGCCTAATTTAATTTATGAAAATGAATATGATAACAAATTTACTTTCTTGAAGACTTTTCTAAAAATACGAAATGAGGAAATTATTTCTTAAACGATACACCTTCGTATTTTTTAGGCATCAAAGCTGCCGACATTCTTGAACTCTTTGGCCGAATGTTTTTTGATTTCTGCCAAGAATCAGGCTATGACAGGATTCTGAAAGTTCTTGGGGCTACCCCTAGAGATTTCCTTCAAAACTTGGACGCACTACATGATCATCTGGCTACCATCTACCCTGGAATGCGGGCCCCATCTTTTCGCTGTACTGAACGACCTGAGGACGGGGTTCTGATTTTGCATTACTATTCTGAAAGAGCTGGACTTGAACCTATTGTCATTGGATTAGTTAAGGTAAGAAATTCAGGCTAATGTTTATTAACGGTATTGAATTAGATTCTATATGCCTTCTTAAATTAAGCTATGAGCAGGTGCCTTAAAAACTACAATAAGTGTTTAAAAACAGTAATTATTCAACTTTGAGATGTTAATTACCTAGAACAGTGCTTCTCAAACTTTCACTATTTTTAACCCAATATTCCATCTTAATTTTCATCGCACCCCCTCCATACAATAACAATGTATTGAATTCATTAATGCTATACTTTGACGCAAAAGCTGCATCATGACTCTAACCTCTTAAGTACAAGCGACGTATATAAAGGACTCGATCAATCAAAGCGATAATTGCCCCGGACGTATATATACGTCTTTCCGAAGTACATTTTTTTCCGTACATTGCTATCCATAAAATTATTCCGAAGGCTTTGGAATGCAATAAAAGAACCTTGACAGTGTTTGCGAAGGATTTACTTATTTCAGAGGATTTGCTTATTTATCCCTTTTCTCCCCCTCCCCCAATATATTACATACCCACCCCTACGTAGAAAACGGTGGCATTGAAGAGCGAATCGCGTTACTTTTAACTGGCAGTTAAGGGATTAATTATATACCTTACAAATTAACAAGATAAATACTAATTTTTGGATATAATTTTATACGCGTGACAAGTTTATGGGGTCACTTGTAATTATTAAACTTGTTTTTAACTTAGTATTGTTAAGCTAATTATAAAATGCATTGTGCAGGACTAATACATTTATAAGTGTATTATATCAGTGTAAATGTGCGTTTTATTTTTTATTATGTCAGAATGTATTTTATTTGTTTATACTTTCCATAAATAAATAATTTCTTAAATAATCTTCTGTTCTCGACTTTTCAATAAGCTCGCGCCCCCTTCGTAGAGTTATCACGACCCCTAGGGGGCGCACCCCCACAGTTTGAGAAACGCTGACCTAGAGCTTTATTTGCAATGCACAAAAAAATAGTCAACAAATTATTTCAGTGCATTACATTTGCATTTGAAACCCTCAATCATTATAGGTTATTTTATTTAACAAATAAAATGCCCTAACAATTTATGCATTATTTTAGCGCTCTTAAGCGTAATTTTTTTAAATGTGTGATGAATATTTGTAGAATGATGAAAAGAAAAATTTTGAATCATATAAATAATATCAGCTACAGAAACATTTTCACTTCATTTAGGATTCCATTACTGAATTGTGCGTTGCGATTCACAGCGATAATAAAACAAAATATTTCAAAAACAGGTTTTTTGTATTTGTATTGTAATTTTAGGCCGTTGCATCTAAGTTACATAATACTGAAGTTGAAGTAGAAGTGGTAAAGCAGAAAAGCGCATCATGCGATCACGTACAGTTCGCCATCATTGATCGTAATGCATCAAATAATCAAACTGATCAAGATACCGAAGAATTTGAGGCTCTGTCCAAGGAAAACAAGATCAGTCCAGCCACTTTTTGCCGAGCTTTTCCCTTTCACATTATGTTTGATCGCAACCACCACGTTCGACAAGTGGGAACATCTGTAGCTAGAGTTCTGCCAAATCTCACGCACCCTACTTGCCAGGTGACCGATTTATTTGAAATGGTACGACCTCACGTAAGCTTCACCTTCGACAACATCTTGGCACATATCAATACGGTTTTCGTGTTGAAGGCAAAGGATAAAGAAAACAGTGACCAAAGGTAATTTTTTTTAAATATGCTGCTTAAAAATAAGATTCTTTTAAAATTTAGGATTGATATATAATGAAAAAAGTTTTAGCTAGTGTTATATATATTAAAAGTACTGATACTTGTGTAAAATGTTAAATTGAGTATTTAATCAATTCCGATATCAGAAAAGAAAAATATTTCGAAATTTAGAAAAATCTTAAAACTGGATCACAGTTCAAAAATATTTATAAATAATTGTACCACTTGCAAAAATTGCTTTCCTGTTTCATAATTCTTTTTTCCACATGATTGCAATGCAAAATACACGGTAAATGCACTAGGAATTTTGTTAACCTCTTAAGTGTCTTTGACGTGTAAATACTTCTCACTTAGCCAGTGCGTTAACTACCCCGGACGTATATATACGTCTTTCTGAAGCACGATCTTTTCTTTTCACTGCTATCAGTAAAGTTATTTCAAAGGCTTTTGAATGCAATAAAATGATTTTGACAATATTTGCGAAGGATTTACTTACTTCATAGAAGTATATTTGCTTATTTATTCCTTTTCTTTTCCCACTAATACACCGTACTAACGTGCTGATATGAAAAATGGTAGCACTGGGGTGTGAATCGCGTAACTTTTAATCGGCAGTTAAGGGGTTAATTTTGACAAATTCCAATAATCATTTTGAATATTATTCACTATGATACGAATGATCATAAATGGAAGGGAGCTGAAAAAGAGTAGCTATACTTAACCCGTTAATTTTAAAAAAAGGAAAGAGGGTCTTCCAAAAGATCATTAAGCGAAAATAGCTTAACATTAGACATAAAAACTATATTCCAACACACAGTTGAAAGTATTATCAGAATAACGTAATTAGGCTTAAAATTCTATTTAAAAATCACCAAAAAAAATTTGTTTTCCTTGAAAATAATTTTTTACCAAAAGTGGTAATTGTAGATGTCAAAATTTAAGAGAGAGTATTAGCTGTTTACTTGTTCGCGATATGTGACTACAGAAGTTGAGGGGTCATGGTCACGAACTCATAGTCGACGCCATCGAGTTATGAATATGGAAATAGTGCCGCTGAAGATCCACCGTGTAGAGGGCCCGTTGTACGCTAGATCTGCCGAGGCTCAAGTCCTCACTTTGCCGTAGTGGGAAAGTTTGAAGAATTTGGTGCAGATCAAGTGTCGCGTCCTCGTCACTTGATCGAGGATCAAAATTACGAGATTCATTGCAAATAAACGTTAGAGCGCGCTATGAATAAAAGAATCAAAATAAAATCTTGCACCCAAATTCTTTTTTTTTTCACCCCTTCATTTAATTATATTTTTTTTTAACTTTAGCATGCGATTAAAAGGGCAAATGCTGTATGTTCCTGACACTGATTTGATGCTATTTCTTTGCTCTCCGAGCGTTTTGAATTTGGATGATCTCAACAGAAGGGAACTTTACTTGAGCGATATTCCTCTGCATGATGCTACAAGGGATCTTGTACTTTTGTCCGAGTACTTCGTCTCTGAGTATAAACTCACCAAAAATTTGGAGATTTTGACTGATAAATTGCAAAACACCTATCGAGAGCTGGAGGACGAGAAGAAGAAAACTGATAAGTAAGTATTAACTATTGATGAGTTTTATAAACTTACAATAAAATTTTAAAAATAATGAGGATTTTCATACATTACAACGGAGAATTCTCGGAATTTCTCCGTACACAATATCACGTACTACTTTTTTATTAATAAACAACAACAATATTACCAACATTTTTTAAATTGAAACCAGAATTCTTTTCTAAAAGCAATATTTTTACATAAAATATGCTGAACAAAAAAAAAATGTTGATTAAAAAAAATTGGTTGGAAAATATTTTTAAATGAAATAAAAATAAACATTAAAGATATAATTAAAAAAATATTTTCACGTTTGGATCTGCATTTATAGGTGGTTTTTTTACAAAGTTGTAGTTGAGAAACATCTCTACAATCAGTTTAACCAGATTCAAATTCACAGTATAAATATACAAATGTTAAACTAAAATATCTTCATAATTATACATATTAACTGATTAAGTATTTATTAACATTGCAGTAGGAGGCAATAGTAGTAGTATTGATAACTGGCCTTGTAAGTTTGAACTACGATCTGTGGCCGTAATAACCTAGTGGCCCAAGGGAAGGACTCGTGGTTGGCATGTCGTGAGTTCGAGCCTAATACCGCTGAAGACCCGCGGTGCAGAGGGGGGCCGATGTATGCTAAATATGTCGAAGCCAAAACGTCATCCCCTTGGTGTAGTGGGGAAGTTAGAAGATAGGGTGTCAGTTTAGGTAACGTCCTCGTCACTTGACCATGGTTCAAAATTACGAAGTCCATCAACAGCAGCCTTATAGTAGGACGAAAAAATAACTCCTCACTTGAACTACAGTCAGCTTGCTAAATTTGTCAAGGCTCGAAATCATCACTTTGATGATATGTTCGATTCGGAGAGTACCTCAGGTTTCGTCCTCGTAAATTGACCACGACTCAAAATTACGCTCCTTCCTTAATAACCCTCGTGTTACTTCCATAAGTAGGACATTAATATACAGTCATTCATAATCACTGAATCATCCGTAAATAAATGCATTAGTAGAATTTTAATTACATTTTGTTTTTTATATAAAATAATCAGCATAAGACCCGGGGAAAGTATTAAAAACTTAGTTATTTTGCATATTTCTTAATGTTTTATTAATAGGATTTTTGTACAAATAATTTTAAAAATACAAATTTTAAATTTACAGTGATAAAGCTCAATAAGTATTTCCAATTACACACGCATTTCTGGTTGAGTTTATCATTTTCCAGAATTTCTCTCATAATAGGTATATTCAAGGAATATTCTCTTTAATTACATCCCATACGAAATAAAATTATAAACTTCATGTATTTACAAAAAGAAAAACTATATACTTCTTTTATAACTATAGTTATTTAAAGGAAAAAATACGATAAATTAAAATTGAAATAAATTATAACTTGTATGCATTAAAATTAACTTTCGCTAATTTATTACTTCCATTTATTTAATTAAAAATGTTTTAAATATATCTTCATTGCACTCTGAGATGTGATATTTCTTACTCTTTTACGTATAAATGGACATAATTAAATTACGCGATAATAGTGATGCAGCATTTTTACGATTTATCAAAACTTTCGTGTAGAATTTATCTTTAAATGCGAAAGAAAAATCATTTTGATTTCATTTGATAATGCACTGTATAATGGAGTACATTCTAAAAGGTGATAAATAAATTTAATTGGAAAATTAACTCTGTGTTAAATATTCAATTTCAATAAAAGATAACTGTATTTCGTACAGTTTTAAAACTAGGATTTGGAATTGATCTGCTAAATAAATTATAAAGTTAAATTATTCAAAATATTTCATTAGTTATTCACTTATAAGTGAAAACAAGTAGAGTTAGTAAAAAAAGATTAATAAGAATTTTAATGAAATCCAAAGACGTATTTTGTTTCGTTAATTGATTAACACTTCAATAAAAGTAGATGTTAAAATCAGGAATTTGTAAAGTGGGGCCTTAGAATTAAGTATCTAAATTGAAATAAAGGTTGTTGTTTTTTTATCCTTCTTAATACTACGTGAGGAAAATGGTTGATCAAATAAATTTCACGAATCGACAACGTATAGCGAATTTTATAAGATTTTGGTGGATAACTCTTTAATAGATAAATTACTTTCGTTTAAAGGATTCAAAGTGGAATTTTCTAAGGCGATTTTATTGTGATTTGAATTATTTTTCTTGAGCATTCATTATACTAAATACTTATCATATGTTTTAAGTGCGCTTTTTACTTATCCTTTGCGTACTTTTTCGTAAATCCGTAGTCTTTGTAGTATTCTCTCTGTTGAAAAAAAATATTACTTATCTTCTCAAAATGCAAATCTCTTAAGTTCACACATGAAAGTTCAACGTGTAAGCAAAGTACACCGTTATCCAATGCCATATTTCATATTTGTTTTTATATAATTTAAACTCTTTATTATAAAAATTAATCTAACATGATGGAATTTTAATAGATATTAATATTTAAAATGTTCACAGATAGATATTTTTTATTTTTGAATTTATTAAAATTATTTAGTTCCCTTCATAATCATTTCAGTAGAAAAAAAAGATATGGTAACTTTCATTTACACATACACCACCTGAAATACCTTATAAAGATTTTGCCAATCAGGTGATATTAGCAACAGCAACAACCCACGTAATTCCATCAATCAGGTTTAAAAATTTTCGCATAGCGAATTATTAAAATTAGAAAAGGGATGTACCTCAACTCATGTCAACCACAACACTTGAGTAAAGTTCGTAAATATGTAGTCCGTTAACAACTGTTTATTGTCAAGCCTTGAATTGAAACAATAATTTTAAAAAACTTATTGATTAATAATGTCAAAAAGTAGATTTTTATTGCTGATTTAATCCTGATTATCTTATTTCTGAGTGAGTTACTCCATTTATGTTTTTCATATCATTTATATTCGACTTCATATATCACTTTATTACTAATTTATCGATACCTTCTTTTTAATATTTGGTAAAGATTGCTGTACTCTATTTTGCCGCCATCTGTCGCAAACGAACTGCGTCACCACCGCCCTGTACCAGCTAAGAAATATGAAAGCGTCACCATCTTATTCAGTGGCATCGTTGGATTTAGCCAATATTGCGCTAAAAATTCCGATACCCTTGGAGCCAGAAAAATTGTCAAGCTACTCAATAATATTTACACCACTTTTGACGTGCTTACTGATCCAAAGAAAAATCCTAATGTCTACAAGGTATGTAAGCTGATTATCACACATTATTATTTCGCTACTTCGACACCCAACTAGGATCAGAGACCAATTTTCAGAAGAATTTTATTGTTCTATAAAACATAAATAGATTTAAAGAGTCATAATTATTAAATAAATAACATGTGTCCCCCTTGTTTTTGAAAAAAAAATATTAGCTTCCTAAAATTTTAGCAAAATTTTCCACGTGAAGAAACACAGCACATAAATAAAAATTCATTAGACATGACGTAATTTTAATTTCATTGATATCCATCTCGATGCATCTGAAGTTGTCACGAATAACAAGATAAAAAATATTTTAAGAAACAGATATTTTATAAGCGTTCGAATTTGATGTTAAGGATTTTTCGTCAAAATTAATTTATGTACTAAGCTAAAAATGGCTGTGAAATTTGAATAAATGTAGCTACCTTTAAAACTGCGATTTGTTACACTCTAAAGGCTTATTATATAATGTTACAAATTTCATTTAATTTTATTGGATTGTTTTGGAGATATCCCATTTTTTTCCATACAGAAATTATCGTGAAAATTTCATTCTACAAAAAAAAATGTATTTATAAGTTAAATAAAGTAAATATTAGAAAAAAAACAGCTTAAAATTCTCCAGAATTTTATAATATTCCCGTTTTCCTCCCAATATTTATATTTCTTCTTTTATAAAATGGCCCAATCACCTAAAAAGATCTTTTTTTAACCTAGTCAGACACTTTAATAAACATAAAAAAACTTCAACGAATCTGCTCATTTACAGGGAGTTCAATCTTATTGAAACTTATTCTCTAATGTATTCCCTTATGCTAAAAATTATAAATAGAAATTTTAAAAGCCAGTACGTATAAGTTCGGGTAATTCATTTGTGATTCATCTTATTATAAAATACATAAATTAATCTTAAGCAGATTTCAAATTTAATTAAAAGAAAAACAATTTTTTAAATGTTTTTCCCTTTAAAAAAAGCTAAAGTCTATATTTTTTTTAGACTTTTTAAAGTACTAAAAATGAGTCTCTTAAATGTAAAAAATAATAATAATAATTCACTTATGTAAAATATTTTTTTAGAAATTGCATCAAACTTTAAACTTTGGATTGCATTACAACCTAATCATTTTTATTTAACTAAATGGTAGGGTAACATTTTATTCGTTTTTACGCTTAATTTTGTTAGGGGAGGGAATGTACAAAAATATAGTTAGTAATAAATTCCCAGATAAATTCAGTGGACTAAAACTTTATTACACTCGTAATAACTCAATTTAAACAACTATTTGAGGTAAACAATAAAAAACTGAAGGGGATATCTTATGTTAAACTCCACATGCACACACACATACAAACCTTTTTTTAAGGGGAAAAAAAGAACATTCAGGTACTTTTCCATTAACGTGGCGCCGCTCATCACTAATTGTCGACTTTTCCATTAATACGGCACCACTCGCGTCGCCAAGAATAAAAATAAGAAATAAAATGAGTTATATAGACAAAATACCATAAAAAAAGAGATCAAACATAGCACTAAGCTAATTTTATCAGGTCTACATATAAATATAAATAATACTGAATGCAAAATTTCAAACTAAACAGGCTGCATAAAATTGCAAATATATTTCAAAATTGTTGGGTTTTAATTCTTTTGCGAGACATTAAAGAATTCATACGTTCTTCTTACCGCACGTAGTGATTCAAATCTACAGTACTGTTGTGATTGATTTGTATCTATAGTTCTCGAACTTTGGGTTAAAAAAAAATTGCCAAGTATCGCAAGTAAAAGAAAACCTAAGAGCATCCAGGAAAAAATGCGTGAGACTTCAAACTATGTTTTTATTTTCAGTCTTTTTCTCCGCATGATCGCAACAAAGTCTATCCCTATGAATGATTCCTTTATTTTGATATAATTTGGCGGCAGCTTCATCATTTGGTAACTACCAAATTGTGCAATCCATTACTTTAGTCAGTTTATTCGCAAAAAATATTACGAAATAAACGAAAATTGAAAGATCAAAATCATGTCACAAAATTTAGCGCGATTGGTTGGCAGTCTTTAGCGATATTTGCATGTATTTTTTTAACCGGTACCCCGCTAACGGAAAATTACCTAAGTACAGTAAACTTAGGTGATAGGTGGGACTGAATGCTAACCGCAGAAGTTGAATTTGCGTAAGTCGGAGTATAGTTTCGCCTATAAATACATATAAATTATTTTTATTTGGGGGCGGAGTCGAAAAAGTCAATAATTTATTTTAAAAGAATTCTTAATACAATCTTAGATAACATAAATGCAAAATTACAAACCAAAGTTATTTTGATGTAGAAAGTTTCATTAAATCTATTAAAATAGTCTGCCAGCTCAAAGATTTTTTTTCTCCCAAAAAATTTCTTCATAGAATGCTAAATAATTTTTTTTATTCCTCATTTTGTTGAAAAATACGCTCATCATTAGAGTCTATATTTTTAACCCTTTTTTAATTAAATTGAGGCATTCTAATTCCTAACCGTCTCATTCCTTTTTTTTAATTGAACTGGGTCTAAGGACTCAAGTTCTTCAATGTCTTGCTCTTGCTCAGGCAGTTATTTAGGTTCATCAACTTTCAACTCATGATTGTCGGAATCCAACAGTTTTTGAACGTCATCACTATCCACTTCTAAGTTTATTTGAAGGGCAAGATCGATAACTTCTTCAATCACATTATCAGTTTCACTGATTTTACCAATTTTTCTTTTTAAACAAATGACGAATTGACGAGATTTTAAAATCGCGTGTCTCCGAATACGCGTAAGTCTAGGTATTACTGTAGTGTAAATGTAAGAATATGAAAACATTGTTTCCTTAATTCTCATTTTGAATAATTGTTTAACCCATTTTCTATCAGGTTGAGACAATTGGAGATAAATACATGGCCGTTAGTGGCTTACCGGAACCTTGCGAAAGCCATGCAAAATGCATTGCCCGTTTGGCTTTGGACTTCATGGACCTCTCAATGGAAGTTACAAATGAAGAAGGAGACCCTCTTGTAAGTTAAGCTTCTTTTTGTTTAAGTTTGTTGTAATTAGTTTTATCCGGGAACTTTTTTCAAAGCAAATTCATAAAAATAAAATTTAATAGAACTTATTTGTTGTTATCTGACATTTTCTCAAGTAGGATTAATATTGATGTATTTTTCTTAGGATTTCAGTTTGTTTCGAGAGAACAAAAAGAAGAGGCTTGATTAACTTATGTGCTAAACCAAAACCCTTGGTTTCGTGCTCTTAAAAAGTTTTCGAAAAAAAAAATGTCAATCCTTTTTGGTAATTTTGTTTTGTTTTGTTTTGTTTAATTTTATTTTGTTTAAAGGTATTAAATTTATTTTATTTTATTTTAATCTTGATACTTTGTTAAATTTTGTTTATTAAAAAAATTTATTTGGTTTGATTATTTTATTGTTTCTTTATCCCTTCATTTCTGTTCTTTTGGATATTATTTAATTACTTTTTTAATTTCGTAATAATTAAGACTAATAGACAATTTGACCTTGATTTAAAAAATAAACATGACAATTGCACAAATTGTATCCTAAAGTAATAATGTAACTCTTGTAAAATATCATAAATTAAACATAATATGGTTTTTTTTTAATTTATTTAAACTCCTCGATAATTTTTATAATCATTCACCTTAAATTATAAAGATAACATTATACGAAAAAATTCATTAAATCCAATTTTAATGCAGTTTACTTTTTAAAAATTTACAAATTAAAGTATTAAGTATAAAAGGGGCCTTATAAAATCTTCCTGAAACCGGATGCGTAAGTAATAGTTGAAAAAACCCATTCAGACGTTGTGCTCGGCACATTGTTCTTCAATTCCAAATAAGATATGTCGTCAACAATGCAAAGTGACAGCAATAAAAATAAAACCAAAATCTATGTTTTAGTATAAAAATTTTACTTTAAGATACGAATTTTTAAGAAATATATGAATTCTTTTCGTTTTGTAATTAGTCTTGATTTATTCATTTGCATGTGTGATAAAGGGGAAATGACTCTTTTTTTCACATGATTTTTTAATCAATTTTTAATGTTTCTTTAGGAAATTACTATAGGCATTCACAGCGGTGAAGTTGTGACAGGGGTCATCGGAAAACGCATGCCACGATATTGCTTGTTCGGGAACACCGTTAATCTTACGAGCAGAACTGAAACTACTGGAGAACCTGGGAAAATCAATGTTTCTGAAGATGCATACACGTGGGTATTATTTTTTTTTCGGTGAATTTTTTTGGGTGGTTTTAAAATAAAATGGAGAGGCAGATACGATGACTAAGAGGGCATAGGGTTCGTGAGCAAGAATTATCTAATATATTCGTAGATTCCAGTTTTGTTTATTGTTTAATTGAAATACCCTTCACCCACGACAGCTTAGGGATTATGGCCGAAAATTTCATCACCGGAGGTGTTTGAGACTTGATTCATCTACGGAACTAAGCTGCAGAACGAAAGAATCTTCTGCATGCAGAGTGTAATCATATGTACTCTAACTACTACTCATCGGGTATTTTATAACATTGTAGGATTATATATTGTCTTTAAGTTATTGATACCCAAGTCCTAACACTCTTTGCTTTAGATTGTATTCAAAAACATTCTTACAGCCCTCACCTCTTGATTTATGAAGCAGGCCTTATTAGCCTATTGGTTATAGCTACGAACTCTTGGCCAACGTGTCATGAGCTCGAGCCCTAAGGCATCTGAAGACACTCTGTGTAGAGGAGCTGATCGTAAAGATCAGTCCTCCTACCCAGGTCTTTATATCTGGGCAAACGGGCTGCTTGTAGCCCCCAATCACATATCTGGTGGGGAAATGGATGTTGAGCGAAGTTTTTGGTTTCATGCTGATAGACTGCTTCCTGATTGGTCGAGCCAATCATTTGGTAAAGTTCGCTCGTAATGTTAAAGTTCAAGAAACAGAGCTGAAAGTCTGCCCTCTCATTGGTGCATGGTAAGTGAATACAATGACTCTCATTGGCTGCCCAAGGGGTCTTAAGAATGAAATATATAGAAAGAGGTGGGACTTGTCCAGTAGAGAAAGCCAAAATGAAAAATATTTAGAGATATATAAAATAATGATTAGATGTGTAATAAAAATTGCACTAGAATTTAAAAATTAAGGGGGGGGGGGGTATAAGAGTCAAGAAGTATTCTTCTTGGTCTTTTAGAATTAATATTAGGAGTGTAAATAGAAAGATAAAGTGTAGTTACGTTATTAGTATGCGGGAGAGATTCAAAGAAATTTTTAGCAATATATTGGATATGAGATTTAAAGCTTTTAATTTTTAATGCAATACGGATGTCATCGTTTCTCATATATCGAGTAACTTTGACAATCATCCGTATAAGTGAACTAGAGGGGCTGATGCTCAAATCTGTCGAGACTCAATGGTAAGTGGGGTGGGGTGGTAGTTGGGAGAGGGGGAGCTAGCTCTGGTGTCATCTTCGTCACTTTAACGAGGTTCAAAATTACGAGGTCCGTCGCCAAAAGCCCTCACGTTATTTTATAGTGCGATATTAATAAACAATCGCTCACTTGATTTAAAAGGGGCAGTACTTGAATTTCTAAAACCGAAGTATATTTATCTTTGGCGTGATTGTAATCTTTCCTTGTGAATCTATCCGTTCTTAGTGAATCTCTACTCAAGAAAAGAAACATGCTTACTAGATTTAAATTCTGCAAGTCTAAGATTTCCCATACTGGAATTTTTTTTTATTTATAACACCCTGTAACTCCCCACTGGTGACATTTACATAAAACCCGCTCTTAACGGACCTCTGTTTAGCAAAATAAACATGTAAGCCAAATTTCAAGTCCGTCGGTCTAATAGTTCAAAAGCAGGAATTTTTATCGAAAACACCCTTTCAAATCACCCTTGGGAGTCGATTACCCAAAACCCATTCTCAGAATATCTCTACTAAACAAAAGAAATATACCTGCCAAATTTGAAGTTCATATCTCTTATTGTTCCTGAGAGCTCGGGATAAGTGAATAAGTGAGATACTTTTGTCCTGTATATATAAACCTTTAAGTCCTCATGTAATGCATTGAGTTAGACGTGAGAAAAGTTATATGTTCTTTTAGTTGTCGCCTTAATTATCTGAAAATTACCAGGACATTTGGGAACAATTTCAGCGACTTTCTTTTTACACCAAGTAAAAAATAATAACTAGGAATTACATACCTCATTCAATTACTAATCAACCTCATCCAACTTTGAAAATTCCTTTCGAACAAAATTATGAGTGGCAGCGGTAGCTGAATGGTCGCGATCATGAACTCGTGGCCGGTGAATCATGACTTCGAGTCCTGGTGCCAATGAAGGCCAGTCGTGTAGAGAAACTGATGCTCGATAAACTTGTCCTGACTCAAAGTCCTCATGTTGGCTTGGTGGGGAAGTTTGGAGAGTGGGGTACCAACTCAGATGTCATCCTCGTCACTCGACTGGGGCTCAAAACTCGGAAGTCCATTTCCAATTACCCTATAGAGGGGGGCGTATTAATGCAAAAAAGTGTCATTTTTATACGATATACACGTATTTCGCTGAAATTCAGTAACTCACAAAAGATACGCAAATTTAGTGATTGAGACCAGAACATCCAAGATTAGTCTCAGGTATAAGTCCTTATTAACTTTTAAGGTAACCGACTACGTTCGGAACTGTGACTTTGTAAAAGCGTACGAACGAATTTTTTTTTTTTAATATTTAGTGTCACTTAGATTTTAATGCACGTATAAAATTGTTTTTAGGATATTATTACAATAAAAAATTATTTAAATGCGATATTTCGGCCAAAAATGAGCATAGAATTATATATTTTCAAAACATTTTCCTTTTTTAAAAATTGTTTCTATTATAATAATATTTTGCCTATATATAGTTTACTTCTCCAGAGAGCCTGAACTAAGAACTTTGAAAAATGCACATCATTTTCAGAGTTACAATCAATTGTATTAATAATTTGTATTTTTTTGCTAATTTTTTTTTCTCATTCTGATGTATTAAAATATGGATAAATCATCCAATCTTCTAAGTTAGATATTTCAAAAATTCTAGTTCAGACTCTGTGTAGAGGTCTGAGTTATATATAGGCAAAATGTTATTATTACAGAAGATTTTTCGTAAAAGCAGGATGTTTTGAAAATATGTAATTCTATGTTCAATTTTTGCCAAAATATCGCACTTAAATAATTTTTTGTTGTAATAATATTCTTAAAGCAATTTTATACGTGTATTCTAATCTAAGTGACACTAAATATTAAAATAATATTCGTTTGTACGCCTTTGCAAAATCACGGTTCCGAACTAGTCTAATACCTTAAATTCGAAAATTAAATATGTAAAAAAGAAAAAAAATCCCAGCTCATCTCTTCTAATTACGGTACCCATACTTGTATATTTTTTGTACTAAATGAATTTCTTAAAAAAATAAACTCTTATATATATCTCAAAATTATTTTGTTACCACTATGGATGAAATTTGACTTAATTTTGGCTACAACATAATATACTTAAATATTTTTTATTATTATTTCTTTTGAATTAATTTAAAACTACCACCTAATTCAAGTACATAAACTTTTATCCAATATTTATTTTTTTAAACTCTTGCGTTAAATATTTACTTTATTAAAGAATTTTAAAATTTTCAATGCTGCATAAACGCCAAGATATTTTAAAAGCCATTTAATTTTATGTCTTAACAATTGTAGTTGCTTGTTACGACCAGAAAACTACGATCCTCAGTTCAAATTTGAGTTCCGTGGACTCGTGCAGATGAAAGGCAAGAAGGAACCCATGAAAGTCTGGTTTCTTTCAAGAAAAGAGGAAAGCTTTTAAGAAACACTCTACGCAAGATCTTGACGAAACAAAATTGAAGTTGAAGAACAAGTGGAAAGAAAAAATCCTTTTTAACTTTAATGGAAATGTTTTATGAAATATATCTACATCGTTTTGGCATGCTTTTTCAGTAAAAAAAAAATTTTTTTGGAAACAAAATTTCAGATAATTGTTAATCGAATAGAACTTTATTCTGCACTGCTTTAGCACGCATCAATTATAATCAATATAATCGTTCAATATTTTTAAATTTTACGATCACGAGATTTGTTTTAAGTTTTAAATGGATAAAATCCTTTGCAACTGTGACAATGTATTGGGATCAGTTGCACAAAAAATGTCAAAACTTATGCGAAATAAATGTGTATTTATGTGAAAAGTGTGTCATTCTTGTGTACACAGTTTATTCTCAGCTTTCTAAATATTCTAATACAGTCAGACTTCTATTTAGCGAAGCCGCTAAATCCCGAAAAAGTTCATTATATGGAAAATTCGTTATATAGAGGTTAATCTTTCAAAATACTTTATAAACCGCATAAAATAAAATTTAAATTCATAAACACTATACATTAAAAAAGTAATAATTCACACCTTTTCATAAATTAATATCTATTTATTTTATATATCTTACCCACACATCAGAAAGAAAAATTGCAATTAAAACTAGAAAAAAAGAACGTTGAGGAATATATTGTATTTCCAACATTAAGAAAATAATTTTATATTAAAATTAATGAACTTTAAAAACACATTTTTTTCTAATTTTCAACATACAAGTAATTTTAAACATATATTATTTTATAACTAGAAATTCTAACCAAACATTACCACACATGCGTCCTTAAATTTAATTACTCATAAAATCTGTTAATTTTGTTTGAAAAAATGCTTTGTGTTTCATTATACGCCTTACATCTTTGCAATGCACCAAAAGATAATCGTATCCCAATTCCTTCGCAAATTGAAAAGCTTTCTGTATTACGAAAGGTCTAGAGGTCGGAACATTTTTATCTCGCATTGTGCGTATCCACTTCAAAACTGCCTCGTCCACATCTTCATAGACACATGTTCTTAAACGTTTTGAACAAGAATTCGATGAATCATAATTTTGTAACTTATCTCGATTGTTTATAATAGTTGATAATCTGTTTGGAGGAATACCAAATTTTAAAGCAATATCCTTTTTCCTAACTACTTTATCCACTTCCTGAAGAATTAAATATTTTTGTTTGATGCTCAAGCACTTACGTTTTGATATTTTTGAGCTACAACAAACGAAGTTACTAGTACGACTGATCAATACTACAAATGAACAGAGACTAGTTCAAAAGAACACGGAGATTCAAGACAACTCTCCTAAAAGTGAAAAGGACTATCGAAGATTTTTCTAGTGAACTGGACAATGGGGGCTACAGTTTGCACTTCTTGGATGAAGCAACCAGAATTCTACTGCTCTCAGCGAGTTAGGCACCTAATAAAACCATTTCAAGATTTATGAACACCATAAAATGTTTTAAAACAGAGAATATATATATATAACTTAAAATGTCCCAAAATACTTTAAAAATAGGGAGAAAAAAATTGAATCATATAAGAAAAAATGTTAATTATATAGAAAATGCACTTCGCTATTGGGAGGTTATTTTACGAAGAAAATCGTGAAATGTTCTTGGTTCCAGGAAAAATAGTTCGTTGCATAGAAAAATTTGCAATACTGAGGTCCGACTGTATTTATATTTTAAAACATATTTAATAAAAAAATTTATTTTTTAAATTTTTATTCTGGATAATATATTATTTAAAATTAGGCAATAATTACAAGGGGTCTCAGGGGTGTTAGTTTTATATCGAGAATATAAATAATCTGAAAACATAAACACAGTTTTCAAATAGATATAATTCTTCGAAATTAAAAATTAATAAATCGATTTTTTTACACATAATTTATAAGGGAATGAGGTTTCAAAAAAGTTAAATAGTTTAAAATATATAATTATAATTTTTTTTTAAAAAAATATAAGCATATAAAAATAAGGAACATCTTTGTAAGAAATGTGAAGTTTTACATTGCGCATGATTTTCTAAAATAGTAGCTCAAATTATTAGCAATAAGTTGATTTATAAAGTTAAAGTTAAAGTTACACTGCAGGATTTTTATATAAATGAAGTGATAAATAATATTTTTTAAAGAATAAAAAAAAATTAAGTATTTAAAAATTTTTTTAAGATTTCAATATTTTTCAAATTTTTTGAAATTAAAAAGACTAAAACTAGGTAGAGTTAAAAGAGTATGATAAATTTTATGATTCTGTAATTCATTAAAGACTACTATTTTAGAAAATATGCGCAACGCGTAAAATTTCCTTAATATTTATTACAGAAATATTTCTTATAATTTTAAAATTAATGTATATGCTTATAATTTTAAAAATTTTGATTATATGTATTTTAAACATTTTACACTTTTTGAAACCTTATTCCTTTATAAATAATGTGTAAAAGAATCGATTTATTAATTATAATTTCAAAGAATTGCATCTATTTGAAAATTGCTTAAATATATTTTCAGCTCTCGAGATAAAATTAACACTCCTGAGAATCTTATATAATAGTTACCTCAGTAAAATAAATTTTTTCCGGTTGTTTGCTAATAATTTTTAGGATGTATGTTTGTTAAAATAAAAAAAAACTTATTTACTTTTTTTTTCAAAATGTAGAATATTAAATAATAAAAATTCTCAACGATAATTCTTCACAAAAATATTATTATAGCCTCTTAAAAAAGTACAATTTAAAATTAAAAGCATTAATATTATATGACACAATATTAGAATTTAACAATCATAACTTAAAAACAGCAACATTCTAAGTTTTCTGGACATTTTGCAAAATATTTAAAATGAAACAAAAAAAAAGTTAGTCCCACAAGAAGACAAGCACAAATATTTAAAATATTTATTGTTCACTATACAATAAAATATTTTTGAAGAGTAAAATCTCCCAACAAAAAGATCATTGTAACCTAATGGTTAAGGTTACGAAAGAACTCGTTTTCATCGTGTTATGAGTTCAAGAGCTAGAGCCCCTGAAGACCTGCCGTGTAGAGGAGCTCAATGTCCTCCCGATTGCGTGGTGTGGTAATGTGGAAGGAGGGTGCCAGCTCAGGTGTCGTCCTCATCAGTTGACCATAGTTCTAAACTGTATAGCCCTCGTTCAGCTTTATAGTGTGACGTTAATATAACTCTTTCTCTTAGAAAATGCGTAATAAAATGTTCTTTCAAACATTTTAAGAAAATTAATGATTTCTTTTTATTTTCTTGAGAAAAATGACTATTTTCGTTTTAATTAGTGGAAAACTTTCTTTTTTTTTTTTCATTTGATAAGCTTTAAAGAGCTTAAAGTACGTATAAGATTTTTAAACACATTTGACTAAATCTACTTAAACTGGAAAATTAAAATGAATCAAAAATCACGATACTCTCAAATATTTATACGAGATAAGACAAATTTAGTAAATTACGTTAGTAAAAATTTGTACTCGTTTGTAACCAATGGGGGGGGGGGTCAGCTTTCAAATTCATTTATACTAGAAAGATATACAGGTAACAAAGTAAAAAATGTCTCCCTTTTGAACTATACAGGATGTCCAGCCTTAATGTGACCCAATAGCTAATTCCCGAACCGTTCGGTTTAGATATGCACTTTCAATTTGAAAAATGTTTTAAAAAAGGTAAGGAATGTTTTTACGTGCTTTTCGAACCAAAAGACCCATTTACAAAAAAATTACAAAAATTTAAATTTTATGCGTTATCCCGGTCCTATCACTTGTATTTAGGAAAAGACGCAGTACACAAAAACAAAGTAATCACAAAAAGTTTCATTTTATTACAATAAAAACTGGTGGAGTTATGCCTACATAAATTTGAAGCATACGAGTTGCTCAGGAAAGGGGGTCGTATATAAATTGAGTTTAGAGCACAGTAATTCACTATCTACAGAAAGAGCAAAAAAAAAACATCATAAAAAAATAAAAACATTGTAGTAAACATCACAGATTGACAATTTGTATTGCTGTATGGCAAACAATAAAAATTAAATTAAAGAAATACAACTTGTACTGAAAAGATTAAAACACCTTGTTTTAACAAATAATAGCAAAATAATACAGGATTTGCCGTTCAAATTATAGCATAATGTGGAATGATGCGTCAATCATGAATTAGAGGTTTTATTATATCAGAATGACCAAATTAACTTAAATAATGGTGAAGGCACGAGACAGGGAATACGTCTATTGCAACTCCCAGTTTTATACAAGCGCTGAACAGCACGGGCAATTGTGCAATAAGATGGATGTCTTTGAGTGGAAAATTTAATGGCGTAAAGTCTTGCCGCCTCTCTCTTATTTTGATTATACTGCCCATAAAACAGTACCATTTCGCGGTATTCTTCATTTGTATACATCTCGTTCTCCCCTACTAGAGTTCGTAATATTAGAATACGACTGTATGCAATTGCAAGCGACTACACAACAGATTTTTAACGTTCGTCATGATTAGCAAAAACGCAGAAAATCAGACTGAAGCAGCAGCATATAAGTCTATTTTTTGGAACTGCTTTTGAAATGTTTTCTTCGTCCAAAATATTTTATTTTTTCTACTTTTTACACGTACACAGAATAACTTTTATTTCTTAAGTACTCAATTATTGTATTATTAACGTATGCTTTTAAATTTAAAAACGATTTACATAAGAGTGACGTGCAAGAGGGAAAGTTTCCTAGCAGAGTTCCAACTAATTTCACTTTGGAGACGGCCCCTTACTAGCTTCTTGAAAATAGCTGAGAAAATGCTTATAAAGTATGATTTTCAAAGTTCCATAACTCGGCCAATTTTTATCGTAATAAAATGAAACATTTTTGTGTTTATTTTAGTTTCGTGTGTACTGCATCTTTTCCTAAATATAAGTGATAGGACCTGGGGACCATACAAAAAATTAATTTTTGTACTTTTTTTCTAAATGGGTTTTTTGGTTAGAAAAGCACGTAAAAACATTCTTTACCTGTTTTAAAACATTTTTCAAATTGGAAGTGCATATCTAAACCGAACGGTTTGGGAATTAGCTATTGGGTCACATTAAGGCTGGACACCCTGTATATTTGACTTCAGTTTCGCATAACTATTTCTTGATTTTGAAGTGAACACATGTGTTTAATTGAAAACAATATTTAAGAACATTTAATAAAATGTATGGGAGTGTGTTATATGACATTTGGTAAGAAAATTTAAGGTTTATCCTATTGTTTTTAAGCAATCCAAGCAGAGAGAAAAAAAAAGTGAAGTAATTAAAAATCAATCTGAAACTTTTCAAGGCTATAATATAAATATTTTTAAAACGTGTTTTAACTCTAACAAATTTTTAAAATAATATAAAAACATTCCACCAGATATTAATGCTTTTCTCAATTCGAAATACGAAGCCATTACAGTATGTTTCACATTTATTTTAACAAATACATCTCGTTAACAGAAGTAAAGTCATTAAAATTAAGGTTGTTCCTTACCTTTTTATTCTATTCAGTTTAAGCTGAATTTGTAAGAAAATATTTATTAAGACGACATGGTCCGAAAAAATTATCAAAGTATCCATATTTTTTTATTTTCTCATATGGCTCCACGAATCATTAAAAACATTTCTGCAAAATTTAAGACTTTATATGCATTTTTTATTAAATTATGGAACAATTTTGGATGCAGGACAGCAGACCGAAGAAAACTGCAACTAGAAAAGTGCCTGACAAAAAATGAATTAATTATTTTTCTACCGCGCGCAAATTAGACTAATGCAGTAACAAATCTTTTCAAGAAAGAATTGTGCAATTCATACAAAAATTCTAGTTTATGTATTGTTTATTGGAAGAGCAAATGGATTGAAGAGATTTAAAAGTTGTGTGGGATTTTTCAATTCCTACTATTTTAGTTCACTCTCTCCCTATATATATATGTTACCGGCAAAGTATGAAATGCGGGCATTCTATAGAATGCCCAAATCTGTTTAGGCAAAGTATGAAAAAAGGTCTTGATAAGGATATTATATCAATGACTTACATTCCTAAATGTACAAATGTTATTCTGACAAAATGAGATTGCTACTGAAAAAAAATATTGCTAAATTGTGATTTCGCATATACTTGTATTCGAATTCCTTCAGAAGTTCTAAGTCGATAGACACCATCCTATTTCCCACTCATTACAATTGCCAATATATTGGCACTCGGAAACAAAATCAAAGTTTTTACTACAATACCTTTTTTTAAATAATTTTCTGTTTTTTCTGGCAAGGTTCACAAAGGTGGATGTACAAGTTCAATATTATAACATGTAACATTTTTGTATTTGTTTGAAAGTTCTTTCAGAATTCTATCACATCCCCAGAATTCGGAATTTAATTTTGCTCTTGGCAAATTAGAACAAGTTCAGAGCTCAGGTACCTCCCTCTGGGATGAAAACCGGGAGTCAAAATTACCAGCGGCAATCGGTATCGCCTACATGGTGCCACACTAAAAAGGGATAGCAGTCCCTGGGGAATGTATTAGGTCTGAAAATGGTAAAAATAACAATCTGTAGCCCCATTGGGGGAAAAAAGAATCCGTGACGTAATACTGTATAACAGTTCTTCCCAACATTTTTATCTTCGGGACCGGTCAACGTTTGATAATTTTACGGTGGCCCGCTGAGAGTGTGACGTTGATTATTTATATTTAAATTGTTTTGATTTTATAATTTGCAGTAGAACATCGTTTTTTCGAATCAATTGGGACCGTACACCGTTCGGATGCGGGGTTGTTCGGATAACCGAAAGCGATCCATGCAGTATATGAAACCGGACACTATACGAATATTGAAAATCAAACAATTTACAAATTTTTTTAGCAGTGCAAAGTGCCTCTGAGAATTGTACCGCGTGCCACATGTGACACAGATTGCCGACCCCTGCTGTAGATCGTGACACCTTCTCCAACACTATAGCTTGCTCCTCCATTTTCAGGCAGCACAGGAAAAACCAATTTTTTGTTGAACAAGTTTAAGTAAAATGGAGCATTTTGACATTTCCGAACAAACAGCAATGTATAACTAACAAATTCTGAGCCTGAGACACATGTTAAAAGTTTTATGTCTTGCGAAATGACAATATTCAAAACGAATCTGAGATGTATTTCATACTTTGCCGGTTTCTCATTAGGCATTCTATAGAATGCCTAGGCAATGTGTGAAATAGGAATCATTTCATACATTGCCTGCTAGATTTAGGCATTGTATAGAATGCCTAGGCATTCTATAGAATGCCCGATTTCATACTTTGCCGGTAACATATATATATATTGTTCAAATTTTCAATCGTTAATAAAATACTTTCTATTAATCCACACACACACACATTCAAGTTCAAATATATTTTTATAAACTTGTAGTGAATGGCACTTGATATTAATAGTTTTTTTTTTCAAATATTAATTCATTAAATAATTAAAAATGAATAAATGGTAACAAACAAAAACAATAGTCCAGCAGCATATATAGAAAGGAAAACCATTCGTTGTGTCCCTTGTGTCATTCGTTGTGTCATTGGATCGCGCGTTGGACTTCTAATTCAAAGGCCGTGGGTTCGAATCTCACTTGTGATGGCCTAAATTCTAAGAATGTGTGTTTTTTTGCTATACTATTTTATTAGAATAATTAAATTTAATTAATGAATAAATAGTAACAAACAAACAAAAAATAGTCCAACAGCATATATAGAAAGGAAAATGGAAAATTGCAAGGAAAATCGCTTTCTATTTTGTCACTTAATTTGTTTTTCTGTCATATGTATATACATATTTATATTATATAACTGTAACTATTTAATAAAAAAGTTTAAAAAATTAAATTTTTCTTTGTTGACCAAAGCAGGAGTTGACTTAAAAAAAGTTTTTTTTTAATATTACTTGTTATAATATTGTTATGAATGAAATTAAAATTTCAAAACGGATTCCCACACAAAACAAAAATACTAAATCTCATTTTGATAGCTGATAATTAAAAATCTAATTTGCAGGAATAGCAAAACTCTCCCATTTTTATATATCTGTTTTCAGTGATTTATATATATCCCATGTATGAAATTGAACACAATCATTATTAAAATATTCTAAGATATTTATTTAAACAAATACACAGATCTTCTTTGATTTTGAAATAATTTACTTACAAATTGTTATTTGTACTAATGAAAGTTTTACATTTGGAAGGTCCGTTGGATTTTGCTTTCATCGTGTACAATATTGAACACGCGAAGGCTTTTAAAATAAGGGAAATAAAAAATAAAGACATAAACATCTTTTATACATGTTGTGCATTATTTAAGTTGTAAAACTGAGCATGGAATTAACTCTGAGGTGTGTGTATTTATTTTTTTATAATTATTAAGCTAAAGTTTTATGAAATGATGATCTTTCATTTGTTTTCTTCCATATATTCATTACACCAGTATACTGTTTAATTGTTCTACATTTTCGCAATATCTTGTTGTAAGTAGTTTTAAATAAATATATATATATATATATAATTAACATTTCATAAAAATTTCAGACTATTCGATGAATATTATATCATGCTATTCATGAAATGGAAGCTTCAAATTGATATTTCTCTATGTTGAATATTTGATCATACACTATCATTCAAAACCCTAAGAGATTTTTAATAACTGAAGTAGGAATGTGAAATTTCTTATAAATGTTCGGAAATGTATGTTTTGTCAAACTGTATATGTAATTAGCTCTAAGATATATAATATTTTTTTTTAAAAATTTCAGAATCAAAACTAATGCTTTTTTGAGAATTTTTGTGTGTTTCATAATGAAAAAAATTTATATACAATTAATGAACAACTGCATAAAAAAACATATACACAGTTTTACATTGTATATTATAAGGTACTTCGAAAAAAAATTTTGAAAGACAATACACATTTTTAAGAAAACCTTAAAAAAAGGGGGGGTTAACTTTAAAACATTTAAATTTTGCAAATATTTTGCAACAAATATTAAATTTTTAACATGGAATTATAACTTAATAAAATAGCCTTGATAAAATACAATTTAAACAAATTTCAAAAATTAAAAATTAAAAAAATATTGTAAATATGGTATTTTGCCTTAAATTAATAAACTGACACGAATTGGTTTAATGAGTTATAAATCATCTTTTCAAAAAAGGAAAAATAAGTACTTTTCAAGCAAAATTCCTTACTACTAAATTAATCATATGTTTTTAATTCCCTTCTTCATATAAATTATATTTTTACAAAGGTATATTCTTCATACAGTTCTTCAAAGAAAAATATTAATTAATTACATTAAAGAGCTTGATTATGCACAAAAATCTGCATAAAAAGTACAATAAGATAGATAAGTTCCTCTACCAGAGAAATAGCACCTTCCTGAATATAAAACAACATGATTCGATTAATGCAGGTGCTGTCAAAAAAGAGGTGAAAATGCTTATAAAAATTTAATGATTAAGTGGACTTTAATCTCAGCGATTAAATGGAATTAATGCAATGGGGCGTATTAAAAATTAAAAGGGCATTTTCGCTAGGAAAGGAGGCTCAAGTCACTTTTAATATTGTTTTTAAGACTATGAGTATTTAATGTTTTCTTAATTAAGGTAATTTTAATATTACACTTTATTGCATACAAGCTCATTTTTTTTACAAGTGAGTAATTCTTATAGTTTCAAAAGCCTTAGGAGGTGGCTGACATGCATTTTTAAGGATAAAATATCTCTGTCTATCTGTGTCTACCAGAGCCTTTTTTTTCCCTGTTGAAGCCATTCTCGATAATACGTTAAAAATGGTTTATGTAGAAATAATTTCTAACTTTATAATTCACGATTTTTATTCTGTTCTTTACGATGTTTATGGATAATTATAACCCGAATATATTTACAAGGTGTCCCAGAAATAGCGGCCATACTCTGAGCATACAGATTCCTTATTGGGAGTACATAAAAAATACCCATAGAACTGTGCTTGTACGGTCCATTGTTTACGAGAAAAATACGTTGAATGATAATGAATATGATGATGTATGTTAGGGCTCCTGTGCATGATCTGCTTTTTATGACATACTTCGGCCACTGGATCGTACAACGGGGTCCGGTTCTATGGCCGCCACGTTTTCCAGATCTCACAACGTTGGATTTTTTTCCTATGGAGCCATCTCAAGTAATTGATGTATAGAGACGCAGTGACAACACAAAAAGACTTAGTTGCTCATCCGCATGCCGCTTGTACTTCGGTGGACACCACGCTGCTGCGACATGTGTCCTCATTCATTCCACGGCGTGTACAAGCCTGCTTCGATATGCACGGCGTACACTTTGAACATCTGCTTTTGTAAATATTTGAAAATAGTGTTGTTGATGTTTCCAAATCGTCTGTGACGTCATACTTTATTTTTCGTATTTTTCTCGTAAACTATGGATCGTACAGGTATAGTGCTTTGGCTCATTTTCATGCACTCCCAACGAGAAATCTGGGTGGGCAGAGTTTGGGCTCTATTTTTGGGGCACCCTGTATATATATATGTTCTGGGTTATAATTATCTTTATACTAAACACTTTACACTTTACAACTGACAGCAAAGATTCCCTCTTAACTTATGGTTTTCATTCTCCAACACATTTGTTCCAGATATTTTAAAACAAATGATATAACAATAAATTTTTTTTTCGCTTATACTCATTTCTCGGTACTCCTGTTTTAAATAACTTTTTTTTAATATTTTATGTTTATATAGTGTTGGAGCTGCGATCATCACCCCCCCCCCGCATACCCACACTTGTACACTCTCTGGCAAGGGAACCACTGTACAAAGCAGTCGCAATAAATGTTAATGTCTTAAAACTCGCATTTTTAATTAATTACAGTCCCAATCGCACTAATATATTGGTAAGAAAAACTTTTTGTCTTAAATTTTTCCTGTTTTACATATTTGCACTGATATTTTCTACGAACAGAACTTATGCATTGGGTTTAATATTAAGATACGCTTTCTTTTTAAATTATGTTATCTAAATACATATACAGTCGACTCTCGATAATTCAAACCTTCGATAATACGAACCTCTCGATAATTCGAAGTATATGCTCAGTCCCTAGAAAAACTCTTGATATTTCGAACTAAAACAATGCGTTTGGGTACACTCAAAAATTCGAAGTAAAATCTGTGGCTGTCCAGACTACAACACGCAATAATTAGAAGTTATCTTATAAAACTCTCGACAATTCGAACACTTACTATCATGTACAATCCTGTAGCAAACAGGCTGGAGCTTACAAATTTTGTGTTGTATTGTTTGCGTGTCTCCCCTGTAACGTAGCCTCTTTCATGACCATCTGTCTTCTACTCCTTCTTAGTGTTTTTCGGTTCATCAGGCGAAAATTCGCTTTTATTGCTTCCCTTCTTCAAGTGGACATTAGACCAACCGCAACTGTTGTCATCCCTTCCATATCTTCCGTTTAACACGTGAACTTGTTACACATGTGTTCAGAAAGAATGGCCCACTATTGGGAAGAAGAGATGCATAGGATTGTGTATGTGTTGTATGTGTGTATGTGCAGGCATTGTATAGAATGCCTAGGCATTCTATACAATGCCGGACGTTTTTAGGCAAAGTATGAAATATGAGATTTATTACATACTTTGCCTAGGCATTCTATATAAAGCCTAAAACTATTTAGGCAAGGTATAGAAAAAAGTAATGATAAGGATATTATATCAATGACTTACATTCCTAAAGGTACAAATCTTATTCTGACAAAATAATAAGACTGCAATTAAAAATATTATTGTTGAATTGTGATTTCGCATATACTTGCATTGAAATTCCTTCAGAAGTTCCAAGTTGATAGAAACCATCCTATTTCTCACTCATTACAAGTGTCAATATATTGGCGTTCGGGGGGAAAAAACAAAGTTTTGTACTACAATACCTTTTATTTAAATAATTTTCTGTTTTTTCTGGCAAGTTTCACGTATGTGGATGTACAGTTTAATATCATAACGTGTAACATTTTTGTATTTGGATGAAAGTTCTTTCAAAATTCTATCACATTCCCAGAATCCAGAATTTAATTTTGCTCTTGGCAAATTAAATTCCTAGAACAAGTTCACATCTTCAAACGAGGTGTCAAAATTACTGGCGACAATTGGTATCGCCTATATGGTGCCGCACTAAAAAGGGATACTAGCCCCTGGGGAGTGTACTAGGTCTGAAAATGGTAAAAATACCAATCTGCAGCCTCATTGGGGGGGAAAAGAATCTGTGACATAATACTGTATAGCAGTTCTTCCCAACAGTTTTCTCTTACGGACCAGTTAACGTTTGATAATTTTACGGTGGCCTGCTGAGGGTGGGACGTTGATTATTTATATTTTAAATTGTTTGGATTTTATATAATTTAATTGTATTTAAACATGCCTTCAGAGTAAAATTCAGTTGCCCCAAAAAATATTTATAAAATGATTTTTACATAAAATATAAAGTGATTTCCTGGGAAAGTCGCACAAACACGAGAAAAATACACCCCAGTAAATAAAATGGAAATAATTTAATGCTCCTTGAGTGGCCTGATACCCTTTGATCCACGGATTAAGGGTTGGGGACCACTGTTTTATGCTACTGACGCCTTCTTTAACAGTTTAAATGGGTTTACATACTTTTTTTCCCCAAACATCACATCACAGCTATTCAGCAACCAATATTTCCTGAGTTCTTTCTTAGCAGTCATTTTAGCATTTTTTATATCAGTTTTTAACTTCTAATAAGTAATTTCATTTAAGAAAAAACTTTTTTTTTGGAGCATCTCGAATTTTGGGCAACTAGCCGCTGAATAGTTGCTTCATGTCTATGAATCATGGGTCGGCAACCCTTAAACTGTTGCGGGTCAAGCCAATCTACCAATATGATTCAGCGAACCACACAATAGAACGTGTGACATAGATTGCCAACCCCCGCTATAGACCATGGCTCCTTCTCCAACACTGTAGCTTGCTCCTCAATTTTCAGGTAGCATAGGAAAAAATCGATTTTTTGTTGAATAAGTTTAAGTAAAATAGAGTATTTTGATATTTCCGAAAAAACAGCAATGTACAACTGACAAATTCTGAGCCTGAGACACGCGTTAAAAGTTTTATGTCTTGCCAATTGACAATATTCGAAATGAATCTGAGACTTATTTCATACTTTGCCAGTTTCTCATTAGGTATTCTATAGAATGCCTAGGCAATGTGTGAAATAAGAATCATTTCATACATTGCCGGCTAGATTTAGGCATTGTATAGAATGTCTAGGCATTCTATAGAATGCCGGATTTCATACTTTGCCGGTAACATATGAATGTATTGAATGTATTCTTTTATAATACAGGACTTTTAACTTCTGTATAATATTTATATGGTATAATATGTAATTTTTAAAAATCACTTTAAAATAATTTTGTACTTATGTACAATTGTTGTTTACATAGTTTCAAATTTAAATGTGAAAGAAAAAAAATTATCGTATAATGTTTTGGGAGTTTTTTCCTACTCTTCTGATAATTCGAAGTTTTTCACTGGTCCATCCAACTTTGTATTATTGAGAGTCGGTTGTAGTTATTATCGATAAAACTCCCTAGAAGTCCTCCTAACCAAGAGCTTAGTACAATACGCAGTAATGTTCAGTTCAAAATACATAAATAATTATAATTAAAAACAGAAAACTAACTTATGTTTCTCATATAATGTGTGCAAAGAAACTCCTCCAGTCTAAATATAGTGGGTAAAAAAACAACGGTAATCGGTAAATAATTTAAATGCCGTTGTTTCTTAATATGATTTATATATTTGTTATTATCTCGCATTTACTCTCTCTCTCTCTCTCTCTTTTGCGCATTACTACTTACTAAAATAAATTTCTTTAGTTGTTAAATATGCAGACTCGTTGTGTCAAAATTAGTGCTTTTTTTTTTTTTACTTATTAAATTTTTATTTAAAAGTCTCTGAATTTTTAAATAAAATTAAAAGAAATTAATGAGAAAATTATATTATTAAAAGAAAGTAATGAGAAATAACATGTACTTCTTGCTCGCGTTTTTCCTTTTAATTATAATTCCAAACTGTATGTGTATGATACTAAATTATACGCTACGGCTGCCATCTGGTGAGCATCTCCATTACTAATATGGCACTTCAATTTTTTTTTTAAAGAAAAATACTAGTCTAACCCTTTAAATTCAATCTTTCTAACTTAGTTCATTGTTTTTACTAAGAAATTTTCGCTAATTTTGTATGAGAATATAAAATCGATCTGAAATAGATTTAATGAATCATCTTTTTTTTAAATTTTGGTAAACTTTATGATTATACTAAAGCAAATTTTTATAATGATGAAATCAGACAAACCAGAGTATAAATAACAGATCTAAAATAGGGATGAGGGACAGTGAGATTAAAGAAGTTTTCCTCTATAAACTATTAAAAAATAATCAAAATGTTTGAAAGAAAAGTTGAACTGATAGGATTAATATGCATATCCCACAAAATTTAGGTTTCTTATATAGGGAGTGGATTTATTGAGGAATTTCAAAATCACTAAAAATGTCCTATGAAAAAAAGTTCACGTTCACTCCTTTTTTCTTAAAAGAACAAATGTATGGAATATGATGAATGTAAGCATCAAAAGAATATATCTGTTCCTTTTATATAAAATGTATTTATTTATTTGTTTTGGAATACAGTTTAAAACTCTGGTTAGCAAAATCAGCCAATTCTATCTTTCTTAAAAGGCTTTAACTAAAATTTTAACTAAACAATTTACTTCTTTCTGGAAAATAGTATTGATTGAGCAACTTTATTATTCACTCCTTCTTTAACTCCGAGAAAAGTTATTAAGGAGTAACTCACAGGTTTTAACTTCCCCATCGATAATTTATATCTACTTTTCAGGCAATTATCATACCCTAAAATCATAGTTTAATTTTCTGCTGATTGTAAAGTTCTTAAAATTAACTTACTGGAATAAATTACTGGAATAACTAGCTGCAATATTTATTATTCATTAATCTGTCTAGTAGATGGCAGCACCTCATTGTAGTAATTTTACTTTGAATTAATATTATAATGATTCTTCACTCTAAAGATGGCAGCACATTACAGGTATATGGTGATCTTATTTTCTATCCTGTGCCACTCTAAGATACTAAGAGGAAATATATACATGTTTTTCTATGTAAAAATTAGTCTTTTTAAAAGCAATAAAGTTTTTTCAGAGAGTTTTTTATGTCTCTGAGAAAATAATGTATTGAGAAGATAAGAAAAACTTTTTTAACTCTATAAAATTGGTAAGAAAATAAAAAATAAAAAAATAATTGAAGCAAGTATATACATAAAATTCTGATATGTGCTAACAAAAGATTTATTCTTTTGATGTGAAGAGGTTTTAGGTTTGCTTAGCTGTATAATTTTTTTTTAAGTTTTTTTTTATTTTAAATGCGTTTTTCTCCGATACAGTTTTTCTATATCTTGTAGGACGGTAAACATATCTCAAAATGTTTTTGAGGTAATGACCTTAAATTTTGCATCATTGTTTATAATTATAGTAAAAATGTTGAGAACAACTTATTAAGAAAAAACAGTACATTTACTCTTTTTATCGTTGTTTTTCTATGTGATGAATGGAAAACTTTTGAAAAAGTTGCATTTGGTGCACTTTTTGCCCCCTAATTTTGTGATAAACTAAAATTATTCTAAGATAATTGTTCATTACATAGGTAACTGCTTTCTAAATAAATTTCTAGGAGCTTTTTTGTTTGTTTTTTTTTTTGTTTCATGCATTAGAAATTACTTTATAGTGCTTGCCGTGATGTGCAAAAAATGCCAAATTTTAACCTAAAATTGTCCATTTTCTTAAAAATATATGTTGGAGAAAAAAAAAAATTTTTTTTTTTGTTATTTTTGTAAGATTTTAGCTATAATTAAAGAAAAAGTGAGTTTGATAATCAGTTTTCAGTAATATTTCAGAAAAATGTCCCCGCAACTAATCAGGCATTTTAAGGCTGTCTTCGATTAGTGTTAAAGAATAGGACTTGAATTTAGAATATTCTTTCAAATATAAAAGAACTGAAACTTTAATGTTATATTCTGGCTTCGCTATCTTCTAGGGGGCAGCATATTTTATCATACATCTCATTTTTAACTGAGTTGGTCCAATTTTTATAGTATAAAATGAGTTTCACGTATTTTCTCCTATACCTTAATGTTAAATGATGCAGAGGTTAAAGCAGAGGTTCCCAAACTTTTACATCTCACAGACCCCTTGCCCAGCTTTTTAGTTGTCGGTACTTATCGGATATTGAATTTTTGCCAATTTATCAACTTAAATGTGTTTTTGACAGCAGATATAGAGTTTCTCAATTTAAGCCGATATGGTACCCTAAAAATCATTAAACTGTCGAAAAAATTTTTACTGGCTTATTTAATACCCCAAATCTTTATAAATATGCCTGCAAAATTTCAAAGTTTTACCTGCATTTTTCATTAAGTAATGGAGCAATGTTTGATGCTAAACAGCCACCAATGTTTGATACCACGCCTACATTTCAGGTTATCTGCTAGAAAAGAGCCTGATAAAAAATGAATTAATTATTTTTCTAATGCGAATCAATGAGATGGACATTATATATGCAATAATAAATCATTTTAAGAAAGAATTGTGCAATTCCTGTAAAAATTCTAGTTTGGGAATTATTTACTGAAGATCAAATGGATTTGGGGAAGATTTAAAAGTTGTGCGTGCTTTTTATGATATTATTATGAATGAAATTAAAACTTCAAAACGGATTCTCTCAAAGCACAAATACTAAATCTCATTTTGATAACTCAGATAATTAAAAATCTAATTCGCAAGAATAGAAAAACTCTCCCATTTTTATAGATTTGTGTTTTTGGTGATCTATATATATATATATATATATATCCCATGTGTGTGCGAGATTCAACACTTTTATTATTAAAATATTTTAACATATTTATTTAACCAAATGCACATATACATTTCTTAGAATTTGATGTATTTTACCTATAAATTGTTATTTGATTTTGCTTTTATTCGTGTACAATATTTAACATGCGAAGGCTTTTAAAATTATGGAAATAAAAAACAAAGGTATAAACATCTTTTGCACATGTTGTGCATTAGCTCTGAGCATGGAATTAGCTCTGAAGTGTGTGTATTTATTTATTTTTATTTTTTTGTAATTATTAAGATAAAGTTTTATGAAATATTGATCTTTCATTTGTTTTTTTCTATATATTCATTATCGCCGTATACTGTTTAATTGTTCTACATTTATGCAATTTTTTATGGTAAGTAGTTTTAAATAAGCTAATTAACATTTCATAAAAGTTTCAGACTATTCGATGAATATTATATCGTGCTATTCATGGAAGAAAACTTCAAACTCATATTTTTCCATGTTGAGTTTTTGTACATATACCGTTATTCAAAACCCTAAGGCTTTTTTGATAATTGAAGTATGAGTTTGAAATTTTTATACATGTTCTGAAATGTATGTTTTGTAAAACTGTGCATGGAATTAGCTCTAACATGTTTAGTACTTTTTTTAAAAAAATTTCAAAATCAAAATTATAGTGTTTTTGGGAATTTTTGGAAGTTTATCTATGAACAAATTAATAAAAATTAAAGAGCAGCAGCAGGAAAAAACGAATGCACAGTTTTATGTAGTATATTATAAGGTACTTTGAAAATTTTGAAAGAAAAGACACATATTTAAAAAATCCTTAGGGATTTAAAAATCCTTAAAAAAGCTAAAAAAAATTAAATTTTACAAACATTTTGCAACAAATTAAAAAAATTTTGTATGGAATTATTATTAAATATTAACCTTTATAAAATACAATTAAAACCAAATATCAAATATTAACAATTTTTAAAAATTGTGAAGATGGTACCATATCGCCTTAAAACATATAAATTTCTAACTGTAGTGAAGTATCGTGTTGAAAACTTAAGAAACATATGTTAATTAACAAAATTAAAATTAAGTTCATACATAAAAAAAACTGTTTTATAAAATAACTGAGCTACAAACAAATGCTTTTAATGGGAGGAATGAGTCGGGACTTCAATTACAAATTTTCAACATTTGGCATCAATCTTGTCAGGTTTAACCCTAAATGTCCTCGATTAGTAGTGTGCGTCCAGTCTTTTTATTTCTTTCTTTTGTTTTGGAGATAGACAACATCACTGAAACTCTTTCTCAGGATGAAAAATAATTAAACACTTTCTCGAGATATTCCATATATATTCCATACGTATATTTTTTAAAGCCTAAATTGCTGACAATCGTTTCAAAACTTAAGATATTCGTATTTTTTTTCAATGCGATCATATGAATTAATTGCTTACTGCAGTATTACCATAGCCAAAGCATACTCAAACCTAGTTTCAAAAGCTGAATAAAGGACATTTAAATGTTGAGAAAGTAGGTTAAAACGTTATTTTTCTGGCAGATTATTTGTGACAAATTGAGAAACTAGAAAAAATCGCGACATCCAATACTATACTCCTCTACAGGGGGATAGCTACAGCCTTATCAATGATACGGGGCCTCCAAGCTAGCGGAAACCCAGCATGTGCAAAAAAAATATTGTAAAATGCTAATAAACCCTCAAGATATTTTGATACAGGGCCCCTTCAGGACTAGTTACAACAGTAATCCTCTAGCTTGATTCTAGGAAGAAACTCTGAAATGACGATCCTTTTTTTAATAACATTTATTCTGTCGCCTTGCAACTAAAAGGCTTCAAATTAACCTCATTAAATTTAATAGATAAATCTTTTAAGTAAGTAAGTCTGTTTTCCACTTGATTAAATTTTCTTTTGAAATTAAAAGGCATGATCTGGTTTAATGAGAGTCGCTATCGCAGACACCCCAAATTAAGTTTTCACTGACATAGACCCCTTGCAAGTCGTCATAGACCCCCGGGGGTCGATATAGACCACTTTGGGAATCACTGCCTTAAAGTATTAAATTTAAACTATGCGTATTGATGGAATATTTTGAAATTTTTTAAGAACATAATATTATTAACAAATGTGGGAATAATAATGTAGTAAATTTGTTTAAAAATTGGGGCATTTTTCTGTATGAAAATGTGCTTTACGTTTAGTTCAGGCTCTCGTAAATTTGCCGAAGACAGCCTTAAAACTGTCTTAATGTTAAAATGAACCCGAACCACATTTTTTTCAGACATAAAAGTGCTTCAGCATTAATATTATATTCTGACTTCACTATCTTATAGAGAACCACTTATATCGTCAATTTATTCAAATTGACATTTTTTTTCTGGTATAAAATGAGCTAAGCAATTTTCTCCTATGTCGTAATGCTACAGGAGCTATTCCTATACATGTTAAAATAAAATATTGGTTATTTATGGAATGTTTTAAATATTAAAAACGCTTTATTGTAAACAAATGTATGAACTATACAATGTTGCAAATTTTCATGAAAATTAAGGCACTTTCGTGTTTGAAAATATGCTCTCCGTTTAGTTTAGGTTCTCGCCCATTTGGCTTATAGGGCCCAAAACTAGAACATTGCGTCAGATGGAAAAGTGATAAGACAAGAAATCTGCTAAGACATTAAGGCGATATGGTAACCTAAAAATCATTAAACTGTCGGAAAAAAATTTATTTGCTTATTTGATACCCCGAACCTTTATAAATATGCCTGCAAAATTTCAAAGCTTTACCTGTATTTTTTTTAAGTAATGAAGCAATGTTTGATGCTAAATAGCAACTACTTCGCCTACATTTCAGATTATCTGCTAGAAAAGAGCCTGATAAAAAATGAATTAATTATTTTTCTAATGCGCATCAATTAGATTGACATTATATATGCAGTAATAAATCATTTTAAGAAAGAATTGTGCAATTCCTGTAAAAATTCTAGTTTGGGAATTATTTACTGAAGATCAAATGGATTTGGTGAAGATTTAAAAGTTGTGCGTGCTTTTTATGATATTATTATGAATGAAATTAAAACTTCAAAACGGATTCTCCCAAAGCACAAATACTAAATCTCATTTTGGTAACTCAGATAATTAAAAATCTAATTCTCAAGAATTCTAATTCAAAGTTTCAGACTATTCGATGAATATTATATCATGCTATTCATGGAATGAAAACTTCAAACTCATATTTCTCCATGTTGAATTTTTGTACATATACAGTTATTCAAAACCCTAAGGCGTTTTTAATAATTGAGGTATGGGCTTGAAATTTTTTATACATGTTCTGAAATGTATGTTTTGTAAAACTATGCATGGAATTAGCTCTAACATGTATAGTACTTTTTCTAAAAAATTTCAAAATCAAAATTAATGTTTTTTTGAGATTTTTCGGGATCTGGTGTAAAAATGTGTTTCATCTTTCTCTCCGATGCCACAGTGCTAAATGAGCTTTCTCTTCACATATTAGCACAAAACTTACTTTAAAAAACATCTTCATTATGTTTTGATAAATGTCTTAACATTTTGAAACGTAAAAATAACAACGCTTCGAAAAATAAGCGTAACTGCCCATCCCGTTCTATATTCTTTTTTTCACTTAGTCAAAAAATATAATCTTGGTTTTTTTTTTTTTTTTTTTTTTTTTTTTTTTTTGTGTGTCTCTGATTTGATGAGGATTTATTTTATTTAATAACTGAAACAAACTGCGCAACAAAAGACAAATGATGTAATCAAATGTTGAAAAAATGGAAATCATTTCCATTTCAACTTTAAAGGTATGTAAACAATTAATATATCAAGTTATTTATATTTCGATTAATATATTCATGACATGTCTAAAAAATATATATTGCTAATTTAAATAATGAAAAAAAGAATTATTCTGTAACGTATTATCAAATAATTTTAGCAAACATAACAAAAAAGTAGAGTTTTTTATATATATATATATATAATTTGTAGCAATTTTTAAATAATGTTTCAAACTTTCTAAGCAATGACGTGACTGTAAAAAGCATTTGATTGTTAATTGTATACTTATTTATGTATAAAAAGAGTGACTCACTCATCGCGATATCTCCGGAACCATTAGACCTACCGACTTGAAATTTGGTAAACATGTTTCTTTTTTTGAGTAAAGATCCGTTAAGAATGAGTCATGCGTAAATCAAACCCCAAGATTGTTAACAGGAGCATTATAGACAAAAATTCCGGATTATGAACTATTTGACTCAAATATTTGAAATTTGGTAGGCATGTTTCTTTTGTTGGATAGAGATCTGCTAAGAACGGAGTTCACGGAAATCGATTCCTATGGGGATTCAGGGAGATACTGGGGCGTATATAAAAAAAAATTCCGTTTTCGGGCTTAACGACATAAAGTAATGAAATTTAGTATCCATGTTTCTATTGATGAGTTGAAATCTATAAAGAACGGGTCTTTCAGAAATTGACTCTCAATGTGGATAGGACGGTAGCAGAGATTTTTTTTAAAGGTATAAGAATTTTTATTTAATTTAGTAGAATTCCAGTCCGCTATTTGCTTTCAAATTCTAGGCAATTAATTTTAAAAACACGCACATCACTATTCTCTAAATTTAACCTCTGGAAAGGAAGTAGTCTTAAAATATCGTGTGTGTGTGTGTGTGTGTGTGTGTGTGTGTGTGTGTGTGTGTGTGTGTGTGTGTGTGTGTGTGTGTGTGTGTGTGTGTGTGTGTGTGTGTGTGTGTGTGTGTGTTGTGTGTGTGTGTGTGGTGTGTGTGTGTGTGTGTGTGTGTGTGTGTGTGTGTGTGTGTGTGTGTGTGTGTGTGTGTGTGTGTGTGTGTGTGTGTGTGTGTGTGATTGCAGTTTTAAAAGTGGTGTTACAAAAAACTAACATGTGTCTTCCTTGTTTTCTTATATATAAGCAGATGATGATACATTATATTTTTTATTTTAATAACAAAATCTGAAATTTATATTCAATATAACATTTATAAATCTGTTAAAAGTGTAAGAAATATACAGCATTTTTTTCATTTATTTATTATTTATTTATTTTTCCTTTCTTTATTTACTTTTTTTTTTGTACATATACATTTTCCTTGTTATACGTCCAGAGAATAAGGCCATATAAATAATAAAAAGGCATTCTAAATATCTTTTTATTCAATACTTATAAAGAATAAATGGAATTTGTTCGCTTAACTCGATACATCTTCGTGCTAAAAAAGTATTTGCTCAGTAACATCATTGTATGGCTTTGTTGATATCAAATTACAATTAAAAAGAACGCAAGCATTTTCTGTGATTCCAGAATTTAAATAAACCAACATACGTATTGCCATATATTTTAGACATTTAGAAATTTGAAAAATCAATTCCAAATTTATGCATCTTAAATAATTGACATGTGATTAAACTAGCTTCGTAATATCGTTTAAGTGCATTGTATGTGTTCCTTTACGTTTTCCCAATATATTCTCCCGTTAAGCGAAATTTTGCAACCATTTAATGTTTTAAGAAAATGGTATTTGTTTTTGAAAACAAAAAAAGTTTCTTGGTTGTTTTTGTTATGTCTTTTCTAGGCGATTGACCTCTAGAAGCTTCAAAAAGCGTCACAGTCAAAGCTCTCTCTTTAAAGTTCACATCTCACATCTCTTGGTAATGTCCCTCTTGGCAATGTGCCCCAAAATTAAAAAGAAAAGATAGATTTAATCTTCTTTTAAAGATTTCCTCTTACTGATGAGTGTATGTATGTGGGTGTAAGTATGTGTGTGTATATATACAAGAAAACTTACAATATAATTCCAATTTTATCACAGAATTCGTTTTATTTTAATCAAGCAACCTCTAGTCATACTTTCAGTTATGAATATATATTATGTAGATATTATCAGCTTATAATATCTACGATGCAATCTGAACTTGTTTGATTGATTTTTAGTTTAATAGACCTAAGAAATATTTCATTCCAGAAAATTATGTGCAATTTGATTGAAGATCAACTGTGTTTCCAGACAAATTTCAACCATTATTGAACTCTCACAGGTAATTAATAAAAATTTATTTGCACTAATTTAAGTTTATCTAGTTTTTTTATGAAATTTCAAAATACGTAAGAAGCAATGTACATGATTTTTCGCATCTAATGTTTAGATTTTGAAAATAAAACTTTGTATTTTGGTTTTAACCTACTAGCATTTTAGACTTTTATGTACAGAATTTTTTCTCCAAATTTATGTGCCATTTTGTAGCATTTTGTCATGTACGTAAACTGGAAAAAGCAAGAAGATTTTCTTAGAAATTTAAATATGAATTTTAATTTCCTTGCCATACAAGCATCCTTTCATCGCAATATTAACTGAATGAAAGTGGAAGATCGCATTAAAACCTGGACAAATAACAACCATGATTTTCAAAATTAAATATACAGAGAGAATTTTAAAATCAGTGAAATAAAAAGATACAAAAGTTCGTGAAAAATATGTTACACGAGTGGAAATATTCATATTTAAAAAATAACCATTGAAACAATGATCCCATAATATATTCATACAGAACATAATACTGAGTATTATTTATTAGTTATATGCTCATATATGATATTATTACTTATCAGTTAATTAAATTCAGAACTTTCATCGAATCAATCAATTATAACATTGATATTTCAGCTAAAACGTCTTTACACGTTAGGGGCAATGTTTTTCTTATCCCATGAAAAGGATTTAATTTCTTTTAAATGTATATTACGCTTTTTTTTATCTTTCTGGCTTGAAATTTGATGAATTATTGTTACTTCTTATGCATAATATTATAATTTTTTTTCAAACATCTATTTACTTCACACCATTTCCAGGATCAAATTTCCCATGGGACCAACTAGGCTACGACCTAAGGGCGCTGCAGTCAAAAAGAAACGACCCACCAAACACTTATAAAGTTTTTTTTAAGTTTTGTATTGTTATTTCCTTAAAAATATTTAATATTTAATTCAACATTATAAATTAATTCTTAGAGGACGGAATGCCCACAGAATGATTCATTTGGTCGTGGGCACAAAAATGAGTTAACCTGTCACTGACCATTTAGAGTACAAACAACGATTTTTTGCTGTCAGCAGTATCTCAACGATGTGATGCATGAAAAATATCAAATACACAAATTAGATTTATTTTTACAATATTTTTATTGCATATGGTTATATTAATTTCTTTAGACAGGCGTGTAGAAGAGATATTATCATAAATATTAAGATTAAGCAAATTGAAAAAAAAATTATGAAAAGAAACATTTATAGCAGGGGTGGCCAACTCGCGGCACGCGCACCACAATGTGGCACGGCTTAGTTGTAACAGTGGCACGCGAAGAAAATTTTAAAATATAATTAAAAATAACATTGTTTTCTTGCAATTTAATTAAAATGTGGATGTCTGAGACAAAAAAACCTCAAAATTTATTTTAAACATACTTAATTAAATTACAATAGAAAAGTATCATGTAAAGAACATTCCTTCCTTGTGTGTGCTGGCTTTCCAAAAGAAGTGCACTCACGAGATTTTGAAATTTGAAGGAGCGTGTGTTTTAAAATATCTTTAAGGAAACAATAAACTGCCCGGTGAGTACTTACTACTCAAGAATGAAGACTGGGAAAGGGATTAAGCTTTTCTTATAGATATTATGGGGTATTTAAATAATTTAAATTTAAACTGACAGATAAAATATTGTATTTTTTCTACCCTAGTTGGTCATAAATATTTTATAAACCAACTTTTGTACCTTTATCTCTATTTTGAAGAAAGAAAAAACAGAGAGGCAGATCATTATTAACTATCTACCAAAGTAAATAATACTTCGAGCTATAATAGATTTAACAATTTGTGACGAATCTATACGGTCTTTGACTAACCTCCTCTATTTTCCTTAAGACAATTTATTTATTTCAACCAATCTTCACCGAGAGCCAGGCGTGATTTATGTAAATAAGATACATTATATATGTTCGGGTTTCGCGAGTTAATAAGTTAAGTGATAGGAAGTGTTAGGAAGAGTGAAGTTAAGTGAATTAAAGATCGAGACGTCAGCAAGTTCTTGACAATCGTAGATAGCCTGTTACGTGTGGAGGTACGCGAGGAGGAGCGGATTGTATATAGTGAAAATCCTTATTACAGAGAGCGTGGATTCTTCACCCATTCTTCCAGCCAGTAAAAAGGCCGAAGTCGTCTCGAAGGAACAGCAGATGTAAAATATAAGGTCAGTGATTTTATTTGAGATATTGAGATTATTCGTACGTGGTGTAGCTGTAATTGTGCGCGTTTAAGCTTTCCTAGATTCAGTTGATATTCTGTTATTCCGCTAGTAGTGATTCCCCGCTTAGTTACTCCACTCTCTTTTGTTTTTCTTAAATTGATTAGTGTGTGTCTAAACTTATTTGCTGATAAGAATCAATAAATCTATTTGAATTGTAATTATGTTTTTTGACCATTTAAGTCCGCCTACACATCCTGCAGTATTTGCAGATAGACAGGGATGTAGTAGTGTAAGGGGTGGCATGACACGACAAATTTAATATTCATTTTGAGGGATTCATTCCGTGCTAGGTTGGATGGTTTTCAAGACGATAAAAAAAATGTTGATTTTTTCATAAATCCTTTTCAATTCCTCAACAAGACGTTAATTGTTACTCACCGAAATTTAAATCTGAATTATTAAACTACAGCACCATACTAGACTGAAAAGCAACTTATAATAACTAGACTTATTTCAAATGATCCAAACTATATTGAATGTTGAAAATTTGAACCAACAGGCAATTTTCCAAAATTACTGGATTTGGCTGCTAGATATTATTTGTAGTTTTGGACCAACATAAGTTTTGTGAATAAATGTTTTCTATTGTTTACTGATTTACACCTAAAACAACCTAATTTTGTTAGCATCTTCAAGAACTAATTCCAATATAGATGACTTGGTAAAAAAGCTACAAATTCAAAAGCCCCATAAAGTAAGTACTGACTATTTAGTAATAAAATTTTTTTTTTGAATTAAATGTTTAAAGTTACTTATTTTTATCGTATATGTGAAAAAGTTTATAAAAATTAAGTTAAAAGTTTATTAACAACAAAACATAAGTATTGGTTATATTATTTTCAAATTTTCACTACTTAGCCTTCCTAAAAAAAATATGCTATTTGCGTAAAAATCCCATATGATAATCAGTAACAATTTTTCACCTTTTTATATCTTTTTGTTTGTTAGAAAAGTTGGAAGTGGCACGCATAATGATTAAATATCAAATAGTGGCACTCTTACCAAAAAGCTTGGCCACCTCTGTGGTTTATAGTATTTAATAATATTTTGCATCTTATTTTTGAAATAAAAAATATGTGCATGATGTTTACACATAATTGCAAGCACACACAAATAGCCTACTACTTACTAGTAAGTAGCATAATCTCCTCACTGAATTAGTTTTTTTTCCTCTCAGATATTCAGATTCTTTATTTAATATTTTAGTTCGTGCCAACTAGTTCGTTGTTTCCCAATAAAAAACAGGGCGTTTTATCCATCATTCTAAAACTATTACTCTGTTAATCTTTAATTACTTATTTTATGTCATATTCCAGTACGTCATGTTTATTGGTAAGTGATATGTGTGTATATATAACAATTTTTTACGTCTGTAAGGACTTTAAAATTTTAGATAGGTGAGGTATAATTTTTGAGCTTCACTTAATCATTTCAAGTAATTTTACAAGACTAAAACTAGGAACTAATTAAAATACAGTTAAAATATATATTTATGTAATACGCTTTATATTCCTTCTGTAGTGATGTAGAAATTCATTCTATGTAATAATTCATTAATATAGTATTACAGAGCTTCATCTCGCTTGGAAAGAATTTAGTGATCTAATTGCATCTTACAGCAGTAAATAATCAATAATTAATTTTAAATAAGTTACCCAGGTCTACCCACTTTATTTTAGCATCTTTTTAGTATTTGGGAAATGTTATAGTTACCTGTTATCTAGGGAGTGAAAAAATTACCGAATAGACTGATAAGTATTACCGCTCCACTCAATAAGCTTTAAATTTTATTTTTAATTATAAATTAGATTCCCCCCCTCTCGCCTAGAATAAAGGTACAAATAAAGTAGAAAAAATCGTAGTTTAAAAACTAGTTTCGAAGAATTTATCTAAAACTGCGTCACATTTGTTGTATTTATGAACATATCGAAGACATCTATTTTTATTATTATATTGTGCAGTTATGGTACATATCCATTTATTTAAAAAATTTGCAAACATAAGATGCAGCATTTCAGTCAGAATATGTGCTTATTATATGTGAGAAGCTGTTAAGATAATCGTGTACATAAATTCATTAATATTCAGTGTATTTAAATAATCAGTAAGTCAGAAATAATTTAGCAGAAATTAAATATTTGGCTACTCTCTTAACTGTTGGGGGGGGGGGGGAATTAGCCAACAGAATATGTTAAAACGTAATATTTTCAAAAATAACGGGAACTGTAACTGAATGTATACTTTCATGTTAACTGTATTCTGTAACTGTATATTTGCTTGTGTTGTTGCTGTTACGAGATGATGGTAGTTACCTCATGTTAATAATAAAATGATATTGATACCAAGAGCTGTTTAAGCACTTCGAATATATATGCTCTGAAGAACATATTAAAACACATAAACCTAATACTGTGTTTATCCACGTTTTGAAACTTACCATTCAATTTTAAATTTTTAAAATTATCTATTTGCTGGTCTTGCCTAAAACTATGATGTACTAAGTGAAATAAATTATTGTTTTAATGTTTTAGAGCCTATTCACTGGTCCTGAATGAAGAAAAAAATGTTTGGGATTGTCAAAAAAACTCTCTACAAAGGGGCATCAACTGGAAAATTAACCTACCTTTCAAATAGTTAAAAGAACAGTGTTAAAAATATCTACAAGTGTTGTTAGCTCATATATTGCTTGAAATAAGAAATATAAAAATGTATGTCATTAATCTGAAAATAAGATACACCACAAATTTTAGTTTGTTAACATCAATTATTTTATTTGGCACAGAAGTTTACATTTATACATACAAAATAAGAGATCATGTCACAAACTTCGAAGCAAATGCTTTAGTTCAAAAACATAAGGAATGCTGTAGAAAAGAACTGTAAAGAAATTTGTCATACAAATTTTTACACATGCGATAAAAATGACAAGAATGACTTTCACTTTGAATTAAAAAATGTTTCTCATTTACAATGAAAGGCAGCATATCGAAACGTATACATCAAAAAATCAAGCTCACCCAAGTAGAAAATTTTGCTCCCAGAGAGCATATTCTTTGTATAACTACCGTTACACTCCACTCAAATGCTAAGATTCGTTTAAGTTCACAAAAAATATTCTATCTTTCCCGGAATTTCATTAACTATTCAATCGGACGATTACTCTGGATGAATACGCTAATGTTCTTTGAACTTTAGAAATGAGCTTAGTATTTTTTTCGTGGGAATTGCATCCAAATTATTATAAACATTCAAATTTTTCAAAACTTATGTGCTCCAAATTTGAATTCATTTCATTCTTAACTAAGCATACAGCAAATGCTTGTCCACCCCCCTCCCCTCAAAGTTTGATAAATATATAACAATTACACCGAGTCAAAAAAAAAATAAAGATTCTGAAAAATGGAAAATAATTTGCCCATTCTTTTAAACTAGTAATTGTTGAAAAACACAAGGAAAATAAAATATATCTGAATAGAATTTCTTTTTTCATAATAATTAACAAAATAATTCATTGTGCGGCAATGTGAGACAAAAGTTATCTCAAACGAACCGCAAAATAATTTTCTCATAAAAATATCTGATAAAATATGAAGAGTTTTCATAAACTTTCAGAAAACACACAAACATAAATAATTTGCTTTTCATAAAAACGAAAACGATATTTACAAAAAAATTATACATTTTTTAAGCAAACCATCAAAATATATTTTTTGACATAGCTTATTTCAACCTAATCTAAATAACAGATAACTGGTATCAAAATATATATTTCAAACCTACATAATGTGAATATCAACATTAGTTTTTTAGTTAAAAAATTATTCATTAATATTAAACTGGCATTTTTCCTGCATAGTTGTCCTTTTTACATCTTTTTTTCACTGAAAACATTTAGACAATTTACTATTCTATAGTTTAAATATATCGATCATTCTATGATGCTGCTATTATTAATTTTAGTCATTTGGATAATTTCCAGTTTTTTCTATTATTGGTCTAATTTAAATTCACACACATCTAAATAGTCCCGTTAAATTTTTTAGAATACATCTCGATGCATCCAAATTTTATAGTGACACTTGTTCCATTTGATTGGATAGTTAATATATTACTAAATGCCTTACAGGGGGAAATCTTACATTTATTTTCCTTATTATAATGCATTATTTTTCAAGTACAGTGAATCATTTTCTTAGCTCGCAAGAGAATTCAAAGATTTTTTTTATATCATATGATAAATAAAATCGTTTTATTTGATGCATAGATACATCCAAGTTATACTTCGTTAACCCTTTGACTGCCGGTTAAAAGTAACGCAATATTCACTCCCCAGTGCCACCATTTTTCACATAAGTGAGCATATATGGTGGAACTGAAAGGAAATGTACAAATAAGCAAATTTTTCTCTAAAATAAGTCAATCCTTCGCAAACACTGATAAATTTATTTTATTGCATTCCAAAGCCTTTGAAATAGTTTAACTGAAATCAGCGCAAAGAAAAGAATCGTACTTTGGAAGGACGTATATATACGTCCAAGGCGTATATATACGTCCCAAGTTGAGTGAAACGGGTATATACGCCGGTGGCACTTAAGGGTTTAAGTAGGAAAAAAAAGGACACTTTTCCTTCAAATTTAATAGTTGTATTAAATATCTATTCCTGAGAGATATTTGTTTTTCGTTTTCTTGTAAACGTTCTACAAACCGAAAACTTGGTTACGTTGAAAATACTTAAAACGACACTCTTTGTAATATCAACGCTCATACTTAAAGGCATACCAATATCGTTACAAAACTCAAAATACTCAACTATATATAATTTTATAGTTTTAAATTCTCGTCGTATTTTCCAGAGAACACTCTATTTAGGAAATCTTTAAAATATTAACGTTTTACAAGTGGAGTTTTTAATATAATTCCACAAACAGAAAATAAAAAAAAACCATAAATTTAATGTTCAGGATACCCTATCTGCTAAATCTCTAGGGGATAATGTTTTCGATTACATAAACTAATAATATAAATTGAACAAAAAAAGACCCTTTTTCGCAAAAATAATACTAAAAAATCTAAATAAAAAAAAATTGCATATGAGAAAAAGAGTCCATTTGAGAAACTGAACATTCTATTGAATATATTAATTACTCTTACACTGTTTTTCAATTGCACATAAGCAAATTATTCTAAAAGAAATACATAATTTTTATATACACCTCACAGGCACTTTATTTCACCTCATTAGTAGTTTTTTAACTCAATTCTTGTAATGCTAAGCTAAATATTTAACTATTCCATGAGCAAAATTTCATCTTTATGTTCAAGTAGTTTCGATATTAAGCTTCCAATATAAAGTACTAGATTTATCAAATTAATTATGTTAGAAACATTCTTTCACACATCATTTCATAAAAATTATGATTAAAAATTCATTTAAAAATGTAAAAAATAATAAAATACTACATCAATAAAATGTTACATTTAGAATAAAAGACTACGATATTTGCAATTTTCAGCAACCTTTCTGAGTCTTCTCAAAAGCAGAATAAAACTAATTAAAATAATTATTACCATTATTATTATTATATATTCAAACAATGATAAAAAAAAGAAATATATAATTCAAATACATTTACGTAAATTTGAGCATTCATTAATTTTGTTTAATTGACATATCATTAACATGATAAGCAAAAATTTTTACACTTGTTGACAATGAACCCAATACTGTTAACTACGATTGACAATTTTGTACTTCACAGGTTTTTACATCAGTTTTAACACAACGATTATTATCTATCCTGTAACTGATAAATATGAAATAATGATATATTTACATTATTATTTCATTCATTTATGTTAAAAGAGTACATAAATCAAAGGAAATTAAGAGAAGTCTTAAAAAGTTCATGACTTTAAAAATAAGCATGCTTCAATAATTACATTATACATAATAAAATTCAAGCTTTTCTTATAATGTTGGAAAAATACAATAGATGAGGGAATGATAAAACATCAACACTCGAACTTATGAAAACATTTTATGTACTTTTTCAGTTCTTTGAATGTATTGCTTTCTACATGCAACAACAAATGATTTTCTGAATAAAACAATTAAAGCAACATTTAATAGTCTTCTCTAATTCTTACTATTAGTAATAAAATTAACAAGTAAACATCAATTTATGCGACACAATACATGAAGGTTTTACACACACGAAGCACGATTGTATTATTTTACAAACATCACACTAACAAAAACATACACGTTCTATCAAGAAGGAATAAAATTCAATTATTGCTTATACACTGTTTAAATATGTCGGAAACTGAACATATTCTCTCAAGAGTAAATAATTTATTATTATTGCTGCTTACACTTTTAGTTCAACACTCTATACAATTATAAATAAACAAGCACATATCAATAAAAATGAATAAGCCTTCATAAAAAGGCTGGTACGCCTGTTCAAGTCTTTTAATAAATCTCCATTATTTATTTCTAGTGTATGAGTCAAAGCACATTAAAAACATGAATAAGTAGTAACTTTTAAGCTATAATTTTGATTTCATTCAAGTTTAAACTTGTTAAACTTGGTATTACAAAATTGACATTTTCATTGATTAGAAATATACAAGTATATGCATACTTTTGATTCAATGCAAGTAATTATATTTATAATTATTAAAAAAAATTATAGAGAGAGATGCATTTTTGCTTTCTTCTAATTCTTTAAACATGAGTAGTAGTTTAAAAATTAGAGAAGGAAACACTCCATCAATATGCACTATTTTATATATATACATATATGAGAACCAAACACGAAAAGAGGAATCTTTTCTAGCTGAATCTACAGGTTTAAATTTTTGAGTATAAAGTACTTGTGCTATATTTACGCGTAAAATGTAAAGATCCTTATTTTTTTACCAACAATAAAAAGCTTTAAAACATTAGTTAAAACGTATTTTGAAAAATTGCAACTTGTACAAATGTCAGAGAATTTTTTTTTCTTTTTAGTTAATGGAAGCACAATGTAGCACATTTATAAATAGATACAATAAAGTACTTTAAAGTGATATTAAATGTCCGAAAAGATGCTATTATATTTTAATAAGAACTAAGGGAATCAATATTTTTTGTAAATTACGATTCAAAAATACATACAAGCTTAGAAAATTTTTGATATCGAAAATAATTCAGCACTCACAAAGCAGGTTTTCTTCTCAGCACACACATTGCTAACTCTATTAGGAATTTCAGCACATCGGACGAATAATGTTAAATAGCATTAAACGTAAATGTTTACTGAGAGTTGAAACAACTCTACGATTTAAAAAGTGTAATTCCTATGTTAAAATGCGAAATAATATTATTTGTATGTGATAATTTATGTAAGGTATACTAATAAAATTACACACTTATTTGTATCACGAATAATGCAGGCACGAATATGCTGTGGTGTGAGAGAAAAAGTCAAAAGCTGATATAAATTTTCTCACATGGTATTTTTTACACTCAGGGGACATAAATAGTAGGCAATAAATCTACCTCTATATATACAGTGGGTTAGAGTAAATACTGTAAACCAAACAAATAATACTTAATGAAATCTCAGTCAACAAAATCATTTTTCAATGCATAATTGCACTAAACCAAAATAAGATCTTAATTTCAAGATGTAAATTAAAAAATAGTATGAAAATATCTCAAATAGTCAACCAAATTCTCTATTCTTTTTTCACTAAATTAAGGTATTTTAAAATAAAACTAGAATATTAAATATCGTTTCTAAATAAATTATAAAAGCATTAAAAGTGTTTCAAGCATATAGAACTTAAATTTTTTGTAAATGTTACTCGTAAATGCAAACAAATTAGAATTATCAATTTGAGTTAAAGCTGTTACGTGCATACATTTTGCTTACAACTGCGTAGTTGTATTGCTTTATTAAAAGATAAGTTATAAGAGCAATTGTGCGACAACATATATTATTATAGTACACGTTAGGGCATTTATTCCTTCAACTTACATCGCAGAACATTATTGTATGATTTGCCAACATAAATTGATATGGAATATGAGATAATGAACATTTGTAAATATCATACAGAGATTAAAATTATTGTAGATACAGGTTAAACTTGCATTTGTATAGATATAGAATAACTACACTAGAACAATTGATTTTATAAAGGAATGTACAAACATTGAAAAGAAACACTTTCATTTCTTTATGTAACATTTGAAATCATCTCACATTATTTAGTAATTTTACCATGGGTCACACACACACACAAGGGTCACAAAACTTTCACTGACAATAAACACTGTACATTTTAAAGAAGTTTTAAGAATGTTGTACACTAGATTCAGACTCAGCTGATGAAGCAAGAGAGTAATTTGCTGAGTCTCTTCTTTGATGTGTTGGCATAATTTGCATATTTCCTGCAGCGTATTGGAGAGGAGACTTTGAACTACCATTGGTTGTAACAACGGGAGGAAAATCTGAATGATCTGTAAAAGATGTTAACCTCACATTAGTAGCTCTTTCAAAGGGCTGGGCATATGAGCCAGAAGTCTCTTCAATGCCTCTTTTTGTTTTATGTTGAATAGTCATAGCATTACTAGGCCTAAAAACATGAGAATAAGCTGTTTCATTAGAAGGTGGTACAACACCTCTTTGTAAAGACATACTTTTCCAAGGAGGTTTCGCAAAAGTAATTATGCCGACGTTTTCCATACTAGATGAACGCTTATTTCCTAAACTACCATTAGAATGTACACCACTTGAAGACTCGCTGGTTCCCTTTTCTGGAGAAGTTGATGATTCACTAACAGAACCAGACCTAGGAGATATATCTCCAGCATCTCCTCCAGAAACGCCAGAATCTGTTCTTCTCGAAACGTTGGATGGTTGACGATGTACAGATACTGGCACTCTTAAATGAGCATTTATCGAGTTTTCATAGTCTTTACTAATCCCTTCTTCTTTATGCTCCTCATATTTTGAATAGTAACCTGGAACGTCTAAGTTTTCGTAATCTCTTCTAATCACTTCATTCCCTTCTCTTGGACGCAGCCTCTACAACGGATGGAAAACTGAGTTAGTCATTCGATTAATCATTATGCAGAGTGAAAAAAAAACCAATTCTTATAAAATGCTTGAAAGTTACAGCGTACTATTTGTTTTAAAATATTGCTTTATTAAAAAAATTATCATTAAAGAGTTAATGCTTACAAAGCATTCGTTTAAAGCGTAAATTCCATATTGGTACTTCATTGATAGTTACAAATTTTGAATTCGAAAAAATATCTTTAAGAGTAAAAATTTTTATTTTGTTATACGTTATCAACTTTAAATAATGAAAAGTATAACGTAATTTCAAAAAACTACTTAAATGCCATCCCTACCTTGCAGAGGACTCCATCTTCACCATCTCCTTCTTCTCTAACTACAGTCATGTCTCTTAAAGTAGCGTAATCCCCATCATCAGAATCAGACAGTTCCTCAAACTTCACGTTCTGTTTTTTAAAACGTCCGGTAACTTTGGGGGACTTTTTGAGAGACCTAGTTCTCTTACAAGTGGCTGTTGATCCAATTAATCCATCCTGGAATATGACTTTATGTTTTGGTCCAGGAGATTTCCTTTGACTCTTGTGCCATGTCGATGTTCGTTCTGCATCCTTTGGTGGTGGTGGTTTGGGCTTCAACCAATAAATATCGTCATCCTCCGTTGGAGATATTTTTGGAATCGATGCTATAGATTTGTGAACTACATTGAGAATTGCTTTCCTTGAATCTCTTTCTCGAACTTGATAAGTCTGACCATGATCTATGACGAGTAAGGGAGCATCTTGACCAGTGCCTTTGAACCCATTCATTTGAATATTATTGCTTGCAGAAGACGAGATGAATGCCCATTTATGCTTTATTGTTAGAATTAGCCATAAAACGATCCATAGGAACAAATGGCTAATAGTTCCCGTAATACCAGCTAGAACAATACCATCCAAACTTCCACAATATACTAAAGTATAATCATACATCAATGGGCCAACACATACTGCTGTAGTTATAAGCAGCAAAAAGGCCGTCAAATGAGGTGCTACACCCCATAATCGCCGAGATTCCTTTTTCCATCGAATAAGTTGACACTGAAGCCTACTATCAACCCATTCCTTATATTTCTGAAGTCCATAGAAATATAAAACGGATGCTGAAACTGCAAGCAATATACTGTACACAAAAAATACCAACACAGTCAATCTTACACTAAGCAAAAGAGAACTAAATCTCAAAAGTACATCTCTCGACCCGCATATATGAACTTTGTACAGAATTGTAAATCCAGCAAAAACCAGAAGCTGCTGGAATGCTGTAAACAACATATAACAGCTGAATAAAAATCCGTAGCACTTATTGGCATTCCAGAATACAGCAGGATACCGAACAGCATATACGAGCAGAGCTATAGTGTAATTAATAAGCTCAGTAGAAAGTACAGCATGTTCTTCTGACTGAATTTCTGATCTAAGGTAGGGCCTGGGGGAATCATCGAGTTGCTGTCCCCATACTTCTGTAACATTTAGTGTTGAAATAAAGCGTAACGTTACTAAACGATCCTTATGAGCTATCAGAAAATCCAAATCTGTCCTCCAAATGGCTCCTAAAAAAACAAAATTAAACAGAATAAATAAAAAAAACAACCTTTAATTTTTTTCAAAAAATGCACAGATTTTATTTTGATTCGTTATTTTTTTTAATTAATATAATTTTGTTTTCTCCTGAAAAATTAAAGAAATAAGTGTCAATTGAATCAATATTTAAAATTTCTAAAGAAGTAATCATTAAAACTCGCCTCCCCCCCCTAAAGAGAGAAAGAGTTTTTTTCATATCAAAGATAAATATTCTATATACAAAAGATACACAAAAAAATAACATTTAATCATTGTGGATGAAACTAATTTTAAAAAAAGCAGGAAAAATCACCAAAGTTCAAATACTTGTATTTAAAATTTGAGAAGTTTCTTATTTTTATTTCCCTTTGTCTATGGTTTTTTTTCAGTAGAGCATACAAACATTTTTCAAGGAGATGGGGGGGGGGGGTCCATGGTCGAAAGTCCCCCAACTCGTATCATACCTCAAGACAACACCAATTAATTATTCTGTTTTGTCGATTTTGTTAACAAAAAACAATAATAAATAAATTATTGAATTAATAATTAGCATTAATTAATAAAATAAATTGCTAATTACAAGTACTTAATGAATTTTTAAGTTATATATATAGGATTATCATCAATCGAAAAAAACTCAAGGGTTTGGGGGGGGGTCAGGAACCCTACGACACTCCCCTTGTGTGCGCCACTGGTTTTGTTTCAAGACAGATAAATGTATGCACCAATCTAAACACATTACAGTTTTGAAGAAGAAATATAAAATTGTGCACAATAAAAAATTAAATTATAATAGACTTTGTAGGTCTTAGGCACCTTCTTGTTTAATCTATTTAATTTAGAAACACACAATTAACAAAATAAAAATATCAATATATCAAAATAATTAAATAACATTTTAAAATACGCTAAGCAGAGAAAATACGTATGTATGCCACAAATTCGTAAACAAAAATAATTAATCCACTATAATTCGAAGTGATTTGATAGAATCCCATGACGTGGATAAGAAAAGAAATATTGACAAACTTAACAAAAGATTTACACTATTGGGTATTTATATATACATAATGTTATTAGGCACTTACAAAAACTGATAATTTATGTTCTTTATTAAAATTGCAATTAATAAAGCAAAGCAAAGTATTTATAATATTATAATTACGAATAGAATACTAATATTCTAATAATAAAACAAAATTGTAGAAACCGTTTTTTTTTTTTTAGTTATCTTAATTTATAATCGCACGAATATTTTATATATAAAGAGTTCAAAATTGTAATCAATTTTAATTTTATATGTTTAATTCTAATTAGACAGGTAATTTAATATTATTAATTTTGTTATAGATTGGATGCATCGTAAACTACTAAAAAAAATTGCAAAAAAAAATCAAACAACCAAAAAAGAAACTTTTTATCAACAAAATAATCATAACTTGAAAAATTACTTTGTTTAAAAGTCACGAACATTGTAGATATTTATATTGTTCTGAATATTATTTACTTTTGATCTTCGCATAATAAAAAAAACAGTTAGGAAGTTTTTTCAAGTAGCTGTAGGACTGAAATTATTATGAATTCTAAAATTCATCAATAAATTCCCTGATCTTACATCATTTCATTTCTTTTTAGTTTCATCTCTAATTAAGTACAGTTTTATTAGATAGTATAGCGTATACACAACAGGAAACTTCTGATGAAATTATAAGTTGTATGTCTTATACACGCTTTTTACAACACAGTTACAATGAGAATGCAGTAAAGTATGCTCTAATTTCTATAAATACTTTTTTCTAATCTGTGATGTTACCATTACATCGCTTTGAAAGCATATTACCCAGACAATAAACTACTTTTATGGCTCATCTTTCTACAAGTAATAAAAGAAATGTTCCTTAGCGGATGTGTCACAGTAAGCGATGAATGACATCTAAATGAAAGGACAAATGAGGAACCATGAATCGGTCACTGTTCGGTGGATGTCCAAGGCCAGGACACCAAACAATCGAATTCTTTTCACGATAGAAAATCTCATTTCTATGACAAAAAAAAAACCTTCTTTGATAACATTATAGAACTACATCCAGAATTGACTGGATATCATTAATTGCTTTAACAAACAATTTGTTTGAGTGATACAAACGATTCAAACTTAATTCAAAGCGTAAGTTCTTACATTTATTTTTCTCACATTTATAATACACTTATTCCACATTTTTTGTTGAAGAAATTTTTAGTAATTATCTCCTTCCATTATAGTCAATTATCTCAAAAAGTTTATAATTTATCTTTTTTCACAGAGCTAAATATTCTATATACTCTTTTTCAGATTTTTAACAGTTTGCTTATGTTGAAGAATATAGAGGTTTCCTGAAGATATAAGAAAAATATGTTTTATTCTACTTTTATTAGTCAAACTTAAAAATGGAAAAAAATTTAACCGCTTTGTATTATATTACTTTGTATTATGCTTAATATAAAAAACCTTTTTGTATTATGTTTGCATAATACATTTATATTACATAACTTTGCTTAAAAAACATGTTCATTGAGTTGTACTTCAAAATACTAAGTACATCACCAAAAGCCTTCAAGTAGCAGAACAGTGCAACGTTATTATTCACTCACTCACTCAAAATATTACGTAAGTATTGACTTGAGTTTTTTTTTTTTTTTTTTTTGCTCTGTAATTAACTATTTCTTTTTTATGCGGGAGTGAAAATAAAAGCTTAAATTTATTTAAAAGGATTACAGAGAAACAAGAGAAGAAATCAAATAAGTAAACCAATTTTATTTGTATATATATACATGCATATATACACACGTACACACACAAACACACATATATAAAGCTTCTTTAATTACTCCTTTATTAAATTGACCTCAGTTTCGCATGACAGGAGAATCATTGTAAATTTACTCTTCCTAGACAAAGCGTCACCAATAATCTGACTTTATCTCGAATATCAAAATTTGGCAAACAGATTACTATTGTTTCTTATACCAAGCTCTACACTTTACAAACAGCTTTGAGCTCTGTGCTGGGCATTTGTCAATACCGAATATTCATCAACAATCATTAATGCATTAAAACAGTTCTAAGGTAATCATTATTTAACGTCTAAACCATGAATAGCAAAAGTGCTAGTGTAGAAGCTCAACAGAAATCATGAATTGACCATTTATAAATTAATAATTTAAATCATAGTTCATTATTAAAATAAATACATTTTTTTTTATATCTGACTAAAAATTTTCTTGCCACGATAGTTTCAAAATACTAAAAGATGAAATTATTTCAATTATTTAAATCTCTATTAAAAAACAATGTAAATCTTCAGATACATCATGATCGTGATAATTATATAACAATCATAGCCCCAAGAGAAAGAAAAAATTGGTTATAACAACTTTTATATACTTCTAGGAATTGTTTTATCATTTATCGTCATCATATCTATGGGGGAAACGTCATTGACTTTTGGATTTATTTATTTCAAACAATTATTTGTGAAGAATAGAGTTAATTCTATTTTGAAAACGACGCATGTAAAGCTATGAAAAAAGACAAAAGTTAAAATGATATATTATTAGGTCAAGTTCATATGTCACATTATTGAAAAGAAATAAAGAAAAACAAAAGAATTGATTACTGTTGGAAAAAAAGCTCAGTCCAAAAAAAGCAGCTCCATTAAGCATTTGTATAAGTAAATTTAAAACAAAAGCAGTTCCTATTTCTACTGTATACTTGTAACAGAGATGTCCTAAATCTTATTCATATAAAATTTCACGTTGATAAAGTTTTAGTCATGTAAATTAGTCAAACATAATTAAGATCACGAATTTGTAAGGAAGCGAAGAAGAATATTTTAGTTTCAATTACAAAAATGATCTTTTACACTTCTGAAGTCTAAGAGGCAACACAAAAGTAAGCGCAATTACTGTTTCATTTTTTAACAATTCAAAACAATTGATCTTTTTCTTCTTTAGAAAATTTTCGTAATGAAGATGTGCATTGTATGAATAAGAACGATTCACATTGATAAAGAAACCTACAAACCTTACAATGAAACTAAAATAGAGCGGGTATTTTGAGGTCTTTATCATATGAACTTTTTAATTTAAAAAAAATACGTTTTTAAGAAACTATTTGAATAGTTTACGCCCATAAAACGCTATTTTATATAGCTAAATAAATATCAATAACAAATGTTCAACTTTCAGGAACAAATTTTTTTCCATAAATTATTCCAATATGAAGGTAATAATCAAACTTTCAAAATATATAGAAGAAAATTGTCTGGTTAAAATAAACTACTTCTAATACGTTTAATAATACAACTCTAATGCTATAAGAGTTTTATTTTTATACAGACAAAGCTTAAAGTTCGGCAATCAAATGTTTTAAGCTAAGAAATTAATGCTTTCTATTGGAAAGTACAGATATTTTTATTTATTTTGTACACACACTGGAACAAGTTAAGAGTCATAATTACTTTGTCTTTATTAACGGTTTTGTAAGAACCTTGAATGAAATCAAATGGGGTTGTGATTTATATTTTTAATTCCTATCTGAATATGATTTTATAAAGTACACACACAAAAAAAAATATGGGCTGAAATAAGACAACATTTTTTTTTTTTTTTTTACTTTTCAATTGAACCAGTCAATTATCCTTCAACACAAATTTTGAAGAATTCAATAAAATAATTTTAAAAATTATACAATAAAAATGTTTAATAACAAACGCAATTAGAATTATAAATATACTCGAATAAAGGGATTGATCATTAGAATTAAAAATAAATTGGAACTCGCGTGAAAGATGTGTTGCAAAAATTTTTCTTATTGTTGTTTGAAAATTTTTACTATCTGATCGAGAATATTCACTGTACAAACGAAGGAGAAAAAAATATGAATTTATTTTCAAGAAAATTAACGGTTTCTTTTCTATTTGTTAAACAGAAATGCATAATTTCTTAAAATTGCCTCAGTATTATGCATCGCTTTTAATAGTTTCTTAAAAATTTCTTTGTATTATCTAACAACATATTTAATCCTTAAGAATGTTACCCAATTAAGCTGCAAATCTTTACTTTTAAAGAAAACATCTTAGAACTTTTCTTCGAACATCTTAACTTTATTCATTAAACTTATTTGCTCAAAAACTAAAAGAGCTCTTAACTGGTAATAGGAAAAGTTAGAAGGACTACTCGCGGTACTTTGATTTTTCGTACATTTATGTTCTGTTTTATTCCTTTTATTTCCCATAATGTCTGCTTACAACTTAAGTCTTATAAGTACTTTTTTTTTTTTCATTATTCTTCTTTCTGCGGTATGCAAAGAATTTGAGGCGGGAATGGGACGTCTTTTATATTTTCCCTTCGTAAATTGAATATCCTCTCATCGAAGAAAGGTGTTTTTTTTTCTTTCATCTAACCTGGATTGAGAAGTTTAAGAGTTGTGAGAAGTAAAGATTCCTATAGGTGCAAAGGAAAAAAGGGAAAAAAACACCCTTTTAAGAGGCCTCATTTTTCAGTCGGGACAAAAAGAAAATGCCTGATTCCTTGGGAAATTCCAAAGCAGACTTGCCAAATTATTACGAAGGAAATTATCTTTTAAGTCAACATTTTACAGAAAATGTATTCCCGTTAGTTAAAAATTTTAAGTGATTAGTACGTTTATACATTTTCAGAAGTAGTATTTAAAGCATATGAAAGCAACAAACTGCCTACATTTTATACCGGTTTTTAAAAATGAGTCTTAAAACAAGTAACTGAAAAAAATAAAATGAAACTCTATATTTACAATCGAAAGATTAATTTTAAAAATCTGACAAATTGTAAGGGCAAATATTTGATAAAATTCAATTATGCGTACAAAATCACTTAAGGCCAAGAAACCCCCCCCCCCCATTAACATCTTTACGTATCACATAAAAACATTAGAAAAAAAAGGATTAAAAAATAAGACCTTGTGAATTGATACCCTATATTTCTCATAAATAAGTGAAATATTTTGTAAAAGTATAATAAATCATTATTAGAAGAAATTTTTTCAACTAAAAATCGCATCCTGCTATATTCCTATAGTTTAAATTAAAGTTGTATTAAACGTGTGTGAATATATGAATATAACGCTTAAAAAATGTCTATAATTAATTTCTTCATTAATATTTTATTGCTATACTTCTCAAAATAATAACATTACTCTATTCGTGTAATTCTTAGTACTGAATTGTTTGTAAATATTGTTTTTTTTTGGGTAATTTTTTTTAAATCTATGCGTAGACTTTATAATCAATTCATATATTCATACTAACTATTCAAGCACCGTACTATACTTCGATTAAGTTCTAAAAAGTCTTTACATCACATAAAAACATTTTTAAAAACATTTGCTAATCGTTATATCATCGACTGTGTGTAATGCTGGAGGTATCCATTTAATAATTGATAGTCAATTGCGGAACTTAATTTGCATAAAGAGAAAAAATGACGAACTCAACTTTTTATGCATTAAAAAAATGCTGTTTCACTTACATTCATTATATTGCGTTATGTCTTGCGGTACCAATATTAAGAAACACATAAGCTTTTTTTTTAAGTACTTATTCCTTAGATGTATTTATAATGAGAAACTGAAAATTTCTATCATTTATCAAAATCAGGGAAAAAATGGTCTTTTCTAGTATATGTATATGGAATGGAAAAAAACTTTTCAAAAAACATTTTGTAAAAAAAAAACATTTCCAAGTAAAAAGTTATATGATTTTGTTACACATTCCAAAGAACAAGAAATCAAATCATTAGTGAAAAACACTAAACAAATCATTGTATACAGTAAAAAATTATTTTTTTTCCCGAAAAGGGCGTTGAATTCTGTTTCAACCATATACTTAATAGCTTCTTTCTTCGCAAATGTGTGAATCTTCAAGAACAATTAAAAGTATCAAAACATTCAATACATCTTAATCTGAAACGCGAAAGCAGTATAAATGGAACACTATAAAAAGAAAACCACTTTCATTTTTTCTGTCAGTGCTTGTTCTGCTTTTTTTTTATGGATAATGTCATTCTTGAAGGGGAGAAACTTAATTTAGATAGACCAGATGGCCTTCACTGCCATTTCCATGATTTTTTTTATTGAAAAATTAGAAATTTCTGCATCGTTGCTGAATTTATCTCTCTCTCTCTCTCTAGTGAAATGAGTATTTTTATTTTCTGTAAGAACTCACGTTCAGTGGCACACACAAGGGGGCCCAAGTGTGTGGACCTCCCCCCCCCCATATAGCCCTTGATTTTTTTCCCCGATTGATTGTAATCGTATGTATGTAGTACGTAAAACTAATTTAAGTATTTATTATTAATAACTACTTTTATTAATTAGTGATAATTCTTTATTCAATAATTAATTTTTTTTACTGCGTTTTGTTCCCGAAAATCGACAAAATCAAAAGGATATGTTGAACCAGGTATTGGAGCATGATATGAGAATGGTGTTCTTTCGACCCTGGACCGCCCCCTCAAAAAATTCCTGTGTGTGCCATTGCTCAGGTTCATTCCCTCTTAAAACAAGAAATTTTGGCAAAATACAAAAATATGCTCCAGTAATCTTTAAGAAAAAAAATTCTCTAATAATAAAAAAATCAGCATCAGCGGAAGACAAAAATGTTTCTACAACGCATTAAGTAATAAGCTAGTTTTATCAAAAATTTACATTTTTTTACAAAATTTATCTACCAGTTTTTCATGAAAACAGAATGTTTTAAGACAAAAATATAAAAAGACATTTTAAAAACGAAAACTCTCAAAAAATGTTTTAAGGACTATTGAAAGTATTAATGTTTTAGGGAAATACCTATATTAACTATATTTAAGTTTTATATTAGTTACTAAGATCTGATGTTCCTTTGAAGAATCAGTCTTCCCTTTTTTTTTAAAAAAAAAAATTATTTATTAATGCTATTGTTATTATTATTAATACTATTACATAACTTAAGATTAATAATATATATATATAAAAAAAACTTATTTAAATGCGTGTACTCAAAATTACACTAAACATTTATAAATATTTGAGTTTGCTTCGATATTTCGAATTTGTATCTGTGCTATGAACACATTACTTATTCTGACAGTTTGAAACATATCTTAAATATCTTAATAAGCATCATAAAATGAAAGCCACTGATAAATATTGCATTAACCATGGTGTAATAGCCCCTAATGTGAGCCTATTTATTCACTTAAGTGGTACTTAACTATAATTGAAGAATCTCCGTCATTTTTCATTAGTCTCTTTCTATCTCTCTATCTAGTTTTACCAAGATAAACATTAGAAAACTGTACACGGAAAATATCAAGGTCCATGAAACTCTTATTTTCCTCACCATTAAGTTCCTAAATGCTCCTAAATTGTAAAGTCTTTGAGTCTAATCAAACTCCAGAGAACAATTGAGTCAGAAGTGCATCTCATCAAATTAAAGTATGTCATAAAGGTTTGACGTCACACATGCAACTTTCTAATTACTTTTAGAGAAGGCACGCTACAGAGCTGTATTGATGCGACTCATCTTCACATCGCATGAGAGGGAGGTCAGAAAATTGTCGAGTGGCCTTGACAACGCAAAGGATAGCCAATCAGCTATTCTATACTAGCAATTAGGCCTTTCAACTGAGTGGAGAAAAAAATAGATGCCACTAAGAATAGGAAGATCAACTCAATGCTCCCTTTGTCATCATTTTTATTATTAAATACAGGATCACAACGAAAGAGCACATTGACCACATCTTCTAACTGCCGTAAATAAAACAGTCTTAATCAAAACGAAAATTTATCTCGATCTTAGTATAAGATTATTAATTAGTTTCTCGGTAAAACGTCGGGTTCTGATATAAAGATGATAAGAAGAAAGTACTATAATTCCAAGAAGATCCATTGTATTTTCAAAATATCATAAAGAGGCAAAATTAATTTTAAATTATTTTTCTTTTTTGTAGTTATTAGCAAAAAAAATTTCCAAGGTTTTGAATACACCAAGTCAAGAAGATTTAAATAACTATCACAATGTATACTTCCACTGAATGATATAAAAATATTTGTTTTATTTTAGTTACCTAAAAAGTGACATTCTTAAAAATGAACTGTCCTTGACTGGTATTCATTATGCTATATCATGTACCAAATGACTAAGTGAAAATATTGATGCATGTCGAATACTTTTACACGAAAATCCATTTCCTAGTAAATTAAAAATCTCTTGTGCTCTGTGAAAATATTTCACTATATATTTTTCTATCCTGTTTTACAAAAAATAACTCTAATATGAACAAATTCTTTAAAATAGATTTAAAGAAAACTGTCTCTATGTCGTCGATACACCTATTCACATTCAAGAAAAAAGCTATAACCTTAAGCTTTATCATAATAAAAAAATATATCATTAAACAATGATAGATGTTAATTTACATAAAATGTCACTGTAGAATTTGATGATACATAATTTTAAAAAAAAATATTGAAATCAGCATGTACTAATGGATAAAGAAAATCTTTATTTATTTTTATTTATTTACTTTTATTGAAGCCTACAGCTATGAAACAATAAAACTGATTCTTATAATCTAATGAACTTGTGTTTTAAAAACTATCTAAAAACTACGAGGCACCTTTTTTTCATAATAGTTCGGGTTCAAACAGCTTACGTGTTGCATGAGGTAGTTACGCACGATTAATTTCAAAGACTACGAAAATTGTTATACAATATACATAACTCTCGTCAGACAAAGGCGATTGTTTGATGGATCCTATTATTGCATATAATAAGCTTTTATTTAGATGTAAATTAGAATCTCATTATACGGGAAAGACTTTCAATATTTATTGTAAATATTTCGGCAGAAAACAGATTGCATTAGTGTATGAAAAGGGCTTAATTCAATCTATAACGATACTTTGCATTTGTTATGTTACTAGAGCATTTTGATTATTTATAAGCAAAATTAAGACCGATACTTTTGTACTCCTAGTTATATAGTTTTTAAAATCATCATAAATCTTTATAACATAAGGAAAATAATTATGCTTATTAGTAAAATAATAACTGAAATATATATATTTAGATAAAAAGGGAACATATTCGTATATCTATTATGAAACCAACACAGAATAGTTAGACAAGCAGAAATAATTAAATATAAATCATCTATGAATGAGAATGTTTTAACGGAATTGAAAGTAATTTTAAATAATATTAAACCAATGAGTTAAAAATAAATTATTGGCTTGAAGTACTAGAAAAGCAGAAAGCATTCATAATGATTTGAATGATGAAGATATTAACTCTTAAGCTGAAAGCCTTTTGTTAATTTCGAAAAGTAAAAATAAGTTTCAAAAATTTAAACATGAGACAAAAATTTTAAATTTAAGATCAAAATTCAAACCCAAACGTACCTTTTGAGAGGAAGCCATGCTTTATCAATTGGGCTTCTACTAGCAACTTGGGAAGTAAAAGGCACATTGAAGCTGCTAAATGAATTAATGGAGCAAGAGGACCTCCATGTTTCCATAATGACTTCAACCACCGACAGTATTTCTTCTTTCTCAAATTTTGGTACACAACCATATCGGGCTCTTCATTTCCAATTTTGTGACCATCATTTGCATAGTTTCCTACTTTCATAAGTGCAAGTATTACGAAAAATGGCATCAGAACGACAGCAGCTCCGATGAAGGCAACATAGGCATTTAATTCAAAATAGGGTTGCCCTTGAGGAGGCCATGGTAATGAAACATAACGGGTGAATCTTTGTATGCTTGTTGCCATAATATATATCTGCAAACCTAAAGCGAAGACACAATACCAAACAGACCATTGGCTATTAACCGAAGGCCGCTGACAACTGGCCGCCCCATCATTCCGCCCTTTGACAAGCCTTTGTGTTTGTAATGCGTTAGCCATGCTTTTTCCTCAAATCTTTAAGGAATGAAATGTGTTTACATATATATGTATAAAAATTCTTGTCTTCTGTCTAACGAACCAAAACTGTACGTAAGGGCATGTTGAAAAAGATGAGTCGATTGATAAAAGTATCTTAAATATAGTATTTTGGTCGTTGGTCCCAGTATTCAACACCATCCAGTTTCTGGCTCATCATCTGAAAAATAATGAGATTTTTATATACACACACAGAATTCAAATTTACGTATGTAAAACTTAAATACAGTTTCAATAGTCGCAATGTATATAAATAAATGAATGTATTATCCATATTTAACAATTTTAGTAATGGCACGAAGGTACAATTATTTCATTGAAAATATGGAGCATTTTCTCGGACAAAAACTTATTACTTCAACAAAATAGCTTTTTAATTTAGAAGTCAATATTTAGAAATTAAAATTAAACATCACACACACACATATATATATATATAATCTGAAATATTCATTTAGAGAAATAAGAGATATTGGCATAAAATGTGTCTATTATTAATACTATCAATTATAAAAATATATAACTAGGTCTAAAGTAGGATTAATATTTTCATAAAAGTTCTGCAACAATTTATATAAGTGATATGGAATTATATTATTTTACTTAAGCTATTAATATGCTTACACCATTCAAATATATATATATATATATATATATTCTCTTTTTTTTTTCCCTTATTTCCTATTTTCGATCACAAAAGTTAAACCACAATGCTTCTATGCTTCATGCAATATTCATTGAAACATCTGCTCCTAAAAAATGTGGCAACTGTATCCCAGATATACCTTTTTTTCTCCTTAAATTCTAACATTATTTGCAATAAAATGAATCAGCAACTTTCGGTCATGTTTCAGAAATGGTGAATAAGACTACAGGTACTGAAACTCTGCCACAATGACATCATATAGTAAGTCCCTTATTGAATTTGTAACAATACACCAAAAACTATAAAAATATATTATTAATTAATTTGTTTATATCGTTTTAAAAATATAGATTTAAAATTTCTTTAAAAAAATATTCTATCAAAAATTCATGTACGAATCATTAATGTAATCTTAAGATTTTTAAAGATCCCAAGATATAGAAAAATATATTCTGATATAAGATTAACAACAATATTTTCATAAAAGTTCTGCAACAATTCATATAAGTGATATGCAATTATATTATTTTACTTATAAGCTATTAAAGCTTACACCATTCAAAAACATATTTTTATTTTTTACTCGCAGAAACTGTTTTTGCTGGCAACATTCGGGAATCAAAATTAATTGCCTCTAAGCGATCAAGATGTGCTTTATGAAAATAATAACTGGTTGTGTTTGTTTGTGGAAAAAATCGATTTCTTATTTCCTCACAAAAATATACTTCGATAGTATTATTTTACGTGACAGAATAAACACTACAATTATTCAATGTAATGAGTTAATTTTAATTTTTGCTTATTCTTGTATTCAATTATATCTTTTATTTTACTTTTTTTTTAAAAGTAATTTTTGTTTCAAAATTTCTGTAATTTTTAGTTTTAAAGTATGTTATGTTAAGAAAAATTATGTAATGAAAAATGAATAATATTTTAGGACGAAATTATTATTAATCTATAATTAGCATAATTATTATTAATCGAACTTTGTGCAGTTAATATATCTAAAATGTTCTGTAAATCTTATATTTAATACTTTTATTCTCTTCCATATTTATAAAAAGAAAAATTTCGTTATGTGTGAAAAAAATACGGTTTACCAATATTTCAAATCTCATTTCTATCACAATTATATCAGTAAAACTAAGTTGAAAATTAGTTGCTTAGAAATATTATATTATACATCAAGTTTTAAATAAGAATATCCTTTCAATGTGTTGTGAAAGTATTCAGAAATACTGTTATTATTATTTCTTATTTAAGATTAAAAATTGAAACTACAAACTAACTAATAAATAAAATAATGATATAACATTTTTAAATACATTTAAAATTAATCAACCAATAATTAGCATTTAAAAAATTTCAAGCTGACGGTTTTCACGGCATTTCTTCGTCTTACATATGTGTGCTATCAAATACATCTGCACCATTACAATAGAAAAGAAAAAGAAAATCTGTGCAAAGCGAACACACATTTTCCCTCTTCTCACATTCATTGAACTGCAACTAAAGTCAACATAAAAGTCTCCATGACAACCACTGTAACTATGCTCGCCATACAAAAAGCATAAAAACTTCTTTAGTTTCACATGTTTGGTTAAAAAATAAAAGGTTTTGACGGTCTTTTACAATTTGATTTTTTGTTCTACCTTTGGTGTCAGTTTGCCTTTTTTATCGGTTTAAATTTGTCAAAATACGGAAGAAAATATTGGTGGAGATCATCTAATAAGACTCTATATACATGATTAGGAATGTTTGTCTTCGATTATATGCACTGTCGGAGCAAGCTCTGAGGGGGGCTTGTATCAATATTCCTTCGGGGGCCCTTTTTTAGATATGGGAGTCCTGTTAGTGGCACATGTTGGAGCCCCAGTAGCTTGGGGGCCCGGTATCATTAATACGGCTGTAGCTACGCCCCTGATTATATCTATACCGTCAAAATAGTAATAAATTATGAAATAAGAAAATAAATTACTCTGTAACAATTTTAAAAACATTTTAGTTCAATATATTGTTTTAATTAGAACATTTCTTAGAAAAAACATCAATTTAGCTGGTAAATTAAATTTTTAAATAAGTATTATTTTATACATAGCATAATTTTAAAAACTGTAAATATATAATCAATCAAGTATTCTAAAAATGCATGTTTATTCATATGTATTGACAAAATAAGAATACTAAACTGAATCTTAAATAAATATGAAAAGTATTGAATTTTTCTTAAAGCGTATGATGGTATCGGATAATACAGATTTAATACATCACATGTCCTGACATTCGTAGACGCTCGTTCTAAACATGATCTAGAGCAGGGGTCGGCAACCTTTTAGCTTTGGCGTGCCAAACCAATCTACCAATATGATTCAGTGTTCCACACAGTAGCACATTTTTGAAACAATTCGATTCCCAAAATAATACATGCAAAGTTAGAGAATAGAGGTAAATAATATAGATATGTACAGTTTTATTATATATTAATTTTGCAACATTTAAAGATTTTGCTTAACATAAAAATAAACAGCATAAAATATAGTTATTTCTTAAACAAAAATTTAAAAAATTAAAATTGTACATGTATTATGTATTTTTAAACATATTTATTAAAGTAAGAAATAGACTACAGAAAATATAAGTATGTCCTTTCATTATACTTAAATAAAAAGATAAATAAAAATTATAACGTGAACCTAGTTCTTACACCTATCCACTTTCGTATTGCAAACTCAGGGGTATAATCTAATTCGATTTTGAGCATTCAGAAGTTAAACAATTTATTTGCGGACTCGAAAAATTTCGAATATGAGGGAAAATTCTTTATTTTGATATGTAGAGCCAAAAGTGGAAAGCAAGTACGTGCAATTTTCTGTCTTCAAGCAATTAAATCTATCCAGCAATGATATTGAGTACTTTACATAATAGCTGTTAATTTACTTTTGAGTCATTTAAATTTTTTCGTAATTCCGTAAACGTCCAATATTCTGAAGATGTTTGTCAAATAAGGTACATTACACATTTCTCTTTTGCCATCCGCTCAAAAATTGACAAATTTGGAGTGCACAGAGTGCCATTAAGAATTGTACCGCGTGCCACATGTGGCACGCGGACCATAGGTTGCCGACCCCCTGATCTAGAGCATATACAAAATTTTATTTATCTTTTTTACTCTGTGCAATACATCATTCTAGCTTAAATATTTTTTGTTTTTGACTTTATCCATAAGCCCTTTGAATTTTCTATTTATTTAGGTATGTATGATTGCAATTTAAATAATACTCTGAAGAAAATTAAATTATCATCAGGATTGAACAAAATATTCAGTTCCTTAGTCATAAAAATAACCACAAAGGGAGTTTTTATGTTAACAAAAAGAACTGAAAGAAACTTAAAAATTCCGTCAAATCCTTACTTTAAAAAAATCGGTCTCAGGGGGGTGAAAAATCAACATTTGTTCTTGTATATATCCCAATAGTCTCATAAGCAGGAACTAACTTAGAATTACAAGAGTAAATAAAAATTATCTCAGCTGGTAAATTGCGGCAGTTAAGACGAAAGCATTGAGTGTCATCTAAATTTAGCACGTATTTAAGATTAAAAAGATATACTGTCGATTCCACTACAGTTTTTTTTTCCCTTCGAAGTTGGACCATTAATCATATTTTTATATTTTTAACGCCAGATATTTTTGTTCATTGTCATGTACAGCTTTTTTTATGAAATGAAAAAAAAAAACATTTTTTAAGTAAAATGGCTATTATAAAAAGCACAACGAATTGCCTTTTGTAGCAATTTTTAATTTCCTCTTGTTTAAATATAAAAAATAACAAAGAACATGAACAGAATGTGTTTTATGAGTAAAATAGTGATCAATATCTGGAAAAAATGAGAAACTCCTCCAAATTAAAGTATTTTATTTTAAGATCAAATTTTTAAATCCTAAGTGAACTTATAAATGTGTAGGATTGCACGGTATGTATAATTAATTGTAATAATTTTTTAAAAGTCGCTTACTTGTCTTTTATTAGGTTGAAATATATTTACTATATATATATGCATTTAAAAAGAAATTATTTAAATATATATAAAGCATATTCTGCTTACTTGATGTGTAAAAGATCCTGATAAATTGTACAGTTTTATTATTTAGGAAACTTTTAGTAATCAACCACTTTCAGTTGAGTATATTTCAGTCGTATTTTTAGCTAACACACACAAATATTTGAAATATTTTTCCATAACAATACCATGAAAATTGCATCTTCTTTGTATAAATGTTTCATCTGATTAGTTTAAGTGCTATAAAATAAAATTACCTTGCGGTGTATTTACAATAGATAAAAACTTAAAAGAATCTTACTAAGAAAACTCCAGAATAAAGTTTTGGGTATATATATATAAATTATTACGATTATTTTACCAGAGTAAAATATGAATAATGCTTCCGTAACAACATTTTACTTACAATTCTTTTGATACTTTTTTGTAACATATATCTCACTTTTTTCGCAAATTTTATCCACAGCACACACACACAACAACAACAAATTAGTAATTAAAAAAATTAATTAACCCTTAGATTGTAGTCTGGAGAACATGCGTTAATTTTCAAAGAAAATAAATACCTTTTTAGATATTTAAAAAATATTATGTAAAACTACTTAAAGAACATATGTTAACCATGAAAAGAAAATCGGGTATTTTCTACATTCTAGAAGTAAAAATAATTTATATAATTGTCTCGAATGATTTCTCTCAGAACACCACAGAACTGAGTTATATTTAAATTTTAATTGGATATTACAAAATGAAGAGAAAAAGAAAATACTCACGTAGCTGTGTGTGTGAATGTCAATGTATCAAAAATGTTAAACTTAAAAAAAAGTAATTGGAATAACTTAAAATTAATTTTATTAATTCAATTAATTGATAAATGCATTGCAAATAATACCATCAAGGCCATAAAAGTATGTTAACATTAAGATACATAAAACCATATGTGCAAGTGCAACTTTAAAACGACTATCATACACATAAAAATTTTCACACTGAATGATTTATTCATAATTTGCTTCATTCTGGAATATTCAAAATACTTTTTTTTTCAATCATACCACTTTTTTTTACTAATGGGGATTTTTAGAAAAAAAGTATAACTCGTACTTTTACTTTCTTATATTAAATTATTTTATGGTGTATTTAGTTAACTTTATATAGAAAGAATTCTGAAGAATATTATCAATGAAAAAAAAAATATATATAAACTGAATTGCAATTTCAACGGTTTTGCAAGACTAACATAAGAACTACATAAGAAATTGACAGTATGTTTGAAAATCGTACATTAAAAGAACTACTTTTAGCAAATTAATAACTTTTCGTAGTAAAACGTATACTACGTTCATTCACCTAAAGCACCTCATTAATGAAACAAATAAAACATTTATTGATTGTACTCTTAATCATAAGCGTTGAGAGTAAAAACATGCTTTAAAATGTTTAAATATTTGAACGCATTTATTTGAAGTACATAACATTCCCACTTTTACTCTAAAACTAAGTTACAATATGAATTTTCAGTTAATTTACCGGTAATAATGTCATTACCCATTTTCACGGTCGTTCCTTCTCTGCCATTGAATATTGCCTGATTGAAATCATTGATTTCCATTTGTAGTGCCAAATTGATCGATAAACTACATGTTGACGAGCTTGAAGGAGTTTACTCTAATTAGTTGTAATTAACATGTTAATCAGTAAGACTCCATCGTATGTAAACTGAGTAAAAAAACGAATAACTTTACTTTCAAACAGACACTAAGAACGCTCTTTTCTCTGGAGATTGTGCCCGCCATCCTTTATTGATTTTGTGGTTGGCTCAATCTTTGATGTGTTCCTTCATACATTAAAAAAAAATACAATATTTCTAATATTTACACAATTCTAGAGAATACAATCATCCTTAATATTAACTCGACAACTGACACAAGTTTAAATTCGCTTAATGTTTTGAAGCAATTGTTTTTTTTTTAAGGGAAAAAACACACAACAGAGCATTGAACGGCCATGGCCCCTAGATTTCAAATCCATAGAGAACTCAATAGTGAGTGTCATAAAGAAAACTGAAGAAACTTACCTTGAGAATTCGAAAATGGTTTCTTCAAAAAGAGATGCTCTTCAACGGTGAAGATGACGATATAGAAGTCGTGTCCTTCTGAATAACTAGAACTAGATCTTTCATCTGAAGCTTCCGTGAGAGCTGCAGCATTTTCTTTGAGATGACATCTCTTCTCTCTCTCTCCCCGCCACACGCTTCACTGCAGGGTTGTAACGGCGAAGGTAAGAAAAATCGCCAAGGGCTACTTCGCCAAATCTGAACTCATAGCACGCGCCATGCCGGTAAGAAAGAAACCAATCGGTATAGATAGGCGTATTCAGAAACCCCAGGTTATGGGGAATCTTACGGAAATTGGAAGGGGGGCGGGGATAAAAATGGATAACACAGGAAAGGGGGTTAAGGGGAGGAGGTCGCGTAAGAAGGAAGTTTATTCGATACTTGCATCGACGAAAATCGTTAATGCATATTTTCTTACGAAATGAAAGGATAAAAGATAAAAAAAAAAAATTCGTGGCTTTTAGCAGTTAAATTGGATTGCGGAACTAAAAAATAATAAGTTGAGATAAAAACGTGGATTTTTTTTTTCAGTCTAGTCTCTAACACTTACGTTAAAATAAAGAATCATATCTGATCTTTTCGAAAGTGTAGAAGAAAAAGAGTAAATCTTAAAGACAATTTCCAACAGTAACGAAAAAATGGCAAAAATATTTAAAGTAACTATTAAACGAAATGGAAATACCAATAATCGAACTAGTTATTTATTGGAAATTTCTATTTTTATGAACACTCTTTCACAGGTTCTTTTAATAAGAAATAATTAAAATTTAAAATATTGTAATCTTTATTTTTTGCAGTAAAAATTTCAATAACGGTTTTACTTCAAAATAAAACAACTCAATTCATATATGAATATTCATATTAGAAAAATTAGAAGTATTTTATTATTTATAAAGATCTTGGTCTGCCTTTTGCAGATAACCAGATAGCTTGTTTTAAGCTTCTGATAACTTACCATGTAAACTCTTATGACTGTATTTAAGGAAATTCTGCTTCGAGGGTTAGCTTACCTCGGCGACTTAAATCTTTGCCTCTATACTTTTATATGTTTCTTAAAAGCCGGTATTTTTAATAAATAATAGAAGAACTTTGCCATTTTATATTAGAAAACGTCAAGATATTTATTCATCTAAAACAGTGATTCTCGAAGTGGTCTATATAGACCCCCAGGGGTCTATGACAACCTCCAAGGGGTCTACGTCAGCCAAAAATTAATTTGGGGGTTCATGAGGTGGAAGTGGGGGTCTATGATAGTGGTTCTCATTAAACTAGACTGTGGCTTTAATTTTTAAAAAAATTATAATCACAAGCAGTGGCGCACATAAGACCAAGCCTTAGATATTTTTTGATCGATTATAATCCTATGTATATAGTACGTAAAATTTAATTATGTATTTGTTATTAATAATTAATTTTATTAATTAAAGCTAATTATTCATTCAATAATTAATTTTTTACTGTTTTTTCCCCTGAAAATCGACAAAATCCAAAGAATATGTTGGGCGGCGTGTTGGAGCATAATACGAGAATAGTGGACTTTTGATCCTGGACCCCCCCCTCTCCTTCCCCCCCCCTTGAAAAATTCTTGTGTGCCCTACTGATCACAAGTGGAAACCAAATGTTAGCTATTTAACAGATTTATTTACTAAATTTAATGAGGTTAATTTGCATTTACAAGGTGACAGCAAAAAAGCAAGAACAATTTCATCTTTTCTTTCATGAGTTAAGCTAAAGAAGTATAATACTGGAGGTCCCAATTTTTTTTTTTTTTTTTTTTAAATTTGTCACAGACAATCTGTTAGAACGTTTTAACTTACGTTCAACATTTCAAATCCTTTTATTCAGATTTTGAAGCCAGGTTTGAGAATGCTTTGACTATGACAATAGTACTGTATATTGGGAAAAAATGTCACATTACAATAGGAACTGATCGTAATAAGCACTGACAAAGATCTTAAAGCTTAGAAACGGATGCCAGCAATTTTAATTTTAAAAAGTCAAACCTGTTATTGGTCCCGACTTATGGAATATCGCGAGGAAGTTTTTCATTGCATTTTCTAGTGTGAAGCAGTTTCAGCGCAGTTGCCAATCTCCAAAAAAAAGGCATTAACAGAGGAAATTTAAGGTTATACCAGACAAGATTAATACCAAATATTGAAAATTTTATATTATAGTGCTAGAGATTCATCCCTCCCGTTAAAATCATTTGTTTGAAGTAAGTTAGTTTATTTAACAGTTTTATTTATTAATTAACTTTTAATTTAATTAATTAACATGTGTTTTTAAAATTTTAAATACTATACTTTATTACAGTTAAAAATTTAATTCTTTTAAAGTAGGAGTAGTAGTACCAGCTGTCAAAAAAACATTCAAGTTGATAAATTTGCAAAAATTCAATATTAATTAAGCAGGGGTCTACGTCAAACCGAAAAATATGGCAAGGGGTCTATGAGACAAAAAAGTTTGGAAACCTCTGATCTAAAAGTTCTGAATATCCTACTCAATTGCAGAAGTGCTTGTTTGATCAGTGGCGTAACTAACACCTCCACATCACTTGGGGGGACAGCATTCTTGGAGACCCAAAGCCTCTGTTATGTTATGGTTTTGCAATCCTTTGTAAGATCCCACTTGGGGCCCAAAACCTGACTTTGCAGGGGGCCCTTATATTCTCTGTTACGCCACTGTGTTAGATAAAGATAAAACGTGGAAAAGAAGTTTTGTAAAAGTACAATATCTGCCTTAAGTTTATGACAGCCAAATAAAAGGAATATTTTATTGTATTTTTTCAAAAGAAAAACTATTTTACAAGAAAACAAAATCTGGATGTGAAAATTCTTTGTAGAAGCTAGAGATAAAGAATAAACCAAGGTAAGATATAAACAAGGGTTAAAACTTTTAAAGGTTAGAAAAACCTGTATGGAAGAGTACTTTGAATAAAAAAAAAAAAACTCTTAACCTTATAGATAAAAAAAATGCGAAGGATACATCAATAATATTTTTAAAAATTTAGATGTTAACAAATTTTAATACGTATATTTCAGTAAAAATATTTTCAGAAGTTGGATAAACACAAAACATCTGAATAATATTAAAAGAAAAAAGCAATAAGCATTAAATTTAAAAATGGAATAAAAATTGAAAATTCAACAAAAAAAATAATATCAGATAAGAAACAATCTATATCGAATGACACGGAAAAGGAAACAATGTCCAAAAACGAAACGGACCGACTAAAAAAAAGATTTAAAAAATCATATGCTTTGTTTTCAATATCTGTCTTATTTTGAATAGTTTTCTTAAATATATATTTCGATTTATATTACTTTTAAGAAAAACCAAGAAAAACCAAGTATGTTATTCCTTTTATGCAAAAAAAATAATAAATATCTTAAAGTAAATGTAGAACCAAGCAGAACTAACTTCTGATTAATAATTGATTTAAATCATGCATTTAAGATTATTGATTAGAATAATCAATCATGCAAAGAAATAAGATTTCTAATTTTTCTTAATTTCAATTTTTCAATTTTCTTCACAAAATTTAAAAAAATTTCAATTTTTTCTTACGGTTTTTAAAATATTTTCAAAATATTGTTTTTGTAACAATTTTTAATATCGATCAGTTTTCGAGTATCAAAAAGAAAGTTAAATTTTAATAATAAAAAAATAATTCCATGGAATTGAAAATGATAGAACTTTATGAAAAATATACGAATGTACCAAAAGTCATTTCTGTTTCATAAAAATGATTTATAACAGTGGCGTACATAGACTATTTTTATGCGAGTTGGTTACATTTTACAAAAAAAATGTAGACAAATGCACTGAGACGTAATTTGTATGGTAAAAATTAAAAATTCGTTGGTCTATACGAGGGGTTTGAACACCCAAACTTCGCCGTCACTGATACATATCCTTATACATAAATTATTCTACGTTAATTTGTCAAGCTGTTTGTTTATCGTAGAAAGTAAACATATAAATACTATACTCCTTCGATTTTGTATTACAGCGTTTTAAAATAGTGACACATTATATAAACACTTCATATACATTTACGGCTATTAAATTATGCAGACCTGAAAAACTCGATTTCACTTTGCATCATTCCCTGAAATCATAATGAGTGTATATCAGTGGCGCACACAAGGGGGGGGTCCCGGGGGTCCGGACCCCCCCCCCCTCAAAACCCTTTAGTTTTTTCTCGATTGATGATAATCCTATATATATGTAACGTAAAATTTAATTAGTACTAGTCAGGGACGTCTTAAGGCATGGGCCAACTGGGCCCGGGCCCAGGGCCTCCGTCACAATGGGGGTCTCGTCTCGTTATCTTCTCAGCCTTAATAAGATGATGATTCGAATAATTTCGACGGTCAAATGTTTTTGCCGGTTGTATTCTCCTAAAAACTGGGAATTTTGGACGATATGCCAACTGGCTACATGTTATAACCATCGTCTAAGAATAGGTCGAGACGGTATGTGTGATTGTAAGTCATGCACATTTATTTGTTTCAAATTACCGTTTGTATAAGTATTTGGCAACTTATGATTTGTACTGTATACTTTTAAGGGTCATATGTGGGGCCTACATTTGTGTAGGGCAGTACCCATTTCGAACCCTGGGCACAGAAAATGTATAGGCCCCATAGGCCCTGGCGAATCGACATTTATCAGCAGAAAATCTGGTTAAGTACATCTTATCCGGCCCCTGGGCGTCCGCCCAAAGAGCCCAATGGATAAACCAACACTGGAGTAGGGGCCCAAGACCTATTTTTGCGTTGAGGCCCATGGCCTCAAGAAGTCTTAAGACGTTCCTGGTACTAGTAATTAACAATTTATTTTATTAATTAATGCTAATTATGAATTCAAAAATTCATTTTTTATTGTTTTTTGTAAACAAAATTGACAAAATCAGAAGAATTAGTTGGTGTTGTCTTGAGGTATGATACGAACTGGGGGACTTTCGACCATGGACTCCTCCCTTGAGAAATTTTTGTATGCGCTACTGGTGTATATATATACACACATTGATGCTCAGAATTACAAGAATTTGTATATTCGATCGAAATTCCTGAAAACATACTAAGTAAAAAAAACAAAGGCGTCTAAGCAAAGATGCTATTTTCCAGTATTTTAGTCATGATTATGCAAATGTATATGTGCGTATGGGCTCGTGGATTGTGTATTTAAGGTGAAATGTATCGTAAACGCTTGTGCCATTATCAACTCTTCGCAATTTACGTCAAATAGCTTTGAAGACGGACTATTAAGAGTTTCCAAATTAAGACTACAAAGAAATATCATTTGTAAAAAACCAATCGAAATAAGAGCTCTATAGACTATAATTATTTTAAAATTTTAGTTAATCCATTTTGTCCGATTGAACTCTTTGAAAACAAATTTGGAAACTTGGAGTATAGTTTTGATAAAATTAAATTTTTTTATCAAAACATTTATCCACGAAGACTCAGAGTAGGCCAGGGAACGAAACCAGAAAAAAAGCAAAGAGAACTCAAGAAACCAAGTCGAAAAGGAGAAAAAAAGGAACTCAAAGCTTCAAAATTCAAACCCAAAACTAGCACACAAAAGAAAAAGACAGTAAAAAAGCTTCAGTATCCAAATCTAAAATTAGGAGCAGAAAAAAGAAGTAAGAAATTGGAATGGAAAGTTATTCAACCGACCATCAAAACAACGTCAGTAAAATGAATAAGAACTTGGTTGATTTTGTAGTCTGAATAAAGCAAGAGAGTCAAATGTACGAATGTAAAATGCCCTCGTAAATTAATAACCATATAAAAGTATATGTTTTTTGAAGTGAAAACTTCTTTAGCGGCGTTGGGCATTTTTTGGTAGGGGAAAATCTTATGAGTTCGCGTCACCGACATGCTCTGACTGGCGCATGCGCAGTGTGTTCTTCGCCTTAAACTCTTTTTGGATTGGTGAAATCTCGTGCGTTCGCGTCCTCGAAATGCTTATAGCAGTATATCTGTAGTTATACAGCTGACGTATAGTGCTGTGTATATCTTATAAGTGAAGTTGAATGGATTCAGTGAAAAGTTCCATGTGTATATACTGTACATTGCTCGTTGCGATTCCGAGAAGGGGCAATACATGTTTATGTGGTTGCCGTTTATATTTCGCCTGGAAGATCTATGAGACTGATACAACAATTTTTATTCAAAAATTGGATGGTTTATACAAAAGAAGGTTCTCAAATACTCGCAAAAAGATTTGGCGAAAAATATGATAATGTGCCAATGACTTTAAGTGGAGACTTCAATATAAACTTTGCAGATGATAAAAATGTACCTCTAATTGAATTTCTAAATGAAACACTTAATTTAAATATGTCCAATGATCGAAAACTCAGTACTACAAAATATAAAACGACGATCGAGGTGGTTTTTACGCGATACTTAGATAAATTTGAATCAAACATTTTCCTTTCTTACTTTAGTTACCATAATCCTATTGTATCTTTTTTAGAACAAAATGAATTAATTGAAAGTAAAAAGTCTAAGTATTGTTGAAATTAATGATGATAATGATGCAAACAGTTAAAATATTGTTAAAAATCAAGTACATTGAAATTTAAGTAAATACAAATACTATCCATAAATAATATGATTGTATATTAATTGTTATTTCAATTGAATTGTATTTATATTTTGTCATGATCTTTTGTACAGCCCGTATAATATATTTGAATAATAAAAACCATATAAACATGCATTTACTTGTTTCTCGGAGTGTCAGTAGATGTGAAAACCAGATTGATGTTGATAATTTTAATTCAAACATTATAAAATTTCAAATTTTAATACTGAAAGTTCTAAGTTTTCACTTCTATCGGTAGTTTTTATAACTGCCAATTTTTTTTCAAATAATTAAAACATATGTTTACTTTTATACTTGTATATTAACAACAGTTATCATTTGGTTATTTTTTTGGGATGAACTGCATCCTGCGGGACAAAAAAAGTTGTGTATTTAAGTTATAAGCATAATAATAAACTATAGTGGTTTTATAAAAGCACCTTGCTCAATTAAACTTTAAGGAACAGTCTCTTTTTTTCTCACACACACATGTATATAATTTATGAAATACGTAAGCCTCTGACAGCTTCATTGAGCCCAAAGGTCTTACTAAAGCATCTGTAACACCAAAGCAGTTAGTTACCTGCCAGAAGGTAATATTTTATAGAGCAAGGTTGATGTTTTACAACACCAGATGTTCCGGTTTGATTACTGGAGACCAAAAATTGAAAGTAAATAGCATTTATGTATCTGAAGTTCAATGATCGTCCATAAAAAAGGATTTTGATGATGAATTCTAATTTTCTACCATTTTAGATGAAAAGCCTCTTCTTTACTCATAAAGTACTGAAACTATTTTGTTTAATTTATATTATTAAAAATCTATTTAGAGTCTCTTAAAACATATTATTTTCCTGTAACAAAGTTGCTTCTTAAAGCTTATAAGTTGAATTTTTAATTCAACAGTTATTTTATGATGATGCAATAAAATACCAGCGCACAAATAATGTTTTAGATTTAAAGTAGTACTTGGATGTATGCTACTATTGCAATCAGGTTACTATTAGAATTTTTGCTTTCATTATGAAGTACCTGAAAATTTTTTTATCTTGATTAGTTTATCAAAAAAAAAAAATTATAGCATATTTAAATACAATAATGAATTTATTTCTTAAGTTTTACAATTTTAATGATTTTTTTTAAGCTAAGAAAGCTTTAAGATTTGTAACTGTAAGTCTTAATTTAATTCAAAATAAAGCAATATCTCTGCAACACTCAAACTGAAACATTTTGAAACAACTTTATTTTTAACTTGATTTTGTAACTGAATCAGATAGCTATTTTGTTCTCTCATCTATTTTTAACGCAATTTTTGTCCATTTGAAAACATAGTTATTTAATATTAATGTAAATAATCCTTTAATATTTAATTTTTGACATATTGTCTATCTTAAGTAACAAAATATCAAATGGTTAACTGAGACCTGGTATTGACAAAATCTATAAATATGGGCTTTATACAATGTAAACTAACAATAATACGTAACATAAAATATTTTGATATATATACTAACAATTTAGATGATAATTACTATTATCTTTGTAAAAAAAATCAGTAAATGCCTATCATTTTTCTAATATATCTCAATATAAAAAATAGAATTATTCTGGTTTCATCAACTTTGCATTTAAATAAAAATGTGTATGTAATAAATTTCATCTTAATGGCACTTTTTGGTTACCTTTTGTCTTGAAAAAATTACACCTACTATGTACATTTATTCCGAGTGTAGGCTACAAAAAAATCATAAACTTTTAATAATTATTACTTTTACCAAAAAAAAAAACTTTTATGGAACAAAAATTAAATCTTGTAGTTTTCTGAAGTGAACCACATTTGAAAAAGTAATTTTTGTCTTCATTGCAGTTTTTATTTTTTCCCGATACCTGTAGCAAAGACGGCTTAGCCCCTCTCCCCCACTCCCCCTGTCAGTCTAATTAGGTAACGTATTGCCAAAGATACAGATAATTAACGTTTAATAGTGCACAAAAATTTCTCTTTTCTCGTTCCTTATATATATATACATACACAAACACGAGAATTCCCTAAAAAGTATCCCAACTTTCCCCGGGAAAAAGTGTATTACGTGACAGGGTTGGGATCGTAATCCTCTTCAAAGTAGGCCTCTTGTACCTGCTCATACTTAGCCCATCGATCCATCCACACCCGCAAACACATCAGAATGGCATTTTTTGAAATAGTATTCAACTCCATCGTCGTGTTTTGCATTGTCTCTTTTAACAATCAAAACGGGGTCCTTTCAATGTCGTTATCAATTTCGGGGAAAAACAAAAGTCGCAAGGATCCATTTCTTGAAAGTACTGAGATTGGGAAACAACACACACACACACAGGAATTCCATATTTCCAAGAAAACGGAGCGATTTCTAATCTGTCTACAACAGCTTTGACAGAATTTTTGAAACCATTATGGGTACAAGTTCAAAGCATAACATAAAATTGCAGGTACTAATCCTAGCCTCTTCGCATGTACTAATCCTAGCCTCTCTCTGATTTATAGTATAAATACGAGAGGATAATATTTACAAAATCCTTGTGTGTTCTTAAATGTAAAATATATTTCATCTTTTGGTGTCCCTCAGAAACTTGCGTTCTTTAACCCTTCATCTACTGCATTATGATTTACTGCAGTTTTTTTCATGCAATGTTTTTTAGGATCGCTACATTGAAAGTTAAGAAATATACACAATAAAACACTCAACATTGGGAAATTTAATCCCGTTACAGCTAATTAATTAATCAAAGATATTCAACTGTAAAATTAGCATTTCAAGCCAGGCTTTTCAAGATCAGCCCAGAAGACCCAAAAGATTTGATCTTCTCTAATCAAGCTGTTGAGGTTGCCGAAACAATCCTCGACAGCTTCGAAGAGATTTAAAGCTTTTTTATTATTATTATTAATGTGCACATCATGGATACGCCAACAACAACAACTGTAAAATTAATTATATACACTGCTTACTTAAAATAAGTAGTAAAATCATTTTCTGGTCTTCATTAACATACAAAACAAAATAAAACACTTACCGTTTGACATTAACTCCTTTTTTGAAGCAAAAATGACAATATTCGCAATCTGATCAAAATAGCTGAAAACGCAATTTCTGCTATAAAACTATTCACCTTCCCCACTAAAATACTTATCATAGAACCTGTGCTGCCATAGAAGAGTAGATTTAAAAGAATATTCCTGCTAAGTATCGTCAGGGTATTCGTAAAAATGGTTATTCTATGTAATTTTAAAGTGAGTGGTAAGTATAAAAATCGTCGATAGATAAAGGTTTAAGTACAGGTTTAATAGCTTTGAGGTACCCGAATGATTATTCCTCCAACTCCCATATCGTTAACTTTTTTAATGCGTGACATACCCCTGGGATACTAATCGATATTATGCTTCCGACATTTTTCTTGGTAACCAAAATACATTCATTCCTTTACCTAAGGTCTAGTGAGTGAGTGAGAGTTATATTAACGCCGCTCTATAAATCAACATGAGGGCTTTTGGCAACGAACCTCGTTAATTCTGAGCCTCGATCGAGTGACGAGGACCACACTTGAACTGCCCACCTCTCCTAACTATCACACCACACCAATGGGTGGACATTGAGTATCGGCAGGTTTAATGTCCATTGGGATCTCTGCACTGCGAGTCTTTAATCGCACCAGGACTCGAAACCGCGACACTCTGGTCACGAGTTCGTGACCATAACCACTTGGCTACCACAGCAACCATTTTACGTCTAGATCATAAATTATACGTTTGTAAATATTATAAATTATGTATTAGCTTGACCAAATATGGCCTTTCTTCTTTTTCAATGGCTCGACAGCCCTGGTTGGGCCCAGACCTTCTCCAGGAATCTCTACTTTTGGCAACTGTTTTCCAGTTTTTGACTTTTAAAATATTTAGGTCTTTTTGACACAGTCTATCCATCTTAACGGGGGTCTACCCAGAGGTCTATTTCCCATGGGCTTTGCCAGAAAGATTTTCTTGCAGCAACGATCTTCATTTATTCTAGCCAGATGACCAGCCCATTTAAGTCTATGTAATTTGACAAATTTGACAATATATGATTGTTTGTATAAATTTTTTAAGTTCTAAGTTAGATCATCTTCTTCATGATCCATTCACTTGGATCTCACCAAGAATGCAGCTTAAGATCTTTCTCTCGAAAATTCCCAAAGCTTCCTCATCACGCAAAGTCAATGGCCAAGTTTTTGATGCATAAGTCAAGACAAATCTTAATATGGTCTTTACACTATTAAAAATAAAAAATTATATTTAATTTAAAAGTTAAGACACATACCACCTTGGATCAATAAATAAATAGGATTTATATCTGTAATATTACTGTCCTTTAAAAGTACGAAATAGTTAAAAACTGTTAAGAGACCAATAAGTGTGTGTTTTATTATAAATAAAAGAAAGATTTCAAACTGAAAAAGATGAAATCCCGGTAGTTTTAATCTGCTTAATTCTTAAATGAAATTTCAGAAAAAACAAGATATCAATCATTGGCATGGTCAAGTAATTTTAGCGCGTTTTTCACATGTTGTATTTTACAATAATGCAACTAATGAACTTTTTACTAACAGAAAGTAGTGTGTACTATACTTTCAAAAAAATTTTTTAAATTTTTAAAAAAATTATTTTTTTTTAAAATTTAAATTATTAAGTTTAAATATGATTCGGCTCATCTAGGGCACAAATGCGACCAAATGCCGAAAACCCGAGGTCAATCGGTTAATTATTGGCTGAGAAAAAGGCACGACAAAATATGTAACGAAGACGAGGACGAAGACGAAATTTGCGTCCTAATAGCGCTTTTTTACACTACGTGAAAAACACGCTAAAAAGTTGAATATATATTGACTCACAGCGTGAGTTTTGAAAGGTTTTCTCTCTCTGTCTCTCTCCATTCCACTCATTTGTATAAGTAAACTATTACCAAACACTCGAAAACGTTTCCTCTTAATAAAACTGAAAAGAAAACATTTGTGACACGCAAGCATTTCATAAATAATAACTTACTCGGCAATTTTTAAAGCATAAAATTCGTCTTGCGAATGTAACGAGGCAAGCTAAGTGAAATAAAAATGTAGGAACAAAAAGACAGATGAATGAGAGAAGGTTATTCTTGCTGATGAATATAAATTTAATATTTTTATATCTGATGAGGTCACGTGCGTCGTAAGTATTCAAAAGACTCAGACAAGTCGTAAAATGTGTTCGAAAAATTCTTGAAACGTCATTAGGAAGTTGGAAATAAGATACATCTTTAAGTTAGAGTTACTTTCGGTTTCTTCATTTCGTGTGTAAAAATTACAAATAAATATGATGTCAACAAGTCTTCAGTAATTTACAGGAAGTTGTTATATGATACTTTCAACACATTTCAGTCATATTTAAACCAAGGCTGAATCTAAAATAAAATATTAAACAGATATTTTAACTTCAAAAATATGTTTAAAGAGTACACAAAGCTCTTAGAAAAGTCATTCTTCATAACTAAATAAAAATTATGTTAATTGCATTTGATAGGCTTTGAACACGCTCTTCCTACACTTTTAATTTTAAAATTTTGAAGTCAGAAGATCAATTAAGGATATAAATGTTTGAAGGTTTTGCTTTTTCAGTTTAAAATCAGTTGTTTTTTTTATTAGTGCAAAATTTTTAAATACAAAAGTGATACTGTTCAAATTTGTGAAGCGAAAAACTGAAATTTTTCTTTTACCATCTACTTTTTTTAATAAAATGCTTTATCTTTCAGAAAATTTTAATAAAACTTTATAATAAAAATTCTATTTTCTTTTAAATTTATTTTAAACAAACTAATCCTTCATTTGAAAATATGGTACGGATTTTGTTTCATTGATCCATATTTATCTTTCATATTTGAGTTTTATAAACAAGTTAACTTTTTAATTAATTTAAAATAAATACTTTTATGTATAACAAAATTAACACAATGTTAATTTCAATGAAGCTTGTTAACGAAGGGAATAGCTTAAAATTAGTAAATATGAAAGCATATAAACAACTAGGAGAAAAGATTTTTTACATCTATTTAAATTTTACATCTTAAAGAAATTATTTAGCAACATTTGTGTTATTTCGTAACAGGACAAATAGTTATGAAAAATGATGCGTGTATTTCTCTGCACAATGAAAATCCAAAACGTTCGTTCGGTTTGATTATTAAGGTATCTGACTACTGTGACAACCTTTTTTTTAAAAAGAATGGAGGTATAATTTTTTTAATGGTTTTTAGATTTTTTTAGTACATTTTAAGAAAAGTATGCTAAAATTAAGAAGAGGGAAAAGAAATTATTATTACTAAAATGGGGAAAAATTGGTAAAAATTTGCAAAAAAATAACGTAACATCTGTACCAAAAGTTTATGAACACATTTTCAGTTTTTCGATTCTGATGTGTTGCTATGTTATTCATTTTTGCGATGATCTTCAGAATTAGAGATATTTTAATTTTTACAAAAACTATAGCACTTTATCTTGGTTATTATATGAAATTGCTTAAAAAAACAGTGATTAAATTCACATAAGGGACGGTAAATTTTGTAATAAAAAAGTGATTGATAAATCTAAATGTTAAAACACTTCTACTATTATACAGAACGTACACAAAAAATTCCAGTTAATTATTTTTAAAACTTTTTGAGCAATCACTGTCCCCGTTTGAACATTTTCGAGAAAACACATTTCGAGTGAAACGCATTTTAAAGTATGACATCTTACTTAAAGTAATGGCATATATATATATATATATATATATATATATATATATATAAGAAGTTACCTCACCCCTTAATGGTAGGTTATCTCAACAAGGCGCTTAGAAATGGTAAAAATTTAGCGATGCAATTTGGTGGGAACAACGAGGGGATTTTTTCCCCACTTCCGCCATAAATAATCTTGCAATTGATGTATGTAAGGGAAATGACGTTGAGCCCCATCTTCACCTTAAAAAATTTCCAAATAGTCCATAGAAGTGTAGAACCCGACCTTTCTATTGGCCACTGTAAAACAGGCACACGTATATTTCTAAAATACGTTATTGTTGTTAGATACACCATATGAGATCTTGTATTATCTTCTTGGAAAAGATATTGCTTCATGCAAGCAAGTTCTGCGGTAATCGAAAGATTCATTTCAAGAATACGTATATGGTACGCAATTTGTTTCGTACAAAAACATGCAAATTTCTAAATTCTATTCACTACCATGAATCTCCACAACATCACAAAGTTTACTTTTACGAACCATGCTCTAGTAACGGGATGGATCGGCGATAACCTTTCGATGAACATGATACGGCCGTGGTAGCCTAGTGGTCAAGGTAACGGACTCGTGGAAGGCGTGTCATGATTTCGAGTCTTGTACCGCTGAAAACCCACATTAAATATGTCACGGCTCAAATGTCCTCCCATTGGTGTGGTGGGGTGTGGAAGTTAGAAGAGGGAGTGCCAGATCATGTGTCATCCTCGTCATTGTCCATGGTTCAAAATTATGAAGTCCGTCACCAAAAGCCCGCAAGTAGCTGAATAGTCCGAGATTAATATTCACTCGGTGAATATGATCAATCATTTTGAGATGCCGATGTATCAACTCTGTCGAGGTTCACAGTCCTCATGTTGGTGTAGTGTGGATGTTTGAAGAGTATGGAGCTAACTCAGGCGCTGTCCTCGCCACTTGACCTCGGTTCAAAGCTATGAGATTTATCAGTAATAGCCCTCATGGTTCTTCAAAATTCAACGGTGATAAATACTGAATCATTCGATTCAGCTAATATATCCAAATGAAATCTCAAATATAATTTCATCCGTCCACTTTTTTCGCTACGATAGAGTTCCATAAGAGATTAGATGAGATAGGGATGAGGTTTGGTACATGTGTGATTGATGAAATGGCTTTCGTCTTGCTTTATAGAAAATGTAAAAATATATCTTTGAACATATAGTTACCTCGAAAAGGTTCTTACCAAAGCTTTGTCGAGGAACCGAAAGCCAAGTGGTAATTATCGCGAACTTATAAGCGGCGTTGTCGAGTCGTAAGCAAGAGTCATGGAACTTCACTGAACACCTCGTAGGTATAGGGGTTGAGGCACATTAAATCTATCGAGACGTAAAGTCCTCACGTTAACGGGGAGGGAAAACTTGGAGAGTGAGGTGCAGCTGAGATGTTGTCATCTAATGACCGAGTCCCGTCACCAATAGCCATCGATTTGCTTTACAATGCGAAGGTAGTAAAAATCAGAATTAAATCAAAGATTTTGTTTTGTTTTGTTTTGCTCTCATTATATATATATATTCGACCTCTAACCAAAATCCATCTATTTTCCATAATATTTCGATGAACATGACATCTTTCGCATTCAGACAAAGTTACCTTTTTTCCCCCAAGTCTAAGCTTCCGTCAAATAACGCCGAGAAATACCATTCTGGTGTGTTACATGATCACTCTGAGCACATCTGAATCTCCGAGTGATGTTTCTACTTAGCACTGATAACAATCGTGAACAGTTTTGCCTTACATACAGTTTGCAACTTTTAACTATGAGCGAAATATCTGAAACATTCGCATTCTTTCTGACTAAATATTCCAACAAGTTAGTATTAAAATGCAAATGTAATAAATAATAAATGCAAATGTAATAAAATCATATTTGTAAGCGGTATACAACTACGTATTACTATTAAATACAAAGAATATAATATGATGCCCTACTTTTATTTAATTAGAAAGAACTTAATAAGCAAACTTCACCAAAGTTAGTGTTGATAATTATATATGAATCATAAGCTTTATAAAATTTAATTAAGCAATCATAAATGCACTGATTTTTTTTTTATAAATATCTTATAGGAAATTAAAAATTCGGTTAATCATGTCATACCATTCTTATACCATGGTTGTTCTTAATAAAAATAATATTGTGCTATTTTCGGTACTATTTTAAAACGAAAACAGGTAATAAAACCAAAGTTAAATAAATATCATATAAGTTAATTTCTTCAGTCTTTTTTTTTTTTTTAAATATATAGCACTTTTTTTCCGGTTTCATTTTTAAAAGGAAATTTTCTACCTGAAAAGAAGTACGTTATGCATCAAATCACAGAATCTAATTCAGTTTCATACATCATTAGGAAAATCAGGCACGCTAAATGCCTTAATATCGTGCCTTGAATCGCTGATGTATAGTCTGTATTAACTCAGTAGTTAATGGAAATATTTCAGCATAAGAGAGGAATGCAATTAATATTTAATGTACTGTGTGTGTGTGTCCATTTGCTGTGATAAAATAGTAATAAATGAATATGCGGGAAAGTTGGATAAGGCCCAGACGGTTTAAATAAAAGAATTTTTTATCATTGAACTGGTGATGCCCTTTTTATCTCTCTAACCCTTTTTATCAATTTAGAAAAAAATGTTATCAATTTTTCTCTTAAAAAAATCTTTTAAAAGGGGGGGGGATAAGTCAACAAAACTGAATTAAAGCGCCACATTAGCTTAATGAAAGTACTTATCCCTTTTGACACGGCCATATGTCCCTCGCATTTTTTACGGTACATGCCATGTCTCTCTTACGTTCCCTCGCCATTAGACAAGCACAGGATGACTAATTGATTAATCTCAGTACCAAGACGGAACTCATAATTGAGGATGTGACGTCTCCAAGTCTCTCTTAGCACAGAAGGATAATCTGTATTTTTAAAATGAAGTACGAAGGACATCGATGTTTTTTTCATAACGCGTTTATATTAAACATTAACTAAATTAAAAGAAGGAGATAAATAAAAGAAAAATACATTTTTAATATAAAAGAAAGAGCTCCTCCCTCCCCCTAGAGTAAGTTTAAAGGCGAAAAAGATATTGACTTTCTAAAATAAATACTTATACTTCATCAGAGGTGCACACAGGAATTTTTCAAGGGGGGGGGGGGTCCAGAGTCGAAAGTCCACCACTCTCGTATCATCTCCAGTAGGCCGCCCTACATATTCTTTTGATTCTCTCGATTTTTGAGAACAAAAAAACAGTAAGAAATTAATTATTGAATAAATAATTAGCATTAATTAATAATTTTGACAAATACTTAATTAATTTTACGTACCATATACATAGGTTTAAAATTCATCGGAAAAAAATCAAGGAGGTCTTCGGGTCCGGACTAAGGGATCTCCCCTTCCCCCTTGTGGGTGCCTCAATGTGATTTGTATTACTTTATTTAATTTGAAACTTAAATTTGTTTTATCATTCATTAAGTCATTTTTCTCGCTCAAATACATTACATTATTTTAGAAAAGAACAATTGCTCATAAATAATTTAAAACTTTTTTTTTTTTGCTACCAAAGTCTTATTACTTCACTATTTATTCTTAGAAAAAAGGGATTTATTAAATTTGTAATAATTTAAAATACATGTAGCAAATTTATAAATAATTGTTGATGTCCTCTCGTAGAGTTCTCTAAAAGACTACCACTTTTCGAGAAGTATGGTTTTACAATTTTAAACTCTTTTATAAAATATATATATATATATATATATATATATATATATAGGGTTGGATATGTTCCTGTTCCTGATTCCAGATTCTTATTTTAGCCTTGATCTTATATGTATTATGAACATTATTTGTTTTCCCCCTTGTGGTAATCTATGAAATTTTTCTTATATATCAAACCTAACTTTAAATTTGTTCATTTTTCAGTATTTTTATAACTTTTTTAAATGATATTTTGTGTTGTATAATTATTTTATCTACTGTGTAACTCTATGTGTATGCATATTCTTAATATTTTATTACTGTATATTTTGTACCATGTTATCACTATATATCGTCAGGCGAGGTCACCTTCCTGGTCATGATGGCCGATGTTGAAATGGGCATCTGGAATGTGAAAACAGTCCTCAATCCTATATCTGGTGGTCTTCGATGTGGGAGACGGCGAATGTGGATTTTCTCAGTCTGCTGAGAGGCATGACGGTAATTGGTTGTTACGAGGAGATTCTGGAGGAGAGCTTCATGATGGAGATTGAAGAAATTTTTGCATGGTTGAGAGCAGTAGCGCACACAAAAATATTTCATGGTCGAAAGTCCCCCAACTCGTATGATACCTCAAGACAACACCAATTGATTCTTCTGATTTTGTCGATTTTGTTAACAAAAAACAGTAAAAAATAAATTATTGAATTAATAATTAGCATTAATTAATAAATAAATTGTTAATTACAAGTACTTAATTAAATTTTACGTTATATCTAGGATTATCATCATTCGAAAAAAGCTCAAGGGCTTTAGGGAGGGGGGGGGTCTGAACCCCAGGACATTCCAGGACCCCTTGTGTGTGCCACTGGTTGAAAACTTACAGTCTGCTCTCTGGTTGGTCATTGGTGAAAGTGATCATAGACTCCGATTGGCTGCCCAGGGGGGATGAGAATAGGAAAAGTGGGAAGAGCTTGTCTAGTGGAGTAGTTTAGAATTTAAAATGGAAAAAATTTAAAGAAAGATTGGAAAAATAAATTTATTTAGGTGCAATAACTAAAAAATTATTGCGATGAATTAAAAATACTATGGAGGGTTATAGGAATCAAGAAGAATTCTTCTTGACCTTTTGGTTTTATTGTTAGGATTATAAGGGACTAAATTGAGCATATTTACATTATTAATCTCTGATAGAGCATTAAAAAAGTTAATTGCAATTTTTTGGATATGAGATTTGAAACTATTGATTTTTAAGGATTTACGCTTGTAGTCATTGCGCATGTATCTTGCGACTTTGAGGATCATATGTATGAAAGAATTCTGTCGGTATCTAAAATTTTAATACTGGTATTAACAGCATAGCCCTAGGCTGGACAAACGTAGGTAATTATGGGACACCTTACGATTATATAGAGAATGATGTCCGATTAGGGTTGAATATGTGCATTGTCGCATCCCCCTCACCCTGTTACGTCGAGTGGAGCAATCCATACTGTTGTCACACCCCGCCAATAGTGCCCCACAAGGACTGTACGGGAAATCACTTAGACGGACACCTAGAGACGCTTAAGACTAGACGTAGAAGAAAGGTATTCTTCTTTAGTGTTTAATATATCATTAACTGTTTCATCATTCATTGTTTAATAAATCCTTAAGTTGTAGTCATTTTCCCATATTTATTATATTCTTCAATTTTGAAATCTAAAAGCACCTCTTAAACCCTTCCTCTTCTCAATTATGAGAGTATGATGCATTTCAGGCTTAAATGTAATGGATATATTAAAATAAGATATTTATAATAAAAATACTTTTCGGATAATTATAATAAAATATTAAATTAATTCTAGTTAAATAAAACCAAGTATTAAAACTAATTAAATAAAAATTCATTCATATTCACTACTTTTTAATTGTGATACTTTTTTATTGGTCTCCTACTACGCAAAAGTATTAATAGCTTTTTTTATGATTTTATGATTTTTTTTTGACATTGTAATTTGAATATGAATATGATTGTGAATAAAAGATAAGCATCTCAGAGAAAATAATGATTCGAGAAAGTTTTCTTGACTTAATTGATCTCAGTTGTGCGTTCAGTTTAAAGTAGGAAACTCGTCGGAGTTTTTTATAATATCGTTTCTAAATAGCGTGACCATATATTGTCAAATGAAACTTTCTCTCTTATATAATTAACTAAATATATTCCCGCAAAATATCGCGTGACAAACGTGAAACTGGACATTTGTCACGTGAAATCACAGCGTAATTACCATGAAATGCAACTGTGTGTTATACTTTTAGATATTCTTACAATGAGCTACAGATTATAGTGTTTTTTATTCCCATTACAAATAAAAAAATTTCACATACACATGCTTTTCACTAAAAATATATCAATTACTTTCAAATGATTGTCTCGACTGAAATTTTTTCAGGTCAAATAAAAACGAAAAATAAAGGATTTTTAACATTCTATTTCAAGTAATATGATTCCATAAAGAGATAAAAAAATACTACTTAAGTTGTTAACCATATTTTTTTAAAAGTTTACCGATAAAATAAATTAATATTCAATAATTTACAATCTCTTCGCGTAGTGTGAAAATTATCCCATAAAATAATAATAAAATTTCTTAATATAAATAGTTTTATATATTTTTAAATAAAAACTTGAAATTCAAGAAATAATTTTAAGTATTGTGTGGGGGGGGGGGGGAGTGTGTACGCGCACACGTATCATTTCAGTCTCTTTTATACATATAAAGCAGTGGTCTTCAAATTTTTGCAACTCACGGAACCCCTAGAGCTTGAAGGTGCTTTTTCGTGGAACCCCTAGAACTAGAGAGTGTTTTCGTAAAACCCCATTCCATACACATACTTCGAAGAATATATCTCAAAATAATATTTAAAGTAGATCAACATGTTACAGGCCCTTTATGTAAAGGCAATTTTAAAAAACTATTGCATTTATTATTAAAAAATTCTAATCTAATTTTTTAAATATAATGTACTCATTAATAATATTAATTTGTGATTCAAGTGTCACCTACCCAAGTATTATATTTAGTAACTGGGATATGTGCTAGTATTTCTTACAAAAACTGTCGAAGTCTAGGTCTATTGAGATTAAATGCAATCGCATTACATCTTCTGAGTTTAATTTATTTTTATACTTTGTTCTTATAGAAATATATTTCACTTAAACACAATGTTCTGAATGGCATTAAAATGTTTATAGCTGTGTGAGAAATCCTGTGTATTCTGTATGAATTTGCCACCTAAAATTTAGAAGCTGTTCTAGCTTAAATTTTGATTTTAACATCAAATCTGTTGATATGTTGTTCCATTTCCTTCATTATAGGTGTTGTTTTCCACAAATGTAAAAAGGTGCATTTTCATTTAGAAAACTATTAAGTTTTTCAACACATTGTGCTATTTAACGAGTATAAAATTATCTCGTGGAAACCGAGATAGTAAACAATAGAATATTCACAATCTAGTAGAAAGTATGTATAAAAAAAGATAAAACGTTTTAATATTCTTTTATTGTAATGTAATATAAAAGTTAAAAAAGAGTTGCAAAATAAAGTTATAATATATAAATAAAATTTTCAGTTTTAATTAATAGGATGAGCTTTAAATACTTGTAACTATACAAACTTCATAGAGATCGTGAACCCATTTTGCATACATATTTATTTATTCTCCATTCACCTATTCTGACTCGTGGAACCCCTGGGTATGTCTTATGAAATCCCAGGGTTCCGTGGAATACAGTTTGAACAACGCTGATATAAGGCATCATTTAAAACTAAATTTTGAATCAATACAAAATGAGAAATGACCTAAATAAATCATATAATAATACGTTTTTAAATATCTTATTACACACATATATTAGGTTTTATCTGTCTGACATCCAACAAAAAAATGTTCAGAGAACCAAATAAATTAATACTAAATCTTAACCTCAAACAAAATAAAACTGATGCCATAAATTAACTAAGTGAATTCTCAAATAAAGAACACATTAAAGAACTTTAATTAATGATTTTTTCACCATTTATTCAATGAAAGTATTAAAATATATAAAGAATAGTATCACAACAATATCCTTTGCAAAAAGTGATAATTTGGGAAGTGAAGAAAAGATTCTAAAAGCAGTAGAATTATATCCCGTATTTACTCGAATCTAAGCCACACTTTTTTTTCTAATGTTAATACTACTGAAAATCGGGTGTGGCTTAGAATTGAAGGGAAAAAATTTGTTGGATGGGGTATTTAGAGCAATTAAAGGTACATGTATGTGTTTAAAATTTTGAAAAAAACTGATAAAATAATGAATTATTCACATCTTATTAGTTCTCCTTTTAAATTTATTTTAATATCGTAAAATTAGATCTCTCTCTCTTGATAAACCATTTTACATTATTTTTCATTTTTCACAAAATTTTGTTGAGAATTTAGGATGTGGCTTAGATTTGAATAAATACGGTACATCATAATCTCTAGTCATAATTCTCCACTAAAGATAGATGAATAATCAATAATCATCAAAACTGAAAAAAACCAGAATTGTAAAATAAATCAGACATAAGATTTTAGAAAGGATATTTGAAATTATAAAAATATTAGAATTTAAAATATAAAAATATGAATGCTACAGTGTTATAAACATTGCTGACTCTCTTTTAGGACAACTCTTATATCTAAAATAATTTTTATAAAAGTGGGGTTGAACATGTTTTTTGGCCAGCCAACCTTCCCCCTTTCTGTTCTAAGCAAAAGCCTATTGAAAATAATGGATAGAATATCTAAATCCATTACAAGAAAAAGGTAAATTACCTAAAAATTGCATTCAAAAATGCAGAGCCCTCACTAATTCTGAGTACAGTAAACAAGTTAATGCCTAGTTTTGGATCAAATTCAAAGCATGAAAATGGCTGAATAGTAGCAATTAGAAAAAATATGAAAAAAGAATATTATATGTATGTGCATTTTAAAGTAGAATATATATATATTATTAGTATTGGGTTTTAGTGTACCTAAGACTTTTATGATGCTTTTCTTAATATATTTCTTGCTTTGAATGTATTTCTAATGTTAACTTTTCTATTCAGTTATTGATTTTTCTTTTACCCAGGAAAAATGAAACACAGAAATTTTGTCGCCGTGTCTCTGTTAAGATAGATGGAAAGTGTCTCCTCGCAGCTCACTTTCATGGTGAAGGTCGTTAAAGAAGGCGCGTTTGAACAAAAGACTCCACAGTAAGCGACATGGTTTCTCGAAGGAAAAATGAGGCCGTTGATCCTTATATGAGTCGAACTCTGGTATAAATGTACTATATTGCACATACTTTCATAAAAGTACCAAAAAATTTATTTTTCATTTGCTTTTATATAAAATTTAAAGCTCTTTTTTATTTCATTTTGTTTTTATTTTTATTTATTTATTTTTACTTTCGAATGATTCAATGACATTGAAAGCTAAAGGTCAGAAATAAACTATTCAGTAATATGGTGGTTGCCTTGAAAAAAAATTAACTTTAGCGATTTAATCAATGCTACAATGTATGGAAAAACTTTAATACATTACTTTTATCTTTTAAGTAGCGTGAATCTCTTATGCGTTGCGATTAACTGTTCTCTTAATTCTCTTGGGAGTTAAATTTATATATGAAAATTATTTAACATTTATTGAAAATGAAAAAATAAATTCCTTTTTCAAAATTTAACTTCCAAAAGAAAAATCTCCAGAGTGATCTCGAATTTAAAATCTAAAAAAATTATATACGACAAAAAAGAAGAAAAAGTGCTGAAACAGAAAAAAAAAATACTTAATCACTCAGCAATACTTCTAAAAGTATGAAGGATTGCATAAAATTGAGAAAAAAAAGTTCAACATTTTGTAATTACTCTGTCAAGTCTTAAATTAGTTAACTTCATATATTTAAAATTAATTCCCTTTTATCCACTCGTTGAATGCTTACCGTAGCAGAAAAAAGAAGATAGAATTTTTTTCTACTTCGTAACCCTAAAAAAGTTGATGTAGTTAATTGAATAAAAAGCACGAAATTCGATTACAAGTAAGAAACTTTTTTGTGATAAGGAATCTCGTTGGAAGTGAAGTGAGTTCCCATGGAAACAACATTTAAGAATTTTACCAATTATCATGTGCTGTGCCAGGGAGCACTGTTTTCGAAATTGGCGCAGTAATTTTCTTGTTCGAAGAACTGCACTTAAATTTCACATAATTGAAAGGCTCTCACTTATATTTTCAAAAATTAAATTACACGAATCTTGTTGAACAATTTTTTTTTTGTTGACATTTAAGAATAAATGAGGAATTATAAGATGAAATAAATAAAATAAAATATCATGCTTTTAAAAAATTTCCTTTAATGAGAGATATGGGCAAATTAAACAATAGTTTAAAAACCGCTTGAAATGGATAGACCTTTATTTCCAATATAATATCTCACACACAGAGCAATAGTCTTTCATGTAGTTTTATTACAAACATTGTGACAATTAAACAGCTAATAACGTACAAGGCTGAATTAGAGATACATAATATAAAAAAATTAAATAACGCCTTGCTACTGGACGGTATGAAAATTTCATTAATTTATGTACTAAACATGTGTAAATGTTTTGGCAAAATAAAAATCTACAAAACTTAAAATGATTTAACAGAGAAACTAGTCTTGCATTTTTAAGATATAAATCTCAACTTAGAGAAAATGAATGAAATAAAATTTGAAATTGGAGTTTGCATTTATTGTACAGCAATAGTGAAACATATACTTAATGGAATACTGTTAAATAATTGACTATTTCTAAAATAAATATGATTTTTTTTCTTTGCTCTGGAAAATAATAACATTTGAATATCTTCCTTTTTTGTTGAGAATTTTTGAGGCAATCTTTTCTCTTTTTTAAAAAAATCAATTGCAAATTTGTAGCAAATCAGCATAAAAAAGGAGGTCTGGGGAAAATTCGAAATTTTTTGTTTGACAACTTTTTTTTTTTTTGCTAAGACTAATAAAATACATTTTTTAAAATTATTTTCCTACCTGTCTAAGCCTATTAAAATCGAATCACACAATTCTACTTCCATCATTCACAGAAACTTGTCTCTTCAAGAAACAATTGCAAAAAAATAAGAAAGTATCAATTACAAGTATTAATTTGAAATCAACAATAGGTGCTGAGCAATGCTATAATTATATGTATTTTTTACTTTAAGATTTCAAACTTTATGTTCAATGTTTTTCACCAAAGATCAAATCCATTTAAGAAGTAATTCAAATTATATAAATTTTAATGAAAAGATTTTCAAAATGTAAAAAATAATATCTGCATATATTCATGCCGAAAAATTAAGAAAAGAGAGAATATTTTTCTTCATATCCTGAATTTCTTTTTTCATTTTTGAAAGGTTTTGAGTTTCTTTCGACCTACTTCGAAAGTACTGTGATTGATAAATATGAATACTTAATTAGATATCGGATGCGTCGTTCCAATATTAAATACATACACTTACGGGGAAAAAACTCCTTTAAATTTAGATCAGAATATTAAACAAAAATTATTTTTAAAAAATGCAGATACTATCTTCCTGGTTTGCTTGATCATTCATTGATTTTTTGCTACTGTTTTGATTCCTACATGAAGTTTTAAGTTACATTCGACTTATTTCGGAGTTATTTCGACAGATACAAATGAATATTTAATAAGATGTCGAACCCTTTATATCGATCTGAAATCAATCGTAAAATACCGCTGTCCCTAGATGTTTTCCTTTCCCAATACGATCGGGTTGCGTACGACCTCAAAAACATCAGCTGCCGAATTGGATTGTTAGACAAGTTCGAGTTTTATTTTTTTTCCTCCAAAGAAATCCGAAGAGGCAGATGTTCTTATCCGACCTTGGAGCCAGGTGCACGAGAGACCCAGCCTGCCGTCTCCCTTCCACGTGCCACTTACTGGCCCCCATCTGACCATTTCAGAACGACAGCTGGTGCGATTAGATGTTACCAAGAAGCCACATTTGGCAAGATATCTTCCAATTTCTCAAGGGGCCACGCGCTGGTCGAACGCATGGGGGAAATCTTAGGTAGGGGAGGAATCTATGGTGCACGCGTATGCCAAACAGTGCGTGAAAAATATTGGTAGGTATGTCTTCGAAAGAAAAAATACTCAGAAATAAATGCTACTCACAATTGTGTGTTTATTCATAAAGCATTCCTTTCAATACAATCAGTTCTATAATTTTTTACTAAATATTATTTCTCCAAACTATCGTATTTTCTGATTAAGGGGAAAATATATTGCTATTTTTAATTGAAAAACTGATTTTTATCTTAGTTTTGGTTTATCTTAATTTTCCACTTATTGCTACTTTATTTTTACCCCAATTCTCATTTATCAAGGCTATTTAGCCTAAAGAAAAGAATACAATTACATTAAGGAACACTTTTTTTCAAACAGAAAATGCTCAATATAGCTATTAATTTACTATGTTGTTTCTTTTATATTCTCGTATAAAATAGGAGGGAAAAAACATTTTAATATACTATTTATTGTTTGAATCACACAATAAAGTTTTTCTCTTGTATTCGTTATTTATGAACCATGTTTCTCTCACGCATACATGCAAGTACTCTCCTCCAATACTTCAACAAGATTAACTTTTAATTGTATATATATTAAAATTAAACTAAAATCATAGATATTGTTAAATTTTAAGAATACAGTATGATGAACAGGAATACGTTTTACTTACAGCCTGATAGAACTCATATTAATGCAATAAACATTTTTCTTGCGAAAAATATGTTCTGAACCTGAATTACATTTTTTAATATTTTTTAGGCGAAGATTTCTATTAATTAAAACATTATCTGATAAATTTAAAAATTGAATACTATCTGAGCAAAGATGATTATATTTGATAAATTGTAACATTTCTCCCTTAAAACAGTCGAGTAGATTTAATAGTTCCTCCGCCGATTATATAATAGTGATGTGCAGGTATATTTTTGATGCACCTGTTCTCAGATTCTACAATACATGTTTGAAAATTGATTCCTGCTTGAAGTGAACACTTCAAATGATGCCGATGTTTAATTTCGCAGTTGGTATGGTAAAAAAAAAAAAATTATCTAAATTTTGAAAAAAAAAATACTCTTATGTTTTTAAAAATTATTTAAAAGTTATTTTTTAAAGCTAAAAAATCATTGAAAAATTATTGCATTAGTAAGTTTTAATAAATTTAAAAAGATTTAAAATAAAAAATATATTTAAAAAATTATTTAATTTAATTTTTTAAAAATACTGTTAATTTAAATTAGTAAATTTTAATAAGTTTGTTAAAATAAATTATGCTGATTAACTTATAGACTATAGTACGTAATAATTTGTAAGAAAAGGTGCTTTTTCTTACGTAAATTTCTGTTTTCTAAATAAACTTTTTTGTAAGCTTTTTATTACTATATATAAACTTTTTTTAAAGTTATTTATGTACCGAAAAAATTACGCTTTTTTAATGTCCAAAGTCTATTATAAAGAAGGCCATTTAACTATTTTTTACATTCTATAGTATAGATTTTTTTCAAGTAGTGCATATTTCTCTAGATATTTTTCCCTTTTAAGAGTGATGAATTTTACATGAATAAATGTTTTGAAATAATAAATTAGTTGTTATATTATAATGCTGAATTTAAAATAACTTTTCAGAAATATTTCTGTGATTATTCACGTGTTTTTTCTCCAAATATCTTTGAGGAACGTCGGAAATTTTTCTCTCAAAATAAGTATGTAAATGAAAGTTTCTTAACTGTGATACGAGTATATATTTACATAGAGAGAGCATTCGTTTCATTGGTTGCAATGTGAACTTAATATCTATTTCATTGACACTATTTTATCTTATAATTGTATATATTTTGCATGTTTAAGACATGTTTAGATTTTTAAAACGTATTTTACCTCAGGATTGTTTTCCCCCATCTCCGAATTATGAATAACAATATACAAGAAACTAGATTAATAATAGAAAATGTGAGTTTTTGACAGTGACCATGGTCATTAACTTTATGGTCTACTTTATCTGAGTCGAGTCGTAAATTTGAACCCTATTTCTGCCAAATACTCATGAGAGGTATAGCACTGGCCAACTGGCCATCAAAGGCTTCACGCGCACTGGCATGGAGAGTTTAAACAGGAAGACAATAGTACAGGTGTAATCCTTAAAATTGACCCATATTCAAAAGTGCGAAGTTTGACACTACTAGGTCTCGCAAAGTTTTGTAACTACATCAATTAAAACAACTTACAGAATAGAAACATAATCGTAAGAAATACTGAAGTAACTGTAACATATCAATCTTTTTTTCCCAATTTACATTTTTGAAAAAGAAAAATAGCTGTCTCCAACAATTTGAAGTTTTTTTTAACAAACTTTTAACTGTACAACACTTCTACAATAAAACACTTATGCTGAAGCACTTATTAGTAGAGAGAAAGAAAAGTATTTAAAAATTATTATAATTATTACTTCAGAATTATGAACGCAGACAGTTTTTTTTTCTTAAAAAGCTCAAAATTTTAAATAATAAATTTAAATAATACTGATAATTTCTTTGTAAATTTTGTACGAATTTAATTAATATATTACACATACTGTTATAATACGCGATACGTTTATTATCACTAATTTCTTAGTACATTTTAGTCACTAGGTATAAAATTAAAACAAAACTATTTTACGGGTCTCCAGTTTAAAATTGTACTTTTGTATACCAACACCCAACAGCACAATAACTAACAAGAAACTTGTTGAATGAGTGATCCTATTGCAAACATACATTTTATATATAAAAGAAGATCTAAAAGAAACTCACACACAGAACAAATAAAAAATAAGCTTTTATTTATAATCGGGCTCTAGTTATCCCTATCATTAAGAAGACCTCAATTCCAAGAGATTTTCAGTTTCTTATTCTTAGTATCTCTGCTGTCCTACCACAATTATACTTCGAGTCCCTTGACATGTTTGGAATTAATGCACTTATAACGAACGGAAATGAAAGTTCATCAAGTTCAAAGGATGTTAGAACTGGAAACAGTTCTGTCGGTTAGATATTTTTTTTCTTGAATCATTTCCAATGAACTTCCTAATTAATACCAGTAAATATTCTTGGTTTCATTTTGACCAGTTCTATGCACTGAAATGTCACATTGATGATGTATCGCATTCCAAAATCTTTAAATTAGATTTCAAAGTAGAAGGCATTTTATTATAAAAAATGAGGTATAAAAAATAGATAAAAAATATCCTTCTGTATCATCACAAAAAAATGATTTTGGAATTTCGTTAATTATGTTATTTGATATCCATTTTTTTCCAAAAGAATTTACATATATATATATAATCAAAATTTCTCTACAAGAGAGAGATGAATTACATGATTAATACTTAAAAGAATATCAATTGCTAGATAACAAGACAACAGAATTTAGAAGGTGATATGAAAGATTGAAATAACAGAGTAAAATATAAAAGAATGGATGCTTCAGTATTATCAACATTGCTGACTTAGGACAGCTTATACATACAAGTATACATAAAATTTTCTTTAAAAAAATCCTTCTGTATAAAAGTGGGGTTGAACATGTTTTTTGGCCAGCCAACCTTCCCCCTTTTTTTGTTAATAATACCGAGCAAATACCAATTGGAAATAATGGATAGGAAATCTAAATCCATTATAAGGAAAAGGTAACTTACCCAAAAATTGCATACTGAAATGCAGAGCCCGCGCTAAATCTGAGTACAATAAACAAGTTATTGCCAGATTCTGGACCCAAATACAATTTCAAAACATATATATATATATATATATCGTTGTAAAAGTAATATTTATCGTTAGAATTGAATTTCTATATTAGAATCGATTATATATTGGTTATTCATATTAAAATGATTATTACTAAATTCGTTCATTTACATTAATTAGAACTTTTCAGACACATAAAGCTATTGAGATTTACTTTAACATTAGTTAATGCACAAAACCAATAAACAGATTTTAAAAAAATGCGAAATAAAACTCTTCTGATATTTTAATCTTCTTGTAGAAAATATGCAGTGTAGGAATTCATCAGCTAGAAAAAAGATTACACGACTTTGATTTGAAAGTGTTGTCATAACAAAACTCAAAAAACTTTTAGTTAAATTACAAGAGTTTAGTTAATTTAAAGAATAGTCACATATATAGAATATCACACAGAATATTTTATTTAATTAAAAGAATATTCACATAAACAATGTATATCTGGGTTAATTAACATATTTTACAGGTTGAACACATTGCTTATTGAAATTTGTACTACCTCAATTGATATTTATAAGCATTACCAAAATTTCAGGTGAAATGCAAAATATTTTTAATCATAGTACTTCCACTGATTAAAAAAAACTAAGAAAAAGTCATTTGACACAAATGAATAATATTTTATAAATTAATAATGCTAATATTAAAATGTATAGTAAATCTAAACAAGTGACCATATCTATCTCTACCCTTTATAAAAAAAAAACTATTTCCTTTTGAATGATAATTACATTTTATTTTTCTGTAATTAAAAACAAAATGATATATTATAATAAAGTGTACAAAAATTATCTTTACATCTTTTTCTTTTTTCAACACAGTTGAATACGCAAACATAGAGGAAGATTAGCTGGCCTTAAAACTATGCTTAACCCAAAAATCTTCTCTTCCTAATACTAAGAGTTTGCTATTATACTACTGTGGAACTTCTTATTCTGACCTATACTGTCTTGTTATATTTCTATTTACTGTTTGCTGCATTAGATTTATAGCAATGTAGTATATGATTATTGATCATATATATACATATATATAGTTATCTTAGGTTTATAAATATTATTTGTATATTTTTAAAATATATATAATAAAAATCAAAATTTCTCTACAAGAGAGAGATGAATAAACATGATCAAACTGAATTGAAATTGTAAGAAAACCAGACAATAGATTTAAATGAAAATAAGAAAAATTAAAATAATAGAGTTAAATATAAAAAAACATAAAAGCATTAATGCTACAGTATTATAAACATTGCTGACTTAGGGCAGCTTAAATACAAAATAATTTATATAAAAGTTTATTATATATATATATATATATATATATATATATATATATAGTCGAACCTCCATATAACGAACCTCTATATTGCGAAATTTTCTATATAGCGAACTTTTTCGTGGAACGAAGAATATTTCACGATTTTCTTCGTAAATGAACCTCTCAATAGCGAAGTGTATTTTCTATGTAACGAACTTTTTCTTTTGTGATTCACAATCCCCCCCCCCCCCTGTTTTTAAAGCATTTCTGGACATTTCAAGCTATTCTCTCTTTCAACACATTTTACGGTGCTCATAAATCTTGAACTGGTTTACCAGGTGCCTAACTCAACTAGAACAAAAAAAAAATGACGTAAATTATCAAATAAAAAACTCAAATAAAATTAACAGATTTTATGAGTAATTGAATTTAAGGACGCATGTGGTAATTGCATGTTTAGAATTTCTAGTTGTAAAATAATGTATGTTTAAAATTATACTTGCGTATGCTTTAAATAAGAAAATTTTTTTCCATAAAATTCATTAATTTCAATATAAATTTATTTTTAAAAGCGAAAATACTGTGTATTCTTCGGCATTCTTTTGTCTTGTTTTCATTGCAGTTTTTCTTCTAATAACTCTTTTTTTATGGGTAAGATATATAAAATAAATATACATTAATTTACAAAAAGGTGAGAATAATTACTTTTTTTAATGTATAGTGTTTATGAATTTAAAATTTCATCTACAAATCATCTACAGATCATCTACAAATCTAAAAATTTAAAAATCATTATTAATGAAATACTTGTTTTATAAGAATGTAAATGTAAATTAGCTAAACTATTATTAGACGATCCCCATAGAAGTTAACCTTTACTTTGTGCATTCAGATTTCAATTAAAATTAATTTAATCTTCTTTTTTTCTAATTCAATACAAATTTTAAATTTGAGGAATTTATAACATTATTAGATAATAATTACTGTAAATTTTAATTGTATCATTAATATATAAATAATTAAATAACGAATTAGCTAAATCTTCAATATTATAACTAAAAATAGAGTAAATATTTTTTTAAAGAATTTATTAGATATCTCTTTATTCTACTTTTACTAATATCTTTCACATCTATATCGATGCCTAGTATAATTTTGTAAAATCTTAACAGAAGTAATGATATAAGTTTTAATATTCGTAACTATACGAAATTTAACAGGATTTTTTTTTATCAAATTTAGGTGCTTTATAATTCGAAAATTAAGAACATTATATAAATAATTCTTTTAATATACAAGAGACTTTCAACACACGCGTTTGATTTTCTTCGCCCTACATCTACTGTAACAGATATTGGCTGAAGTCCAGTCTAGTTCTCTCAGAAGCAAAAGCTATAAAACAACATAACATTTATAAACTTTTATAACGTGTGTGTGTGTTTTTTTTAAACCAACTAAACTGACTTGACTATTTTGATCTTTTCTTAAATGCATCCAAATACACGCCCAGTATATCATTAGCAGGAACGCCCTGATTTTTCTAAACACTCTAAAAGCGCTTCTTGCGTGAATTCCGATCTCAGAAAATCTTCGGTCAATGCACTCTTGAATGGGAATAGAATACGGAATTAAAAGGATATAATGTCCTGTAAGGTAAGATTATTTTATTTAAGCAATAGGTTAAAGTGCCATTATTATTAAAATATATTACGAATTATTTTTAATTTATCAAAGGAAACCATTTGATTAAAAATACTAAATAACTCTGAATATCTTACGAGTTTGCTTACTCATTTCTCAAAAGAATTCAGTCTTCCAATGAGATAATTCAAAAATTTACAGAAGTCCTTAAAAAAGTAAGGTATGTTTTTAAAAAGAAATCACACACATTGCCCTTTTTTTTCCTTTGAGGAAATGTTATTTCTGTAGTGGGGGGAGGGGAACACGAAAGAGAGATGGAATACATATGCATATTTATCAAAAAGCAAACAATTTTTTCACCTGCGTAGCACACATATATTTTGAATACTTTATTTTATTTCATACTCTCCTTCACAGGTGCATAACTAATTGATATTTATTCCGCGTTCCTTATCTATTCACAGGTGATTGTCTGAAACAAGTTATATTACGAATGAATGTAACAAAAACTTTCAAAATTGTTTTCGGAAAATTGGTCAACTTAATAGTTATATATATATATATCCTTTTAAGACCTAGCTTGTGTACGATCGTACTGGCTGGTGCGGGTTAAACATTCTTATCCTTTTAAGACCCGAAATATTTTTATTTTTAAATATGGCATTCTTCTCGTTATTAATATTATACTGACCCAAATGACATTGGAAATAATAATTAAAAAAATTGTGATCCCCCTCCTGGAACGTGAAATGTTTATGTACGAATTTGCGGGCTGGGTCTTAAGGGCTATGTACGTACTCACAATGTTAAACGCTTGTTAGTACGTCTAAACACAAAATGTTAAATAATTTCAATTTTTTTTCTATTAAAAAAAAGGCTAAATAAATTTTAATAACGTTACATTTAATAAATACAAAAAAAATAACTTATAAAAAGAAATGACAATGTTTTGGAATTCAAAAGATTTAAGGTGGTAAGAGTAAAAGAAGACATCAATTCACGATAAATTTCAAGCAAAATAATCCACTTGTAACTTTTCCGTTATTTTCGGTTTCTTGCAGATTGATTAATCTCGTATTAATATTGTTTCATTGTGATCTCACAATTAAGTCTTAATATCATAATATATATATATAATTAATCACATACTAATTGCTACAAATCTAACTTAAAGTTAAATAATAAACAGAAGAATAGCAAGGCAGTATAGTTCATGGATAAATGGACACAGTAATAAAATAGCAAACTCTTAGTCTTAAGAACTAAGAATATAGGTTGAAAACGGTATATATATATATATATATATATTAATAATATATATTAAAAAATGTGATACTTAAATTGAATCGGTTTTATTAAATTTTCATTTGCTTTAGAATAAAAGAATTTATAGAGTACTCAAATGTACATAAATTTAAGAACTAGACTAAAATTAAGAACTAGAGAGCAATATGTAATAATTTACATATAAAAAATAATTAGTTATTAATATAAATAAATAAATAGGTAAAATATCAGTAGAAATGTGTCTTGTTTTGAAAATTTATGATTTCTCTTTCCCAATACTATTACTAAAATTTAACTATGCATATTTAGGGAGGGGAGATTTTTTTTGGACAAATTTAATTTTTTACATTTATAATCTCATTTTAGAATCTAGCATTACGACAGTATTGGTGAAATTATTCGAGAATTTTAAATTCTTTCGAAAATATAAAATATTACATCAACTTTAAGCGATGTGATAAATTTTAAAAAAAAATCGATATCTTTTTTTAAAATAAGGAGTACCCCCTCCCCTTTTTTTTAATGAAATTTTTTCCCTGCATATGTACAAAATTTTAATTCAATTTTTTTTTTTCGTCACCCGTGGCAGTTTTGTCGTGAATTAAATCTCTTTTTTTCATTAATTAAATACTTCGTTCTGCAAAGAATAACAATAATAATCAAAACGAAATATATCCTTTTTTTTTTCTTCTGATCCAGCATTTAATGATTAGTGAACCGAGTTCTCCACTTTTCCCCAAATTTAATTTTCATCAAACCTCAGGAACGTAATTACGTAGACGGGAACCAATTTATTCTGTCGAATGTTGCACAAAGCCATTTTCCTTTTATGCTTCCATTTTACCAGAAAGGGAGGAAGTAGAATGGGTGTGGTGGAGGAAAGGGATCAGAAGCTGTTTTGCAGCAACGTCGGTCACGTGTCAGACCTCTCTTCCTCACCCCACTTGTTCCAAAGAAAACGAAAAGGATAGACAGCCCCCCCCCCCCCAGAACCGAATGCAAGAACTTGAGCTATTGACGCCACCTGTTGGTTCATTAACACCGACAGCTGGTAATCTGCAATTTTGCCTTGAGGAGGAACTATAACTTTTACCCTCTTTCTAAATCATGTCGCAGTAAGGTGGAGATGTTGTTTTTTTACCCCTAAAGGAAATCGATGAGTTAAAAAGTTTAACTTGAGCAATTTTACCATCGAGAACAGAAAAATGCTGCGTGTTGAAAGAATATGGAAAATAAATAGTTTGACAAATTTCTGCTGAGACGCAAGTAATATTTTAGAGCTATTTTGCTTCCGCTTAAAGTATGATACAAATGGAAACACCTTTCGAGTTCGGAAAATGTTCTAGTATTAATATCCCTATATTAACTTCTCTTAGATATCCATACTAGCTAGAAATCTGCTGTTTTCCGTGTTTTTTTTTCTCCAGGTGTAGCGGATGTATATCGTTGTGTAGATTTACATTTTGACTGCATATTTTAATCTTCTCTCTTCTCAGCTAGAATCGATTATCACAATATATTTTTATATTACATTTGTTGAATGACTTCTATTGAGTACTTATTATATTTTATACTCTCTGCAACGTATGTGCGAAAAACTTCATGTATATATGTCTGTTTTAAAATCTTTTAATACCCCCCCCCCCGATCATAATGTTAGAAGATACTACAAATTCGTTAGAAAATAGCTGCTTTTGAAACAAACAATTCTTTTTTCTTTTTTAGGAATGCTACCAAACTATTTAATTTGGAAGACCATTATTAAGAAGCCAAGAGATTTTTTCTTTACTATCAATTAGGTTGTATTGCTTCATTGAAAAGTGTGTGTTTTGTGGTTTTCGCAGCATGTTCTTTAAGTACAAATTAAAATATTCCTCTTCCGAATGAATAAAAGCCCATTCCCGACTTGTTGAAAGGTTGCTAAAGGGTATTTTTTAAATCACAAAAAAATTTACTGTGGAGGTTGTCATTTACTTTCAATTGAGTTATTTTTAAACTGTGAAATCGTTCTTAATTGTATGAACAAACTCAACACATTTGAACATTTCATCTTTTCTCAAAATTCTCAGAAAGTTCTGTCCTACCCCCATCGATCCGAGAGGATGTTCATTTTGAGAAGCAATCCTTTCGTGCATTAAATTAGCTCCTTCTCTATCAGGAGAAACAAAACAAAAAAAATCCTGCATTCGGAAAAGTCAATTTATCTTTCACTTCTTAAAAATGGGCCTTTATTCTTTAATTTATAAATGGATACACATCCCATTCCCGAAAAAGAGGAAGGTTTCCCTCCTTGGCTGATTTTGTGGTTCCTTCTGTATAAACATTAATTGCTTGCACAAACATTACCATCCGGGGGAAAAGCACACATTTAAGAATATAATATATAGGAACAGTGAAAAAAAACTACAGGAAAGATTGGTTAGAAAGTGAGAAGGCTTGGCAATAAGAGACACACCAACGGACAATAAGTAATGTTTACTTTTAGATGACACTCGTAACACAGAATGAAAACAATGTAGAGAGACAGCGACAGACGAAACAATACACCAAGGCACAGAGTCAATGAGAATGTCGCACCCTGAGGGATGAATCTATATTCCTTGAAAACACTTTTCCATAATTCCGTCTTCTGAAAACGGTGGCGGCAGGACAAGCAAACCACGTTCAGTCCCGATCCAGTAACGTTCAGTCGGTGAGAGATCAGGGGAGAATGGAAGTTGGGAACATCTTGAAGAGGATGCTGGCTGATGAGTGTAGAGGGAATTTAGGCGTTAATCAAATAAAAAAGGATATTGGATTCCCTTCAAAAGAAGAGGATTGTCACCTGTTGCAGGACATCATCTGAGCATCAATGGACTACCGTAGTGAGTTGAATACGAACAAGAAGTGATCTGCTATTGCATGTCGTGACTCCTCAAATCATGATGCAACGCTGTCACATGGCGGAGAATTTCACAGGTGCGGCCGATTTGGACTTGTAACTATGTACTCGTACAAAGTGATTATCACTTAAGAAACAGAAGCATGACTTATTCGTTTAAAAATATAACCTTGTGTTATAGGATCTTCTGAACGAAAAGCAGTCTACACGCAAGGCAGCCTTCTTAAAGCACGTTATAGGCGCATGCCACTAGTAACCAATCGAATCATAATTGTTCTAGTCGACACGGGAATAGCACATGCTGACGACAAAAGTGAATTGAGGGGCAGCCACAGCTTGTCAGTGTGTGCTTCGATCCACGCGTGATGACGTCAAAGTGGCCGCAATGGCACTCCTCAGACTCACCTCTTAGCCACAGCCAATGCACCGTAGATTCATCTAGTGGGGGGGGGGGAGGTGCCAAGATAAGACTTAACGTATGGACCAACTTGCCTTTGTCAATCCAATCACCATACACCTTGTAAAATCGTTGATCTGCTGGAGCTGCTTCTGTTGGCAGCAAGCTTGAATTCTGTTCTATTACATGTGTCTTCTGAGACAAGAAAAATTGTATTTACTTTAAAGTAATCTTACATCTAAAAGTATAATAGCATAACTGTTTAGTATTTTTAAAAATATAAATTCCTGTGAAAAAAAACTCTCTTCCTACCTTCGTATATATATGTGTGTGATTCCTTCATAATTATATATGTATATATATATTACAAAAATATACAAAAAATAGCTATATACCTAAGATAACTATAGTCATGATAGAATAGTTTTAGCTACAGAATATATATATATGTGTGTGTGTGTGTGTGTGTATTACGGATAATATACTAAATTCAGATAAATTTATAGATAGTCATGCTTTACATATCATAAGAGACATTCTCAAATTTCTGAAGCATAAACATAAAATAAATGTCAATTTAAATAAAAAATATCAAACAAAATATTGTACATTATTATATATGAATAGATCTTTTGATAATATTAATTTTTCTAGCATTTTTAAAAAACACATGTCAACTTTCCCAATTCAAAATATCACTATTAAAAAGGCTTTTAAATATAATAAAAAAATAGGTAGATCAATTTTTAACTATAATGCACCTATCAAGCAAGAAAATTTAATATGTTATTGTAATGAATTTAAAGAATTCAAAGATAACTATCACCAGCATGTTATTACTGGTGATCTCAATATTGTAAAAGACAATAATCTTAGAAATATAATGAATAAAGGTACTGGTTTTAGACTTATGATATCCAATAATAATAAAATTATCAAAAATCAGTTATATAATGATATTGAGCAATTCATTTACAAAATTGATATTAAATATAGTATGCCTATAGAGGCATTCACAGAGTTTAAATGTAACATTACACAACAGATTAATAAATATAACTTTAGCACAGATAATAACAACTTTTTTAATGATATTAAAAATCAGATTAAAAAATTACAAAATAAATTTATTATAGTTTATATTGATAATGTGCCTGGAAATTTTGCCTTCATTTGTAAATACTATTATAGTTTAATGCTCAACAAACATTTTGAAAATAATACAGCTTTTATTAGGTCATCAATTTCTGATAGAGAAATAAATAATCGAATTTTGGCTTTTCATAAACAATTAAAAATACAAATTAATAATAATTTTAAATTTCCACATGTATTTCTTACTCCTAAATTTCATAAAAATCCAGTAAAGATTAGAACAGTTACTAATGGTTTTAATACATATATCAGCAAATCAGGCAAAATTCTACATGAAATGTTACAAGATACAATAAATAATCAAAAATAGTACAGAACTTATTGCACAAATTAAAGATAAAAAGATATTTTCAGTATTTAGTTTAGATTTTGAAGATCTTTTTAACTCAATTAATATTGATGATATGATAAAAACACTAGTAAAATTACATAAAGATAATTTGTTTAAAAATGTCAAATATGATAGATTTGGCTCTCTACTTAGGTTAGTTCTAAAAGAGAATTATGTTTATCATAATGGTAATTATTATCAACAGATTAAGGGTCTACCACAAGGTGGCCCAGCTAGCAACTGTCTTGCCAATTTATATTTACATTATTTTGAAAATAGTTTCACAGACAACTTAGAATTTTATTTTTTTCGTTATATAGATGATATAATCATTTTTGGCAAGCAAGACAACTTTATACCTAATATTAATTTTTATCCACAATATCTTAATTTAATACAGACAAATAGTAACAGTTACGAAGCAAATTTTCTTGATATAGAAATTAAATTAAAAGATTATAAAATAGTTACTAATATTTATGATAAACGAGAAGCCTTTAATTTCAATATTATAAAAGTACCGCATTGGGAGAGTAATGTGCATGTATCTATATTCAGAAATATTGTTCTTAATTACACACTACGCAATAAATTTCTAGTTTCTAATAAATCAGAAAAAAATAAAAAATTATAAACATTTTACTAAATACTGTTTAATTCAAAACTACCCAATTAATTTTATTAATAGATATTTAAATAATGAAATTCTAAATAGTAAGGATTAAATTTCCATAGTTTTAAAAGGTTTATATTATAGATTTATTATTCTTCCTAGATAGTTTTAAATACCCCCAGTTTCTAGTTTTAGATAAAATTACTTTTTTAGAATATATTATAACTTTTAAACCATATTAAGAGTCTCTAAGTTAATGGTAGTATGTTTACATTTCTTATTTTATTATTTCTATTCTTTTCATACTTTTGCTAAGTGCTATTTTTCAGCCTTTGCTTTGTTTTGAAATTGTATTTGGGTCCAGAATCTGGCAATAACTTGTTTATTGTACTCAGATTTAGCGCGGGCTCTGCATTTCAGTATGCAATTTTTGGGTAAGTTACCTTTTCCTTATAATGGATTTAGATTTCCTATCCATTATTTCCATTTGGTATTTGCTCGGTATTATCAACAGAAAAAAGGGGGAAGGTTGGCTGGCCAAAAAACATGTTCAACCCCACTTTTATACAGAAGGACTTTTTTAAAGAAAATTTTATGTATACAAGCTGTCCTAAGTCAGCAATGTTGATAATGCTGAAGCATCCATTCTTTCATATTCTACTCTGTTATTTCAATCTTTCATATCTCCTTCTAAATTCTGTTGTCTTGTTATCTAGCAATTAATATTCTTTTAAGTATTAATCATGTAATTCATCTCTCTTGTAGAGAAATTTTGATTATATATATATATAATTGATTTTTTTATTTTTATTATATTTCTTTAAGTAATTAATACACAGATCTTTCTTATACGTAGGGTTATATTAGAGAAACATATAGCCGAAAGAAAGTGTCGAGGCATAATCTCTATAGTAAAAATTAAAAGTCTGTTGGTCTAAGGATATTTGAACTCTGTAAAACTATTATTAAATTAAAAACTTTTAATTTCACCAAATGCATATTAATTTTAAGCAATCTTATGTCTTATAGATAATATTAACCATATTAGATATTTTCAAAAGCAGCTTTCATTAAAATCATTTCTGAGACGCCTTTGTTAAGCATCGATCCACAGTGCGCCGCCATACTACTGATAAGCAAAAAAAAAAAAAACTTATCTTGCGGATTGCCTGCTCTGCCACAAATTGTGCTACCAAATGAAGGTTATGTATAAAGAGTAGACATTAATGAAGTATGAATGAATCAACACACTGTGCACTAACATTATATTTTTCTTAAACCATGCTATGTTATCGGGAAACCGAGACTTATTTTGATTTTCCAATACATTCAACATATTTATTCGACTTGTTATAAGCTTTATTTTGAGAAATTCATAAAAAGTTTTGCTTACTTAATTGAACTATATGAGGCCTGCGGCCGCCCCTTGTTTTTTACAGCCCGCGTGCGGTGCACTCACTGCACATCTGTTAGGATCGGCTCTGACTATTCCGTTATACCACAAACTTTTTATAAAGCCATGAATATGTTATTTAGATCGAAATATTAAACACCATTAATTAATAAGAACAGTAAAATTATATCAAATAAGAAAAGTTTTAACAGTATATCATCGGTTGAATAAGATCTCAAATTTAAAAATCATATCTAAGAAGCAACGGTACGAAACAAAAATTAATTCCGTTATAAATTTTTACTCCACGCTGGTCTAAACACTGAAAGAAGAATGAGAAATCTTATCTCTTCTGTTTTTTCACTCTACCTCTTACATAATGTTAATTTACTCTATTTTTACAACTATTTATTGTATGATAATCTATTTCATAGATGGGCAAATTGTAGCCCGCCTAAATGTTATATCGGCCTACCACAAATCTAAGAATAATTCTCCATTTTTTGCTTTTGCAAAAATTTCCATAAGAATCTGAATATTTTTTTGCACATGTGAAATATAGTTGCGAGGATTTGCATAGAAACTTATTTTAAAACATTTGCAAATGCAAAAAATGGAACCAATCTTGATGGAAAAAAATATTTTTATTAAAATATACACATTTGCTTTTACATTTCGTTGAAAAAGTGTTTCTTTTATATTTTATTTTATACACATTACCTTTGTTAAAAATTAAAAGTAAGTATAGAGTATGTGTCATTAAACTTCATACATCGTATTAGGACAGAAAGATTTTTTTTTTCATATATATCCATTATTTTAAATTTTTATTACGATTTATAATAATCTATAATAGGCCGTCAAACATTCTATTTTTATTTTTATCCATCATGCTCCTAATAAAGTTTGCCCCTCACTGACCTATTCAAATGTAATTAGCAAAAAACGAAAGAATATCCTAAATCATAGTGATATTAGTTCCAGATAAACTATAAAAGATCATGCTGCCATCTGTTGTTCACACTAATTCTTAGGATAATTTTTTGAAAAAAAGCCATTTTCATTCGTCTATTACATTTGAAAAAATTTAAGTTGACTATGAGAAAAAGAGCGTTTTTTTTTTCTTGAATATATTCTCCCCCATTTATATTAATAGGAAATTTTTAGAATAAATTTAAAAACCTTCAGTTTCGTTTATAAAACGTTCCAAATTATACAGAATTTATCTGGAAAAATTTCAGGAGAATCCTAATGCTTGGAATTCTTTTCCTCAATTCTTTAAAAGCAATATTTTCCTTTCATATGAATTATACTAGATAACGAATTGATTTATTTTCCAAGTTCTAAAATCTTTTTCATGATTAGAGAAACCAACTGAAAATTTTGAATGGATGGATATTGTATCATAAAAATATGGATACCTTAAAATAAAGTCAACCTGTAGCTTTGAATATACTAAAGCATAGGTTCCCACTCAAAGAGGTTCCTACAGCCCCTTTGGAAACCTTGTGACTGCTATATATATATATATATATATATATATATATATATATATATATATATATATATAAAATATAATATATATAATATATATAATATAAATAATATATATATAAGGGGATCTCTGTCAAATTAAAATTAATTTGGGGGTGCGTGGACAACGTTAGGGGGTTCGCGAAAGGTATAATATAAAGTAAAATATTTGTAACCCTTTTCCATTAATGTGAAAAAACGACTTTTACGTGTTAAGAAAATTTAGAAAACAACATTTTAAATTTTAGAACCACATTTTTAAGATCGGTAGATGTAAAGTACAAGCAGTGACGTAACGTACACCCATGCATTGCGGGGGGATGCAGGGATTCTAGGGGGCCCAAAGCTTGACTGAAGCAAAGAAAGTATTTGGGCTAGGGGCTCCAAACCTGAGTTTGCAGGGGGGCCCTAATATTCTCCGTTACGCCACTGAGTACAAGTAATGACAAGCGTCGCACGACGGAAGTTGCTGCTGTCTATACAGGTTTAGAATCTCGCCGCTACATGTAATAACTTGTCTATAGAATGGCAGTTAAAAAGAGATACATTTATTTATAATCAACAGTTTAATATTTTGTGTGTGTGTGTGCATAATCCGATATGTGAAGTGAGTGCAACAAATTTTTCTTAGTTTTGAACAACGAATAGTATTATTCTCCGTGTTGCTATGAAGATACCCATCTCATTGGTTAACTTATTTCACTGAAAAAAATGTATTGCTATATTTTAATGCACAAACAAAATTTTATAATTTGAATAAATACTACTTCAGATATCACAATGTTTCATTTATACTATATTTTTTTGTCAATATTTACCATTCAGGACCAGTGGCGTAGCTACCAATGGGCTAGGTTATGCCGTGCACCGGGGGCTTCAAGCTCAAGGGACCCTCCGACCATGCCCACCAAGCAAACCGAACTTACGATAATTTCTCCCACATTTAAAATATTAATTTTTAAAAGGTTGCAAAATACACCTAAAACCATAGCAACTCGAATTCGAACGTGTAGGGAATTCCAATAATTTCTTTCCGTTATTTGTATAGTGTTGCGAACTTTACTTATTAAAAAGTTTATATTGTTTTCGTTTTTTTTTTATAAACTATTACACTTAAAAATGAGTTTCAAGTTCCATGAAAAATTTTGCCTTACTTCTTATTACATCTTGAAAAACCTTGCACAGGAAGCAATTCCTCCTTGGCTACATTTTATTTTTAATAACAATATGATTCATAATAAGCTAGTTTTCTGTTTCAATATTTGGCAATCTACTGGTATCTGCGATAGACTGATGTAATTTTATTCCTCCTCATCTTTATTTAATATTTTTTTTTTGCAGAGATGGTTTTTTTAAAAAATAATTATAATATTATGTTGTACTTTTTTGTTCATGCATATTTTTTGTATCATTTCCTGTTTATCTCGGTGAACAATTTTGCAGCTGTAAGCCCTCTAGTAGGTGAGTTCGATCCTCCCAAATAAATAAATAGTCATGGATACCCCCAACGACGTTTTGGATCGACGGATCAAACTTGAAAACCATCTGATAAAACAAATTCGAGCATCACAGTTTTTCTCCAGCATAATGGATACGACACAGGACATATCAAAGGTAGATCAGCTAAGCATTGTTGTGTGGTATGCAGTAAGAACCAGATCGGAAAATAGACAGACAATTGATATAGAAGTAAAAGAAGTGTTTCTAGGCTGTTATGCAGCCATCAAATATGGCACGACAGATATAAACAAGCAAGTGACTACATTATCTATCGACAAAAATATCGACTTAAAAAAATGTGCGGGTCAAGGTTATGATGGAACCAATGTAATAAGCACAGAGTGTGTAATGGTGTACAAAAACAGATTAAGAATATTCAGCCTAACGCGGAGTACGTACATTACACCACCTATAATTTAAATTTGATGATAAATGAGGCAATTAGCGCAAGTGTGGAAAAACAGAATTTTTTCGCAATGTTGCTAGATTTGTATACCTTTTTCAGAAATTGCCTTAAGCGTAGCGATCTACTGTCAAAATTCAAGAGCGAATAGAATATATCTCTCTTAATAAATAAAATCCAATTAGATGGTCCAGTAGCGTCAATACGATATCTGCAATTAAAGTTCATTATATATATATATATACATATATATAACAAAAGCATTACCAGAAATAGTTCTCAAGAGCTTCACTAAAGATGAGGAGTGTGGTGAAACAGAGGTTACTGAAAAAAAAATGCTTAACTTCGAGTTTGCATTGCAAATTCTTGCACTATGTATTGAATGACACAAATTATACATCCAAAATTTTACAAAAGTGCAAGATAAATTTGGACGAGACAAGGAGATCTTTAGCAGAGTTACAAATTTATAGAAATGACTTCGAATCATTCAAAGCCTTTGAAACTGCAAGAAAATATGGTATAGATCCCCATTTTTAAAGAAAATAGGCAAATAAACGTTAACAAAAATTTTGATGAATCAGCTTCTGATCACCGAATTCAAAATCCGAAAGAAATATTTAAAATTATTATTTTTAATAAGGTACTATACACAGTATTAGTTCAATAAATACACGTTTTACTGGTATGAGTGAAGTCTGTCAAGTATTCAATTTTCTGAGATCAACTTTTTTACTAGATGTAGATGAAACATCTTTGCTACAAAAGTGCGACGAATTCCAAAATAGGTATTCTGATATAATGGACCCAAACTTTTTTTCCCTTTAACTTCTTGATATTTACCACTTAGTTCTCCCTAAAATAACCCAGGCATAGACTGTTTACCAATTATTTTAGGAAATAATGAGCAAATATGAAGTGCTAGAATGTGCGACCTAACAGAAGTATTTACAGAAACTTTATTATTCTATACAATTCCTATCACTTCTGCAGCAGCTGAAAGATCATTTAGCAAATTAAGAAACAGTGTGGGCCGAACTCGACTCCAACATTTATCGCTAATAGCAATTGAAAACAAAGTCACATCCAGCCAGGTTTTAACCGAAATTATTGATAATTATGTGAAATTTAAAGCTTGCAAACTAAATTGTTAATTTGTTGTTAGTAGTTAAGTCGGACGTTCATATAATAAACCTTTTATTCTTTATCGACATCGTTTTATTTCCTAATACCTATGCTATTATTTGTAATCTTTTTCGTTGTTGTTTATTTTTTTATTATTTATTACGTTACTTCTTGTCTTCCGGTTCCAGCAGTTCCTAAACTCTTCATAGCTAAGAGATCTGTCGGGCTGTTAAGTCATCGAACCTGGGCAATCACTAAAGCTCAAACAAGAAAACGCATTCACATACATGTAGGTAGTATGTGGCTTTGCTTTCCTATGTTTTGCAGAGCACAATAAAGAGCTGATGTTAAAGTAGCTTTGAATTTTTAAACTATACATATTTTTACTTGGCAAAACCCAACAACGATAGGGCCCTCATTTTTCTTTTGCACCCGGGCCCTTGGATACTTAGCTACGCCACTGTTCAGGACATCAAAGTTTAATTTATAATTTTTCTATTATGTATTGAAATATAATTATGGGGGTCAAGAGGGGGTTGTATTGAAGCACTATAAAACAGCACTTGGGGTTCTTGGCCAAATTTTTGGAATAAAATGGGTCCATAGGCACAGTATAAGTTTGGGTACCACTATTATGTAAAGGAAAAACGCTTTTCTAGAAACCAATGTCATTATAATGATATAACACACGTGTTGCTTAGCTCTAGAGGGAATTGCATTTATTATCAAAAAAAGAGAAAGGGAAATAGACACCGATTTTCATGTATTTTATTCAAATACGTATGACTATTTTTAAAGTTATTGATGTAATGCAATGGTCTTCGAACTTTTTCGACTCATGGAACTCTTAGAACTATGATGATTCGCGGAACCCCATTCCACAAACACACACTTAGAAGAATATATCTTAAAACATTTACAGTAGATCAACATGTGTTGTAGGTATTTTATGTAAAGACAAAAAAGTATCTCGTACTTATTATTCTCAAAAATTTTAAAGTAATCTTAATAACTTACTCATTAATAATATTAATTTGTGATCCACCTTTCCATGCATTGTATTTAGTAATTGGGATATCTGCTTGTATTTCTTAACACAAACTGTCGAAGTCTAGGTTTTTTTGAAGCTATCTGCAATCTCATTTCATATTCTATATTTAATTTGTTTTTGTAGCCACTCACGCTGATAAATATTTTTCTCTTAAATACATTGTGCAGAATGGCATTAAAATGTTTATAACCTTGTGTAAGATCCTGTAAATTTTGCATGAATTTGCAACCTAAAAACTAGAAGCTATTCTTGCTTAAATTTAGATTTCACCGGGATATATTGATATGTCGATAAGTTGTTCCCTCTCCTTCATTATGTGTTTTTTTCCACAACTGTAAAAAGGTGCATTTTCCATTAGAAAACTATTTAGTTTAAAACAATGTACTAACGAGTATAAAATTATTTCGTGGTATCTGGATTAGTAAACAATAGAATATTTACTGTCTAATAGGAAGTATATATAAAGAAAAAACATTTTAGTATTATTTATCATAGTTAAAAATATTACAAAATAAAGTTATGTGTCAATAAATTTTCAATTTTAAAGATTGGGATGAACTTAAGATACTTGTTATTGTATATTTTTGAATACATTTATAATTTTCTTTTTCGTTTTTTTTCTGTGACTCGTGGAATCCCAGAGTTCCGTAGAACGCAATTTGAAGACCACTGATGAAATGCAACAAATTTGCATAACTAACGCGTAAGGGGATTAACTGCAACACTGTATCATTTAGAAGCAAAATTATTCTAGCAAACATGCAGATAGTTGAATTGTCAAGAGTTTAATTATAGGCTATAACTGACATTTTGTGGAGAAGATAATAAATGTCCACTGGATTTAAAAAAGACAAACGATTACAACCTAATTTTTTTGTAGTTCCATCCTGAGATGTATTTAAGAAAACCATGAAAATGTAAAAAAATATCCTCTTAATATTGCAACAAATTGGAAGAAATTAATTAAATAATTTATTGTCTGTTAAAAATAATCAAAACTAATTATTTTATAATTAATATATATATATAAATTAATAGAGATTCCGTTTTGAACTGCTTTACTCATTGATCTTGGATTTATAATTCACCTGTAGACTGAGGTTGAAGTTCTAGAAGCAGTAATGATTCAAAGTTGTGTGGAAGAATGAAGTTAACAGATCTTGTGTGTTTGTGTTAGAATATGATCAAAAGGTGTTTAATAACTGCTTCCATTAAGTAATAGGTTTCTGTATATTAGCTCCACACACAATCAGGTAAAATGTTCCAATATCCTATTACCTTTGGAATATGTGTTTGTATTGCTCTGTTCCATTCATTATCCTATTATATTTGTAATAATAATTTTAGAGGATATATTCTACTACCGTATTATTTTGGAGAATACATTCTATGCGCTTGTTATATTAACAATGAATTCCACTACCATAATATATTTATTATGCCTTTCACGATCTTAATATATTTGTCACCTATATTCCACAACCTCATTATATTTGTGACCTGTTCCACGGACCTATTGCCGAGTAGAAAGATTAATGCTCATTAAATCTGTTGTGTTCTCACGTTGGCATGGTGTGGAAATTTGGATTGGAGTTTCCAGCATTGATGTCATCCTAGCCAATTGATCAAGGTTCAAAAACACGAGGTCCGTCACCAATATCTGTGTTGCTTTAGAATGCGACATTAATAAAAAATCAAATCCACTAGACTTTTAAAGTAAGAAAATAATTACACTCAAGAATATTACGCTCAGAGCCGGATACACTATACAGATTCCTCTTGAATATGTCCAATTTTCCTCAATTTTTAAGCAGATTAATTTTTGTACTACTTTTTAAATTGTTGTCAAATCAAAAGACAAACACATATTTGAAGAATATATATTTTTCAACATTAACATTATTTTTGTTGCAACAATCTGCTGTCAATCAAATAAAAATATATGAATTATTACCATTTATGAATGACATTGCAATTCATTTGAATATTACAAATAGTATATTTTTAGAGTTTTTCGATGAATTACATATTTTAGTTATAATGGCTATAACTAGAATCATTCGAAAATTTAAAATAGCTTAACTTAGTTAATTATTGTTATATTAATTGAAATATTAGAATTTGAGACTTAGAAATTGTGGAAATGTTTTACATAAGTACATTTTGACTTTTTTCTCTAAAAAAAAAAATCAATGTAGGTACTAGATTAATATAAACTGTTATTAATGATTTGAAAAATTAATGTCATTTATATTTTCATTTGGAAATATCAGACGTAATCACAAAGCAAAGTTTTTTTTTTTTTTTTAATCTTTTAAGAGACAAGGAATTTAGATAAAGAAAAAAGTTCATTAAAAACTTGAGATAATTCTGAGAAAACAATCAAGAATTAAAGGCAGCTTTGCACAATTTCATAAATAAAATATTTTATGAAAAATCACATCCAAAATTGAGAAACTAATTTAAAAAATAAGTTGCATGAGCACTAGATGTTTAAATTATAATCTGTTTTTAGAATTGTCATTTATATTTTTTTATTACCTCTTCGTGTGTAACGGAACAATTTAAAATATAAGTACTTTCAAACAGTGGCATACGCAGTCTACTTTTATGAGGCAGGTTTACATTTAAAAAAATGAGAAGAAAAAGCACCACAAGGTGCAATTTTTATTCTAAAAAAGATTATATTTTGGTAATATCCTTCATTTTGTCTATTCCTTAAACTTTTTAATAATAGACACACGAGTAAGCATATTTGTTTCTTATCACTGGTACTAGGTCTAAATAAAAATATCAAATTCAAAAATTTTGTTAAATATTAAGTGATTTATTGCTAATTTTTTTAACCCATTTCGTATTAAGTACACATTATACAACGTAGAATCTTATTTGTTATAGTTTGGCTTGCATTTTCAGTTTTAAACATTCTCTTATAACTCTTTCATGCTTGGTGGTACATCTGTAATACCACAATTTCTTATTCGTTTGTTGTGTGGTGGTACATTAAATGTACCACTTCTTTGAATGCTTCCGAAATTGATACTAGATGGTACATTCCTGAGCCACCACAGAGGTCAACTCCTAGCAGTTACTGAAGTTTCCAACAGATGTCTGAACCTAATTGTGTGCAATGTGTTTATACAGTAGTTCAATCTTTGATTAGCTGTGAGTCTGTAGAATGATATTTTTTGGATGTGACTGTGTTGTGTATTTTTAAGTGTAAATTAAAGTGATTCTTGGGATATTTGATACAAATCAGGTAAGAACATGTTGTTGTTGGCGTGTCCATGATGTGCAGATTAATAAAAAGAAAAGAAGCTTTAGATCGCTCCGAAACTGTCGAAGACAGCTTCGGCAACCTCAACAGCTTTATCAGAGAAGATCAAATCTTCTCAGATGATCTTGAAAAGCCGGGCATGAATTGCTGGACAGCTGAGGAAATGTTGTGGAGACAGCTGAACATTAGGACAATGATTTGTGTAACTTCTTTGTCCATCAGTTGAGATTTTCATTCCCTTTTACGTGCTTTACTCTAAGTATGTAATTAAATAAGTCAATAGTACAGTAATTAATACCTCACTTGTGCATTGCTAGTATGAAAATATAAGAGTTCAAAAAAGTACCACCATGCTATTGAAGGCGTGACTCAAATGGTTCATGTCCATTTCCTCATTAGTGTTACACAGATAGCAAAGAGGACTTGACAGTATTTTTATACAATATACATATTTGAATAGAGGATCGTAGCTAGTAGCGAGGCGGAAACGGGCAACAGATCTGTCCCTTGCCCAAGATGGAATATTTATGATTTCCTCGGCCTAATTCTTGTCTTTGTTTGCCTCTTATGTTTTACCAATAAGCCTCTCTAAATGATTTTTTAATTAACTGTTTGACAGAAAAGAAAGGAATTGGTATATCTGTTATTTGTATAATTTTGGTTACTTTTTTTTTTGCCAGGAAATCTGCTGTTTAATTTCCTTGGAGTCAACAGTATACTGGTACTCACTAAAATGCATTTTTTTATGGTTTTGTATGCATACAATGTAGATCTACCTCCTTGTGATGAACTCCTGGGTAATGCTGAATGATCTACAATTTTGGTATTATGTGCTGCTCTCAAAGAATAATACATATATATTATACACTAGAACAGGGGTGGGCAGACTTTTAGGGGTACGGTCTACTTCCAATTTTTTTCAAGGTGTTGCGGTCCACCCAGTATCAGTGACACACACAAGGGGGGGAGAGGGTCCATGGATCCGGACCCTCCTCCATTGACCATGATTTCTTTTCGATTGATTATAATCCCATATATATAGTACGTAAAATTTAATTAAGTATTTGTTATTAATAATTTTATTAATTAATGCTAATTATTTATTAAATAACTTATTTCTTACTCTTCTTTGTTCCCAATCTACAAAATGAAAAATAAATTACGTTTGGCAGCGTATTAGGGTAGGATATAAGAATGGTAAACATTTGACCCTGGACCACCGCACCACGCCTCCTTTGAAAAATTTACGAGTGCGCCCACTGCCCAGGGTCGTAGGTATGGTGAGGTAAGGAAAAAGTCAACGATATTTATTATAACTTAATAATAAATACGGAATATATGTGCTTACCTACGTAAATGAAATGAAAAACTCACTTTTTTGGAACCGCGTTTAAAGCATAACGCGAAATACGAACATAATAATAACAGCCACAAATATCTAATGATGCATTTATTATCAAACAATTCAAAATACATTAAAGAATAAAACATTTCCAAGTAAAGTTAGTTCTCATAATTGCAGTCAGTAAAAGAATTAGTCTGCTTACTGTCAGCCAATCTTGAATATTTCCGTATACAATTACTAACGGCTCATCTTCAGGCGGTCACTCCAAATTGTCTTGGCGGTCCACCGGTCGATTGTGATCGACGTAATGCCCACCCCGGCACTAGAACATGAGGGTATACCCAAAAGAAACTGAATTTATTTTTATAACTTATTTATTCAAACTTTAAACACAAGCTTTCCATCACCTTCAAAGTACTATCCACTTGCTCTAATACACTCATCTAATCTTTTATTTCTTTTTCAAAAACGTTAACACTGATTTCTAAGATGCTGTTTTTGATGGTTTGGTGTACTGATGTTGACTATGTAGAGAGATAATATGTATGTGTGCCTTCCTACATAGTATGCATATATTTTTTATTTCATGAATAAATGCTTTCTCTGAGTAGGCTTGTTACCTTATTTTTTGAAACCCTTACATACTTTAAAATTATCTTTCATCAGAATATGCAATAAAATACATATTTAGTAAATATACAGAAACAAGTTTTAGAAAAATCTCGAATACTTGTACATAAGGTAGCTTTTCTTAAATATAATTCAATCGTTGTATCCTAAAACTAGAACAAGGTGAAAAGTATTTAAAAGATACTGTTAAGCCTTACACATCTCCATATTCTGAGAATAAATTGTAAGCATCACTTAATTGATATAAAAAATGTTACACAAGTGACCCACAAATAGGTTTTTTTCTTTACTTTAAAAAGAACATAAAAGGAATTTAGAAAACAAAAGCATAAAAATGGTTCATAAATTTTCCAATAAATATTAAATACTCAGATTAGGAATACATCGCTTATTTCTCATTTAAAAAACACAAATGAAATGCAGAATTGATAACTTCTAAAAAAAAGTTTTAGCACTGAGATATTACATGTTAACCTAAGTAAATATGAAATTGCATTTATCAAAAGAAATAGACGAATCAAATTGCTCCGATTTAAACACGAGTTTTTACAAGGCTATTTTTTAGTCTAATTCATTCGCAACCCACAATTTAATTCTATAACAAATTCATAATAAGGTTTTAAATGAGTAATTTTTTATTTGATAGCACAATGTGGAAATGATTTATTTCTAATATAATTCTGTTATAAATTAGAACTTGTGTAATATCTATTTATACTTAATGCTCTCTAACAAGCAACATAGGATTATATAGGATATTTGAAGATGAATATTCCGATTAAATGGAAAAAGTTAGAAAAATGCAACTCTTATTTTTTAAAACACAATTTATTTTAGCAAATAAATAATCTTAATTCTCATGTTCTGTGGTGAATCAATAACTTTTCTCATGGGATTGATTCTTCTTTCAGGAAGAGTTGTCAAGATATTTATTTTCAGAAACTGTAACAAAAAATGGAATATAATATTTGAAAATACTCACACAAATAATCATATCTTTTTAAATCTGTATATTTGATTCTAAATACGAACTGTAAATTATATTTAAAAGTAAACTAAAATCTAAGATCTTTACATTTAGTCATATGAACTTAAAGAAACTAACTTCAAAATAGTACTAATTGTTGCCACACATTTAATTCAAAGTGTGTTTTTTTAAAACCTTCCCTTCTAAAACTTTCAATTAAAAGCTGTGCTCAACAAAATCAGAGGTGCAATCAAAAAATAAAATTACCTCTTCTAACTACTTTCCAAAAAATTTACTTCTTCACTTTTCAATGAATTGAAATGAAAAAAAACAAGGCTATTGTTTTTGTGCACTGTAAAAGTCAAAATTCCAAGAAAGGGGCTTATGCTGAGTTTCTTATCTGTATCACAAAGTCTGAATTACATCTTGGTCTGTATATTCATTATGGAGGAGCTGGAAACATCCTTTTCTTTCAAAAATTATGGAATGTGATCATTTCTCTGCAGAAGGTGTGTCAGTATGCATATGAATAATGGTCTTCGGAAATATGCCCAAATGTGCTTTCAACAGAGGAACTATGTTCGCTTTAGAATACTTATAGAACTACTTTGGAAGATCAGTTGCATGGAGACATCTTCCTCCGTAGATATAAATGCCCTATAAAATGCATTGCTAGAGGAGTGGAACTTAATTTAAGAAACTATGTTTAACAACATTATTGTCATTCAAATCATACTGTGATATGCATGCACATGTCAGAGGTCATCACAATTTATATTACCCATAAGGTTTAATTTTTTTCTGAGTTATTCTTTGCTTAACACTTCTCCTAGTCACATATTAATACAAATTTTGTTTTATGCAACAATTTTATATCATATGCAGTGTTAAATCCCCCCCCCTCTTTATATGTTATAATGAAAAAATCCTTCTACACAAATTTGTTAAATTATGATCCATTGTTTCTGACAAATTCATGATTTTCTGCATGCAAGGATCATGTGGGACACAAATGTATACAAATGATACTCCTCATTATAAGCTTAGTTAAATCTTCAATGCATTATCCCTATTTCTATTAAATTGACATTTGAGTGAATATTAGAATATCATGTTGCGATTCTGTTTGAGCCAAAAGAATATTACGTAAATTAAAATAGATAGAAGTAGATAGATAGTAAAAAGATAGAATAGTTCTAAGATGAATTATGTATACATGAGAGGAATTTGTATTATGACATAACAATAAAGTTGAAGAAAGTAACATATAACAGATCAGTTTTCCAGATGCTGGAGACCCCAAAAAATGCTAAAAATATATTTGTTTATTAACTTGATTTTAACTTCAAACATGCTTTTATTTATAATACACATTAAAAGAAAACTAATAAAATTGCATGAACATGTTCATAAAAATACAAATGTTGCTAGATAAGCTAAAAATGATTTAAAAAAAGTACCTTAGAAATCAATCATTGTTGGGAGTTTGATAAACATTTTCAACAGATTTTATTTTTTAAAAAAAAGCATTATTAAGAAACCTAAGCATACATGTATATATAAAAAAGAATTATTTTCTGTTATACATTAAATATAACTTTAGTACAGATATCTCTTATAAAGGTATTAAAAATCAGGTTAAAAAAATCTCAAAGTAATTTTATTATAGTTTGTGTTGATAAAGTGCCAGAAAATTTTGCCTTCATATGTAAATACTATTAAAGTTAATTGATCGACAAATAATTTGATAATTATACACAGTAGTGCACACAAAATTTTTTCAAGGAGGGTGTCCATGGTCGTAAGTCCCCCAACTCGTACCATGCTTCAAGACAACACCAATTGATTCTTCTGATTTTGTTGATTTTATTAGCAAAAAAAAGCACAAAAAAATTATAATTAATAATTAGCATTAATTAAAAAATGAGTTGTTAATTACAAGTACTTAATTAAATTTTACGTTAATATATATAGGATTATCATGAATCGAAAAAAACTCAAGGGCTTTGGGGGGTGTCCGGACCCCTATGACACCCACCTTGTGTGCGCCACTGATTATACAGCTTTTATCAGTTCATCAATTTCTGATGGAGAAATACATAATCGTATTTTGGCTTTTAATAAACAATTAAGAATACAAATTAATATAAATTTTACATTTCGACATGTATTTCTTACTCCTAATTTTCATAAAAACCCAGTCCAGTTTAGAACAGTCCCTAATGGTTTTAATACATATATCAGCAAATCACAAGTAAAATTCTTCATGAAATATTACAAGATACAATAAATAATCTTAAATCCACAGCCATACTTAAAAATAGTAAAGAACTTATTGAACAAATTAAAGATTTTAAAAAAATGTCTTCGGTCTATAGCAGAGGTTCCCAAACTTTTTTGTCTCATAGACCCCTTGCCATGTTTTTCGATTTGGGGTAGACCCCTGCTTACGTAATATCGAATTTTTGAAAAATTTTGTAACTTAAATGTGTTTATGACAGCTGGTACCGAGCTTAAAGATTTAAATTTCTAACTGCAGTTAAGTTGGGAAACTTAAGAGAAACATGTTAATTAATTTAAAATTTAAGTGATGCATAAAATAACTGATTAAAAAACCAATGTTTATAAAGATAGGTCACTTTATAAACATATTTTTTCTGGTATTTCAATAACAAATTTTCAACATTTGTCATCAATCTTGTCAGGTTTAACCCTAAATTTCCTCAGTTGGTAGTGTCCAGCTGACAACCATACTGAAACTCCTTCTCGCTAGGAAAAACAATTAAAAACTTTCCCCAATACTCTATAATTCGAAATAAATAACAGGTATGTCTCTTTAAGGCCAAAATTGCTCGAACATCCGTTGCTAAACTTTACTTTAAGATCTCCGTTACTTCCTGTTTCGATCAGTTCCTCTTGTAATAAGACATTTTTTTTCAATGGAACCATAGGAATTCATTGCCTTCTGTGGTAAATACCAAGTAAATGCATTCTCAAGCCTAGTTTCAAAATCTGAATAAAGGGAATTAAAATGTTGAATCTAGGTTAAAACGTCATTTTCCTAGCAGATTGACTGTGACCAATTGGGAAACTAGGAAAATTGGCTACGTCCAATATTAAACTCTTTTAGCATAATTCAGGCAAGAAATGTTGAAGTGATGGTCCTTGTTTTGATAAAACTTATGGTGTCACATAACTGCAAATTATCCTCATTAAATTTAGTAAATAAATGTGTTAAATAGGTACAATCTGGTTTCCTTTTGGTTAAATTTTCTTTTAAAATTAAAATCACGATCTGGTTTAATGAAAACAACTGTCGTAGACCTTCATTTACACCTCAGGGACCCCCAAATTATTTTCTTGCTGTCATGGACCCCGGAGGTCTGTATAGACCACTTTGGGAATCACTGGTCTATAGTTTAGATTTTGAAGATGTTTTCGACTCTATTGATAGTGATGATATAATAAAAATACTTTTAAAATTACATAAAAATAATTTATTTAAAAATATTAATAATGATAACTTTAGCTCTCTCATTAGGTTTGTAGAGAGAAATATATATACTTTTTTATATACAGTGGTGGCCAAAATTGTGGACACTTTTTAAAATTGTTATGTATTTCAAGTTTGTATGCTTATAGAAAATGTTATGCCGTGCAAAGTGTTTTATATCATTTTAAAGATAATTCAATACGGAATTCAATACAAAAAAAAATTCAAATATTTGCAACGCAAAAAAAGTTATGCAGCAATAACTATCGATATACACTACTGATGACTGCAGTGATTTTTCGGTGCTTATTGAGGTAGCCTTTATTTTTTACTACAGCTCCCATCGATATTTTGTTGAGCTGAAAATAGTTTAAAGCTCTTCTTTTGTTAGTACATGATGCCAGGCAACAATTGCATACTCAATTAGTTCCTTTTATTTCATGGGTACCTCATTTGGGCAAATCTTCAAACAGTGCCCCAAGTTTTTGATAGGATTGAGGTCAAGACTGTTCCCTGGCCAGGACAACAACTCAAATGTTCTTAAAACGATACCAGTCTTTCGATAACTTTACTGAGTGGCAAGGAGCAGAATCTTACTGAAAAATAAATGAAGCATTGTTAGTAAACAGAACCCTGATGGAGGTAGAAGTTTGGATTCTTGAATGGTGACAGTGTATTTTTTGACATTCAGTGTCCCATCAATGATATGAAGACGACCGATACCATCTGCTGATATGCATGACTAAATAATAAAACACTATGTGGGTACTTCACAGTTGCCTGGATGCAATCAGGGTGTAGCATTTCTGCTATTCTACGTCTTACATATTTTAGGCTATCACTACAAAATAACGATATTTTAGTTTCATTTCTCCCTTTAACTTGTGACCAATAATCATTTGTCCAATTAATGTGTTCCAATGTCACTGCAGTTCCTTTTAGCACAGCTGTAAATTGAGATAAGGCTTTTTTCATGGAATTCTACTTCTCAGTTGAACATCTGCTAATCTTCTTCTGATTGTTTTTGAACTGACAGAAACACCAGCATCATTCAAATCACTTCTGACGGCCGTTGATGTCATTCTTCTATATTGGAGACATAGTATTTTTGTACTTCAGTCATTAACAGATGTCGTGTACCTTTTTTTGGCTTTTTTATTAAATTTTTCTCCTGATATCTTAAACAAAACTTTCAGTCTCCAGATGTAGCTACTAAACCACCCACCTATCTTGCAACTTTAACATTGGAAAGACCACTTTCTAGTCGCGCGTCTCTTTCTAGGTGTCCAATTTACTCTTTTATTTGATGTCATTGCTTCTTGACTAAATATGAATGTTGTCTTGGCCAGGACACAGCCTTGACTTTAATCCTATCGAAAACTAGGGGCACCATTTGAAGATTTTTCTCTGAATGAGGTACCCATGAAATAAAAAAGAACTAATTGAGGATGTAATTGTTTTCTGGCATCATGGGTAATAACAAAGGAAGAGCTTATAACTATTTTCAGCTCAATAAAACATCGATGGGAAGCTGTAATAAAAAGTAACGGTTACCCAACTAAGCACTGATAACTCACTGCAATCATCAGTATCTAACGTATATCGATAGACACTGCAGCATAACTTTTTCTGTGTTGTAAATACTTGAATTTTTTGTGTGTGTGTGTGTGTATTGAATTCAGTATTAAATTATCTTTAAACTGATATAAAATACTTGGCATTTTGTGCAACGCAACATTTTCTATAAGCATACAAACTTAAAAAACATAACAATTTTAAAAAGTGTCCACAATTTTGGCCACCACTGTATATATATATTATAGCGATAATTATTGTCAACAAATTAAGGGTTTGCCACAAGGTGGCCTAGCTAGCAACTGTGAAGCGAATTTATACTTAATTATTTTTAAAATAGCTTCATTGACAACTCAGAATATTACATTTTTCATTATATAGATGATGTCATTTTTGTGGCAAACAAGACAATTTTGAGCCTAACACTAATTTTTATCCTCAATACCTTATTTAATACAGACAAATAGTAACAAATATGAAGCAAATTTTCTTGATATATAAATTGAACTAAGAGGTAATATAATAATTACTAATATTTATGACAAAAGAGATTAATTTAAATTCAATACTATATACCACATTGAAAAAGTAATGTACATGTTTTCAATATTCAGAAATATTATCATTAATCACATACAACATAACAAAATTTCTTGTTCCAAATAATTCAGAAAAATAAAAAATTATAAACATTTTATAAAATACTGTTTAATTATAAAATACACAATTAATTTTATTACAAGTTATTTGTATAAAGAAATTCTAAATAGTACAGATTAAATTCTTTAAAAGATTTATAGTTAATTTTTTATTATAGATTTTATCATTTTTCCTACTTGATATAGTTACCTATATATTCAAATTACAGTTAAAATTAATCTTATTCCTTTAGTTTTATTTGAACCATAGTAATATTTTATATAGACAAATATAATCCTAGAGTCTCTCAAGAAATGGTAGCATTTATACATGTACTATTTAATCATTTTAGTACTATTAATTTCATACTTTCGGTTAAGTGCTATTATTCAGCCAATACCATGCTTTGAATTTGTATTTGGGTCCAGAATCTGCCAATAACTTGTTTACTGTACACAGATTAAGCGAGGGCCTATGCATTTTTGAATGAAATTTTAGGTAATATACCTTTTTCGTGTAATGGATTTAGAAATTATATCCATTACTTTCAATAGGGTTTTGCTCAGTATTATTAACAGAAGGGAGGAGGTTTGACTAGCCAGAAAACTTGTTACCCCCCCCTTTATATAAATTATCCTATATATAAGAGCTGTTTTAAGTTAGCAATGTTTATAATACTGCAGCCTTCCGATTTTTTAAAATTCTAATATTTCTTTATAAATTCTAATATCTTTTTAAATTTTAATACCTGGGTTTTTTCCCCAAAAATTTCTGTTTTTGTATGTTTTATCTTTAATGTTCTAATGATTTATGTCTCTATAGTAGAGAAGTATACATATATATATATTTCCCAACATCAATGTTCTAAGGGGAAAAAAATTCATACATTTCTTTTAAAACAAGGCATAAGAATATTCATATGATCATAATATTTTTAAAAAACTAAATTTACTTTAACATAAATGGACAAGAAAACGTACAAATTGCTTATCTGGAAAAGTATATTAACATAACAGCAAATATAAATATTAGCTAAGAATTGAATTTTTTTCTTTTCAAATTTCTAAATGCGCAATAACAAAAAACACAAAAAATATTTTTCGCTCGAATTTTTTTATGTGTATTTTGTGACTTTCAAAAGTTGTTTTCTCCAAATATCCTTACATCTGTCGATCAAAGGTAACACAGTGAAAAAATATAAAGATAATTGAAAAATGATATTCATAATAAGCAATATCTTTTAACTAATAATAAAACACTGATTCATATAGAAAATTCTAGAGATCAATCATGCTGAGATAGTTCTCTATCAATACTTAAAAGTGAATAAACTACAAATATTTTTTCATCAAACAGTAAATACAAGTAATTTTAAGAAATAAATACAGTTTTTTTTAATCACATTTTTGTAAAAAGATAAATGTTTATTTAAGCCAATTAGCAGGAATTCATATAATTAAATGTAAATAATTATTAATAAATATTATCAAAAATGAAGTGAAAATAGATTTGTTCACTTAACACATAAGCCTCACAAAAAATGACTTAAAAATGCATTAAATACCCAAATAGTCTTTTCAAAGAAAGAAGGAAATACTTATTTAAAACATATTTTCAGATGTGCTATAAAAATTATATTCAAGAAATTCAGGTAAAACAAATATTTACGATCTGCTACTTCTGTAAATATCCAATGGATTGTTTGAAAGGAGAAAATAAAAAAAAATTTAATTAATTTAATACTTACTGAAATGGAACAATTTGAAGCATTTAATCAAAGCAGTTTTCACTCTGTCCGAATTCATCCATTAAACGGAAGAATGCATATTTCATATCATACTTCATCTCATACCAGTAATTAACTACACAGGAAAAAAAATTATTATTATTTCTTCTATTTAAAACTAAATTTTGAAAAACGGAAGTAAATATCCACATGTAAAAATAACAAAGCAGATGTAAAAAAATAACTCTTCAGAAGGACATTCATTTAACATTTTATTAAATAAATTAATATTCACTTACTATTGCTTTGGCATTCCCTTATCCAATATTTAAATATGTAACTTTCAGTTCAGGCAGAAATGAGGTCATTTCAATGAAATCATTCGAAATAAGAAATTTTTGCTTTTACTAATACTTAACAACTAACACCTTGTCGAGTATATCCCACCTTTATCTGATAGCATTTCACGAGATTTCCAAGTAATAAGATCAATTTGATTGGAATTCACTTATTCTTTTTTTGGAAGAAAAAAAATAAGTCAGCATGAATACAAGTCTTATTTTCTACAGAATCAACAGCCAATAATTTATATAATTTTATTTATTAATCTATAATAAATTGCTATAAATCTAAAAGCAAAACAATAAATAGAAGTCTATCAAGACAGTATACGCTAAAGTTAAATGGCCACAGTAAAGTATCAGTAAACTCTTAGGAATTAAGGTTAGAGGGTTAACCATATATCATCTTATTACCATTTCATTATGTATATATACATAGTTATTCAAATAATGTAAACAACCAACAATTTGCCTGGTCTTTCATACTGATTGCATAAGGATAAGTATTAGAATTTTTTTACAGTAATAAAAATAGTACATATATTATTCTATTGTTAGATAACAATTGTTACTAGACTGTGAGAGAGGTGGGTTTGTTTTGGTATATTTCAGAAATCTCGGACTTTCAGGGAAAGCAAATTATTCGAACCCATCTAGTCGCAGTATGTATAACCGCAAATGTTTTAGGTGTTTTTCAAGCTACAGTATTAAAAGTCACAACCGCATGCAAGTGAAAAGAGGTTCTGCTGAACACAACCAAGAATGGAAGCAAACGATCATTGAAGCAGATCGTGACCGAATGTGGTCTCAAATTGTTGCATGACAAAAAAGCCAGCCTTAAAAACTTAAGAAAACGATACGGTCAGATGAATCATCGCTTACACAGTTCTTATAGAACACGACATGTCTATGTCTGGTACAACATATATGAGGACTGCTTTCTTTTAACTATAAAGCACAGAGGCAGCTCTGCCCTGATTAGTGCAGCAATCTTGTAGCTTCCTGCAAGCCCGAATGTCATCTAAAATGAAGAGTAAGTGAAAGAGAGAAGTATATGATCCTTTTAACCGACTAGATGCACCATATGTTGCAAACATATTTTCTTTCAAAAGATGTCCTTTTCTATATCATTAGTGCTCCAATCTGTACAGGTCAGGTGTGATTAGAAGAACATGCAAATGAAATGATACATCTCTTATGATTGAACAATAAGTCAAAATTCAGTAAGTCGACCTCATAAAACAACAATTTATTGCTTTAAAATTTTTGTATTCATATTCAATATTTCATGAATTTCTTATATGATTTGTAAAATACACAATTAAGCAAAGAAAATAATTAATTTCACAAAAAGATAAACTTGCTTACACTCTCTAAAAATCAACTTTAACAAACATTATCATGAAAAAATCTAGCTAGTTTCCCAGTACATAGAAAAGATTTACATGAAACGTTTTATTCAGGTATTCAACATAACTCATCAAATTGTTCTACTAATGATATATTGAGCATAGATGTTCAACCAATTTGTAAATGATAAAATTAACTGAAACAGTAAAGCTTACAAGTAAAAAAAAGTTATGATTGGCCTTAAAAATTTTCAAATGTGATCAAAATTCAAGCTAAACATAGCTAGAAACAAAATATTTTGAAACAGATGACAGCCTTTGAGCTTTCCTAAATCAGTAGCCAGCAAACTTTCGTGAGAAAAGAGCCATTTATATGGCAACGCGATCGCAAGAGTGAGGAGAACCTTCGATATAGGTCATGATCAAAATAGTCATGGTTCAATAAATATTTTTCTTCATATTATTTAAATACAGTTTTACTTTAAACAACATTTTAAATTCTTTTAAAAACTAAGAACTATCAAAGATATTTTTATTTTTGTGACTGAATAGAAATCACAGTCAAAATATCATAAAGTTAAGAATTAAAATTCTCTAGCTGCATGAAAAAAAAATTTCCTGCTTACATTAATCAAGATTGGCATTAGTTGTTCTTTCATATAAGTCATTTTAATGCTCTCTTTAATAATCCTTAAGCGTTTCATAAAATACGGAATGTGTTTTATCTTCTGTTGGGGCTTACCTCTAGTTATTCATGAGAGCTCCCAAACTACATGTACGTAAAAAGTAAACATTGCTGGAAATAAGTTTAAATATCTTTTCACGCCAATATATTCCTAATAAATTTGACTTTTTTTTAGAACTAATTTTAATATTTTTGCTGTTTCTCAATAACTTTTCAATAGAAAAAAAGGTTTATTGCCAAAATGACTGTCTTAAACCAGCAAAATGTTTAAAGTTACATAAAAAAACAGATAAATTTTTCCACTATGTAATTATTTTTTTCTAATGATACAAAGAGGCAGAAATCTAAAGAGAAGTAACCATCTATGCAAAAAGCCGCGGTTTGCCAACCTCTGTCCATGATCCCTTTCTATCATTGAATAAAGCTGTGATAATTTTGGAAATACTTAACCTTCACTGTTAAAAATAGCAATCAGAATAGCATTTTGCAGTTATCTCCTTCTTATAAATGACTAAAACTAAGAACAGTGTTTTGATTTGTTTCAATAATTTGATTATACGAAAGAATAATCGACATGTTTGTATAATAAGATATATTCCATAATATCACATACTTTTGCAAATATTTAACTTCAAGTCAGATAAAATTGAAATTATAAAGGTGATTATAATATGTAAATCAACAGAATGACAATTTCAGATTTTTTCTAAAGTTTAAACAGCAAACTTACCTGCAATGCAAGAATGAGACTGTTCAACATGATGAAACCACAGAGCTGGTAAGTATAACATATCACCTGCTTCTAAGATTATGTGATATTTCTTTAATTGTGAAACCATAGGAAATTTTTTATCATTATCTAACTTTGGATCAAAAGGTACCCATTTTACCTGAATAAAATATTAGTGGAAAAATGAAATTAAAGAATTGAAATCAATTATATGAGAGAAGTTCAAAATAAAATTAAAAAGAAAAATTTATATAATCGATCTCAACTTCTCCAGAATCAATAATGGATATTAAAAACGAGTTAAACAATACTACAAAGTAATCAACATTCTTAACAACATCAATATACTTAAAAAATGATATCAATGATGCTCATTTGAAGTTATTTTCTAATGGGACTGTGGATTGGTGTTTTACCATTGCAGACATAGTACACTCCTAAGGCAATTTAAGAACTAATTTGATATTGGAGTGTTATGCGCCAAGAGGGCGGCCTAGCTGTGACAAATCGTTAGTAAAATAATTTTAAAGAACTATTTTGAAATATATTTTAAATAAAGAGTATAGGAATAGATTGAAAATAACCAATATCAATCTATAATTAATATCAATATAATAATAATATACAATAATAATCATATAAATTAGCAATAATTATTATACATAATAATAATCATATAATATAATAATAATTATATATTATAATCATAATATAATAATTATTTTTATATATAATAATAGTCATACAGTATAATTGGAAAATGTAATTATATTATATTATACATAAAATAGTTACATAATAAATATTAAAATTAATCAATAAATAAAATCAATTAATTATTGCAGATAATTTGCAACATTCCAAAAATTGCGAGTTCCTTTAATGAATTACATTGAACAATGAATGTTTAAAAATACATTTAAAAGTAAAATAAAGTGGAAATGCGCAATTTGCAGCATTAATTAAAAACTCAGCCCTCATATTTTTAAAAAATATCCAGGTACTCATCATATTAGAAATATCTATATTCGAAAATAGCACAAAATATAACAAATGTCTAAAGCAGTAGCTTGAAGAATAATTGCAATGTAAATGGTTAAATTTTTAAAGAAATCGAATTAAAATCGCCTGAAATTAATAGGGTAAATCAACTACAGTATATGTCATACCCATGGCAACCACATAATCACACCATCTTGGTGAACATAAAAAAACAACTTGGCTTCTTGCATTTCGATATCAAACTATCACTGATATTTCACCAAATTGTGCATAACAATACATGAAATAATGAAGAAATAACAAAACATAGGAAATTTAATACACAATAAAATCATAATATTTCGAGACTGGAAAGTATTAAGATTCATAATGTGTCAATAAACTTAAACATCTCATAAAAATAAATGAGAGTAAGCAGAACTATATAATATTTAATTTTAAACTTCCACTATGTTTTGCTATGACATATTTGAAAAAAATACTATTTACATATTTAAAAAAAACCTATTTTATAGAGTTCTTCAAATCGTGAAAATTTGTTTTACATAATACATTTTCTGTTCCATTTACATTTAGTTCACTAAATAAAATGTAAAATTAATGATTTATATTGACAAAAAATTTATAATCTTGGTCTCAGCTGACGAAGTGTATAAATTTATAGAAATATGCATTTGATTCCTTTAAATGAATTCTAGAAATTTCTATCTTCTGGAGTTTTATATAAATAAGCAAATGGATCATTAAAAAGCAGATTCCTCTTTAAACCATGTAGAAAAAAGAAGTCATAAGGCTTATCTGCCTCTGGACAAGAGGAAACATTATGTTCAGCCAGCATAATATTAATCACATGTTAAATAATTAAACATATATGTTTGAAAGTGTCTGAGGAATTTTTTTAAACTTCAAACTATATTATTTAAAAAAGTTCCATCAAACATCTCTTATATTCTAAAAGTTATTAATTAGTCTATTTTCTGATTACAAAGTAACTTTATTTTTTAAAAAAATGAATTATTTATATATATATTTGCAACAATATCCACTGCATATTTTTCTAGGCACCCATATTCTGACAAAAGTAATTTCTCCCAAACATTTCTCAGCATTAGAGTAACTATTTTATTTCTTTAAAAAAAATCCTCTTAAATCTATTTTTACTTAGCTTGTTCTTAAATGCAAAAAAAAAAAAAAAATTCTTACACTATTAAAATTCGAAGGTAAACAAACGTATCTATGTATGTATGTATGTGCGTCTATCTTCCCACGAACCGTACGACGCAGAAATTCGCGGAAGGTACCAAAAGATCGGGAACGATCCGAGGAAGCCGTTTTGCCCATTTATATTCCGATATTGTAATTAGTTTTAAAGATATTAATTAAAAACCTTAAAACGCCTAATTGTTTTAACTCCTATCGGTTGTTTATTTGGCAAAGCTTCCGTTCCGTTTCGGCTGAGCGGTGATCCGACGTTTTTCCACCATCTTAAAATTGCCATCCAATTTTTACTTTTGAAATCAGACAAAAAAAATTACAGAATCGGAAAGATCATTTATTTCGCCACGATACGGTATAGTTTTTTTTTTTTTGTAAAATAAAAATATCTTCTATTTTTTTCGAATTTTTTAAAAAAGTGTTAAAATTGATGTGTTTTTATGAAAATTATTTCTAAATCGTTGCGTATGAATTTATTTTCGTGTTATTAAATCAATATTCTACACTAATTAACTTCAAGTTTTTCTCTTTTAGAACCATTTATTTAAAAAATAAAATGACCAAAATTTTTTTTCCTGCGATTTTTTAAAAAAATAGTCCAAATTTTTACTCAACATTGAATAACTTCGTCATTTAGGAAGCTAATCGCAAGAAACTTTTTTTCCGTTTATAAAAAAAATATTATCCGTAATCTGTACGAAGATTGAAAAAAATTGCTTTAAAATTACGGATTTAAAAAATTTTTTTTGTGATTTTCGTAAAAAACCGTTTTTGCGAGAAATAATTTAAACAATATTTCTTGTAGATTTTTTATTTAATTTATTTTTGCAATTAATTTGTGAAATTTCAAAACATTATCGTGAAAGTTAAGCTCTCAAAAAAAGAAAAAGTTTAAAAAAAATTCTCAATTGCGTCAAGGTTATTCACTTTGCGTTTGCTTTCTGTTTGGAAGACGGGAAAGGGGTTGCAGTTGTTTTAAGTCTTTCGCTGACGTAGTAAAAAGGGGAATTCCCTTATATCATTTGGCACGCGACACAACCGATAGTTTTTTTTATTCTTAAAGATTGCTTTATTGAAGAACAGTAGAATATAAAAAAAATATATCATAAAAAAAAGGAAATATTCTGAAATATATTTTTATTACATGTATTATTTTCTTTTTGAATTTTATACTGTGAATATGTAAATAAAGGCTTATGAACATTTTAAATCAATTTTATCATAAAATAATTAATAAGTTAGTTTTGTATAAAAAAGTTTTTCTCTTCAGATACGTGTTTAAATAATTTAATTAACACAGTGTCGAATGAAAAATTAAAATAAAAAAATTAAATATTTTTATCAGACAGTATTATTTTTTTTTGAATGTTTTTTTTTTCAGTGAATGTGTACTTATAACTAGGTTTTCCCACATAGTGTTTTTTTAGCACTTACATATGTTTAATCAAACATCCAAACGTTTCAAGAGCTATCTGTAGAATTTTTTTTATTAGTATTTATAGATAATGGATTTAAATAAATATATTTTTTAAAATCAAAGGAATATTTCTATTATTTTATTATTAAATTAATTATCTGTTAATAAAAAGTATATCGCCTATTATTTTGGATAAAAATACGTTCTAGAGACATTTTTAAGCTAAGTAGCGATTGATTGATTAATGAAAACCTGAAAATTATTTTATTATCTTAGATTCCTAAAAACTATTTATTATTAAAAAATTTTGACTTTTTTTTTACTCAAGCATCAAAATAGTTTTCTTTTTATTATTTAAATTTATTATTTTTTACTAAAGCAATATTGTTTTTGATATCTCATGAATAGAAACTTGAAGATAAATCTTATATCTGAGGGGAGAGTCAGGGAGAAAATAGTTCTACACTCAAAAAAGCCACTGTAACACCGTGCTGTAGAAAGAGAAATGAAACCTGTTTGACATTAGTAAGATCTGAAAGATATTTTTCGAAAAAGGGAATTGTAATGACGTTAATATAAAGGAATCACACACATACCAGGAACTTTGATAAAGGAAGGTGAATTTCCATGGCAATATGCTATGCATTCGAAACAAATTTTAATAAAACACTCAAAATACTTAAAACAATCATTTAATAATATCTTCTTTTATAAAGATAATTGCATGAAACTTTTTCCCCGTGTGTCGAATATTTCAAAAAATCCTCATAATTTTACTTCAAGATTTAAAATACTATTTTAAATCTTAAAGTGAAATTTTGTAATTTGAAAAATTTCTACTTTTCTGTCTTTTTTCAACATAAAACTATTTTTAAAAAGGCTACATTTTCGTTTCCGGAGACTAAAAAATTGTAACATAGAATTGAAAACTGAGTGAGTGATTTTTAAATTCGCACTGTTCGCCTATTCGAGGGTTATTGGCGATGTGGACCTCGAAATTTTCAACCATGGTCAAGTGACGAGGACAACACCTGAACTTTCACCCATCTCTCCTAATTATTATATCACACCAACGCAAGAACAAATTTCGAAAAAGTAAGTTTTAATGACATAGTTAAAGAAATCACTCACATCGCGTGCATACACACACATAAGTGCTATCGTCCTGAGGGAAACAGGATATTCCCATTGGGATTAAGTTATTTACTCGGTAAAAGCCTGTGCAACGCCGGACTAAGCAAAGAGGAAATAAACAAAGTTTTTTCGAAAAATAACATTGGAAGTGCTGGTTTTGTGAAGAGAAGGGAACATTTTCTACGAAAAAGTCATGATACGCACTCATGGGCCATGCACTCACATCGTACGTTTCACACCCTTACAAAAGTGCTGGCGTCAGAAAGAAAGGAGGAAATTAACATGGGGATTAAGTTATACCCTCGGTAAAAGCCTGTGCAACGCTGGGCCGTGAAAGCTAGTATACAATTATTTTGCATGCAAAAAAATATATATTTTGAAAATATATTTTGTTATTGAGTATTATATCTTTCATAATATAAATTTCAGTTTTCTGATCAGAACAGATTACACAGAAGAAGACGTACATAAATTACCATTAGTATTCCTTTATTCTAAGGAGTTCATAGCAATACTAGATCATAATAATGCACTAAATCATTTTAATGTCAGAATTAGGGAACAATTAAATCTAAAAATAAAAAAGTTGCAACATTTACCATTTTTGTTGTAAATGCATTTTGAGTTTCATTATCATTTTAATGATAAACAGCGCTTACAAGTACATTGCAATAAAAGATTTCAAATAAAATCTAAGCATGCTAAGCAAGCCTCATTAAATCATTAAATTAACAAGTATTAAATAGGTAGATCCTCAGTAACAATGGTATTCATGTTCCATTTGTGTATATATATAAATATATATATTTCCTAATTTATAATTCATTATTAAAGATGCAGGTCAATATAACAGTAATAAAATGATTTATCTGCATGTTTTTTCTCAGGTATTAAACATTTATTTTTTATATGTGTACAATATATAAAATTATACAAATAGTTTAGTAAAATTTTTACCTCATCATCCAGATCCTTAATCTTGCATTTACCATCTTCCCAACAGTACTGACTTTTCCTGAAGGTCTCTAAAAATAGTTAAGTTTTAATTAAAATTTAATATTTTTTACAAATAGAAATCTATAAAATTTTAACCAAGATTAAAATTCCTTAAATTTAAGACACATTTTACTTAAAATTTATCTTCACGGAAAAAAATTAATACCTACAATGAAAATTTCATAACATAAAAATAAGACTACATTGTACTTAAATAAAAACTGGAAAAGTTGAAAATTTTGCTATGTAAACATAGTTTCAACAATGCATTAATTCCGATCATAATATCAATGTAAACATGCAATTCATATTGCAACCAGTGCATCTATTTTAAAAGTGGAAATGGCAGGAAAACCTTATGTTGAAAAATGTAAAAAATAAATGAACATTTGATGATTCAATTCAGTAATTTTAAAATTGTAAAATGAAGACCTTGAAAGCAATAAGCAAATTAAAATTTCAAACCAATCAATGCTTGTAGGACTTTTTAAAATATAGCAATGAAAAAGATTAGATATGATTAAGAATCTAAATAAGGCAGTTCATTTATATAAATATATATAATAGAAATTCAATTTTATAATGAAAAAACAAAAACAACACAACATATAGTTCAGAGATTTCAAGTACTGAAATTATCTATTTCTGTAATCACTTTAAAAAACTTCTTTTTTTCTCTAATTAGAATTCTCTTTCATTAAATACAAATATACGATTTCGAAAAAGAGAAACATAAAAGTTATACTGTCACTAAACTTTAGAACACTGAGAGATACAAAATTCTCATATAATTAATTGTAATACAGCTATACAATTGAATATTTACAATATGGATACTTTCAGTTTTTTAAAAAATTTTGTGAATCACGCCATATAGTGCATTATGGTTGCAGAAATATCTTGATTTCAAACTCTACTTCCCTAAATATACATTTAAAAGAAGAAATTTATTTCTCCTTCATTTATAAAGAGTAAAAAATTAAGATTGCTGAAACTAACGAATTCGGTGTAATTTCTTTTCACAAATGTAAGCCACTGTTTTTTTAGCTCTGCATGTAAAAAAGGTGAAATGTTCTTTTAGTATTTTGTATTGATATTATATTTCATCAAATACGAAAAAATTCACGCAGTTGATAAAAGAGATATTTCGAGAATGTTTATCAAATGCTAATGAGTAAAAGCATATTATTATTCAAAAAACAAATAAAGAAAATCTTTACAAAAAAAAGTGTGTGCCTATGACCACACACGATAGAAGTAAAAACTTCAAATTTTGTAATGTTGTTTGTTATGTTTATTTGTTTTGTTTGTTCAGGGATTAGTTAGGTGAATAAAAAACAAGGGGATATATTAGTTTTGTCATATAAAATTATTTATTCATATGTCTGTACCCATAAAGCAATATTTTTGGCAAAATATATAATCATATTTGTGAATTAATTGTATTCTAAGAAGGAAACAATAGGTTTATGGTAGCTGAAATAGGTGACGAAGACGGTTCAGAAAGATGTCAGTGAACGAGGAACAACGCATCCATCTGCGAGCGTTAATGGCTCCATAGTTTATTTCTATCACATTGTTGTAGCATGTGGCAAGACGTTTGGGATGCACTTAGTATATCGACACGGAATTTTAACCTCTAATTGGGTGCCAGCGGTTTGCCCTCCCGGCACACGGTAAGAACAATCATTGACTCAAAAGCACAGACTCTTCTGTTGGCAATGGAATCGGGATAGATCTACAAGCATGACTGAATAGTACAAAGTCTTGCTCTCCAACGAATTACACTTGTGTTGGAGCAATGGCAGTCACTGAGCATTACTTTGTTGACACAGTAACAGGAACAATCTGACCACAGTAGATTGAACCTAAGATGAATCCTGAACTATATCGCGACAACACAGTATCAGTTTAAAACCCCCTATTATAGCCGTTCACCACCGTTCATTTTGGTGATATTATGACAGCCCAAGAAGATATGGATGATATGTTGCAGTCAGTAGCCCTTTATCCGGATTGCAACCAGCTCCGGCGGAGCAACTGGATAACGTCGCACACGACACGCATCAATCAACGAACTCTGCAATGTACCCATGTGCTGCCCTGACTATCCATGTTTCCTCATTTTTCACCCATCGTGCATATCTGGGACGTGATGGGTCGTCATTTGTTGCGCTGCCACCGTAGCACTCGGAGGACAGCAGATTGCTACTAGGCTAATGAGATGTCTCTCACGTGAAGCGTTATGAAAATTTTCAAGTCAGTTGGTGCCACAAACCTTTGACAATAAACCAGATTCTTTAAGTGGCCCCCAAAACAGAAATCGTCAGAGTTGAAATCCTGAAAATTTCTTTCATTGCTTCTAGAATCTACGGACGTCTAATGCTTTTCATGAGTGCTGCTTAAAAAATCTTGCATGAAAGCGGCATCCAATCACATCCAAAAAGTGTTTGATTGATGAGAGATCAGGAAAGAAGGATCAGGCGAAGGATTCGCATTTCTTGCTAAGCATATTGGTGGATGCGTACAGTGTGCGGTCGGGCATTATCCTGCTGGTAAAGGACATTAGACATCCCTCTCCCAAAAAGAAAGGGAATATCACTCCCTGTAGCGCACCATCCAAATATCATTGGGCCTTCCAAGTGCCCTGAATATGGATCAAAGGCGACCTGCTGCAGTAAGCGAAATCGCCCCAAACCATGATGACACGTTGTTCCATGGCGGAATGTTCCACAGATGCGGCTGAATCGGATGTTCACCATGTCAGTGCTACACTCGTACAAGGTACAAAACAAACAATTGAACAAAAAGAAGCGTGATTTGTCTGAGAATTTGTCTCAGTACCATTCTGTCGACCACGTCGCTCGAACTCGGCACCATAACAAATGGAGACGTCTCTGCTGTATGGTCACTGACAGTTTTCTTAACGGACGCCAAAAGCGTTGGCCACTAGAAACCAACAGACGAATAATGCATACCTGCCAACTTTTGAAAACGACAACGCGGGAATGACATTTCAAGCAAATTTGTTAAAATAACGAGTAAACATTTTAAATATTATAAAATAACACAAAAAATACAAATATTGTAAAAATAATACGAGAAAAATCTCTAAAGAAAAGATATTTTGATAAGAAAAATACTCAAAGAAAACATTTTTAAAACTCCCGGTTCGATTTATAAAAGCTCATACACTGTTAAATTTAAAGGCATAGATGTAGAAACATATAAAAACGTGATGACTTTACAACATAATAATACTTTTACAAAAAATATAGTAGCACAGCAATCAACTTTTTAACAAAATTTATACAAATTATTACACATGCAAAAGTTAAATTTTAAAAAAACATGATTTCATACAATTACTCAAGTGTTTCACGTCATCATAAGACACTTCATTTTATTACTTTAAACATGCAAGGAAATAATTCAATGAAATATTTAATTCTGTTAATTTAGCAGAACCAATTTTTGTTACGTCTGCTGCCTTAACATTTTTTAAAACTTCCCCATTAATTGAGAATTTGTCTATATCACAAGAAACAGTGTTAAAAATTAAGGATACGGTCAAAAAATAATTACTTCATATCTTTATGCGCTGTCCTATTTCATTAGCTTTGAAAAGCCACAACAAGCTCTCATTCACCTCTTTCCGATTTTCTTCACCATGGCCATTTACATTAATTAGTTCTTTCTTGTTCTTTAATGCGGATAGCTTTAAAAATATACAAAAAACTCTTTAATAAATCGAGGAATATTTGCATGTCAATGTATGTAAGGGACAACAAAGTTTTGTTTATAATGCCAAATGGGCTTTTTTTTTTTATTCTACAAACTTTAACCCTTTGTGTTTCGCAATATTTTAAATTGTAATTTCAACAAAAAAAGACAGGCAATCTATTTAGTCCTAAAGGAGTACGCAGGTAAATTTTTGTAAGAATTACAAGTACCATTTTGATTCTGTGGGTGTTCCATGATGTGGAACACTGAAACGCTAGAGCTCTGAATAGTGCAGGTACGCGAGCATTGCAGGAAAGCATTTAAATGAGTAGAAGCGTCTACATATGCTTATAATGCTTTATTATACCAGTGTAGCATATTTAGCACGATCCAGAGGGCACCGCGGGGAGGTCTGATATTCTCCCCCTCCCTTCAAGAAAAAAAAGGGAGAAATTGTTCTCTCTCTCTTGGTTATGTATGCTTTTATGTGTACAAATGAGATAAATATTTACAGTTCCTACGTACATGTCGCAGGGAAATGATGAAATTAGGAATTTGATCAAATCCCTAAGGGCTATGATCAATTCACAGAAGATGTTAAAATAACATCTCTAGAAGGTCATTTCCATAAAGAAAGTAGAGGCCGCGGTAGCCTAGTGGTCAAGGTAAAGAACTCGTGGCTGGCGTGTCATGAGTTCGAGCCCAGTACCACTGAAGACCCGCCGCGATGCACGTTATATCTGTCGAAAGCTCCAACGTCCTCCCGTTGGAGTGGTAATTAGGAGAAGGGGTGTCAGCTTAGGATCGTCATCACTTAACCATGGTTCAAAATTACGAGGTCCGTTACCAATAGCCCTCAAGCAGCTTTATAGTACAAAACTAACATAACTCTCACTCACCCAACGTCAGGACTTTGAGACAAGACAGATTTAACGTGCGTTAGCCCCTATGCATGGCAGATCTTCAGGGGCATCAGGACGAATTCATGACTCCATAACCCTGGCTTCGAGTTTGTGACCATGACCACTTGGATCTGGGAGCTTTCGTATACTTGTTTCATAGATTGTTACCCCCAATAAGAGAGGTCTATGTGCACTGTTGGTACCAACACATGAAAATCAACAAGCATAAAGAAAATTCCACGCAAGTTGCAAAACTAGGATGTTCTCAGTTTCCTTCGATTGCTGAATAAATGTATAATACTTTTAAAAAATATGAAGTATGTAATTATTTAATTAAGTTTTATATTGCACTAAGCTTATTTGCATAAGCCATTTTTAACCCCCCCCCCTACTTTAATGATGTAAGCATCAAAAAGCTAGTAGTACCTCAACTTTTAGTGGCTAGTATATAATTTGTGGACAATTACACCCCACTTTATGAATTTTTATTTCATGCAATCTTGCATGTTAGTAAGTAGGGACCCCGAATTGGTGAGTGTGGAAGTTAGGAGAGGTGGGGCCAGCTCAGGTGTCATCCTCGTCACTTGACCATGATTCAAAATTACGAGGTCCGTCGCCAAAAGCCCCCGTGTAGCTGAACAGTGGGACGTTAATATTCACTCACTCACCCTAAAGAAAGTAAGTGATTTGATCAAATCCCTGAACTCTTTCATTGAAATGATGAAATGAGCAAGACAGTACTTGCACAGGTCTTTTTAAGCTTGTTATCACTCCCCTCTGGCACCCGTGTGCACAACGCCTAAACATTACGTGAGGAAGGTTGCGTACATTTTTATTACTGTTTTCCGTATTTTTTTAAATACCTATCTAATTAAAAATGATTTCAGACATAGAAAACAATCAAAAGCTGAACGACTTTGTAACTCAAGAACAGTTGAATGAAATTATCAGGACATTTTTGAACTAGTTGGATAGAAAAGAAACCCTATGTGGACTCACAAAAGGATAAAAGCTTCAACAATCATTGGACAATTTAAACTAGCACCACTACTTAAACTAAAACGAACACATAAACAGTACTATTATAGAACAAAATACGATGTTATGGAAGTAGTTACTAAGGGTTCTTTGATTTTGAACAAGAGGTTTGAATATGAGACCCAGTTGTAAAAATAGCACTAACGGAAAGTTTTTTTTTATCAGATACTTCGACAAACACATCAGTCAACTGGTAACGGAGGAAGGGATAAAATGCTGTATAGTTTGAAAAATCGAAATACCTAATATCTACTTCAATTGTACAGGAGTTTATAAAGCTGTGCACGCGGTAGGTCAGTCTAAAAAAAATTGTTGTTTTCTAAATTGTATCTAGCGACTTCAATTATCGTGGCAAAATTGATTTAGTTGACTTACAGATAGAAAATACAAATGGGTATTAAACTACTAAGATCACGCGACGAATTTCGGCTTTCTTCGACCGTTGACTTCAAAAAGAAGTAGAAATTGAACCATTAAAAATATTTTTGGAGTTAGGTTGTCCTCATATACGACAAAGCGACAACGGTCGTGAGTCTACAGCTGCTGTCATACAAAATTCACAAGCCTGTGGTCAACACGCAATATTGTAAATTGTAGTCCATCCAACAAGTAACGGATCCGTAGAGCGATCGAATTAAGATGTTGAAAGTATGGCTAATTGCAAATGACACAAAAAATTATGCTATAGGTTGTCAATATGTTTAATTCCAAAAGAATTACTTTTTTCAGCGAACCATTAAAAACGATCACCGTACAAAGCTTTAAATTGGAATAGAACCAAAAAGAGGACTCCAATTTAATCATATTTCGAAAGAATAGCTTGAAAAACTTATTAATCGAGAGGACTTTTAAATCTACTTCTTAATCAGAAAGATCATGACATTATTTTAATACCAAAGCAGCTTCCTTAGAGTACAAAACGGCGCTTCAGCTTCAAAATATCTCCCAGCATCTGAATTAATTGATTACTATATTTCAACTTCAAATGATCTATTATAGTTAAATCAATTAAGAATAACACTTCCATGTCACAAGATCTTAGCTGATTTATTCTCCAATAAGGCTATAAATTTAGAGGATCTACCGGAAACTTAATTCCTTCATCGACAGTAAAACAATTCGAACCAGTTAACAACTCTACTTCAACAGATAAAGCATCTATAGAGTTACTTTCATCAGATGGAGAAGTAGCAGTCAAAGACAATAAAGTATGTTGTGTTTTTGTAAAATAGAGAATCTACTGGAGTCCATTCATCTGATATTTGCAAAAACCCAGTGCTCGTATTATGTAGGGGACTTGGTACCTTAAAAATGACCTAAATATCGTTTTTAATTTTTATTTAGTTATATTCTTTATTATTATCTTTCTATTGGTATATCACTTTCATATGCATGAAAATTAGAAGTTAAAAAAAATTAAATTGAAAAATGTAAACCAGTGATTCCCAAAGTGGTCTATATGGACCCCCAGGGGTCTATGACGATCTGCAAGGGGTCCACGGCAGCGAAAAAATAATTTGGGGGTCTATGAAGTTTTAATGGGGGTCTACGATGATGGCTCTCATTTAATTAGATCATGACTTTAATTTTAAAGGAAAACTTAATCAACAATCAATTACTTATTTAACAAATATATTTCCTAAATTTAATGAGGTTAATTTTTAGTTAATAGGCAACAGCATAAGTTTATTAAAACGACCACCATTTCGGCATTTTTTGCCAGAATTAAGCTAAAGGAGTAAAAACTTAACGTGCAAATCTTCCCACTTTCTCAATTTGTCACAGACAATCTGCCCGGAAAATGACATTTTAACCTACGTTTAACATTTAAAAGCCCTTTATTCAGATTTTGAAACTAGATTTGAGAATGCCTTTATTATATTGTGATACCACAGTAGACAATGAATTTATACAGTCACATCGAAAAAGGAATGTAAAATTACGAAAGGAATTGATAGGAATAGACACTAACGGAAATATTGAAGTTTAGAAACTGATATCAGCATTTTTGGCTTCAAAAAGATATTTCTACTTTTTATCCCTAATAATGGAATATCTTGAGAAAGTTTTTAATTGCTTTTTTTAGTGAGGAGTTTCAGTTTGGTTGCCAAATCCCAGGAAAAAAAAGAAAGAAAGACTGGACACTACTAATTGATGAGATGTAGGGTTAAATCTGACAAGATTGATGCCAAATGTGGAAAATTTGTTATTGAAACACTAGATTTATCCCTCCCATCAAAAGCATTTGTTTGTTGCTCAGTTACATTATGTAACAAAAATTTTATATATTAATTTAATTTAAATTTAATTAAGATGTGTGTGTGCTTCTTAAGTTTTAAACACTATACTTTTCACTACAGTTAGAAATTTAAATCTTTTAAAATAAGTAGCACTATACTAGCTGTCAAAAAGACATTTAAATTGATAAATTTGAAAAAAAAATCAGTATTAGGTAAGTAGGGGGTCTACGACAAACCAAAAAACATGCCAAGGGGTCTATGAGACGAAAAAGTTTGGGAACCTATGATGTAAACAAACAAATTAGGGAATTCGACCACACCCCCTTTTTTAGATAAAAAGAGCTAAGAAAAATTTTTGATACAGAAACGCTACTTTAAAAAAGCGCAACAAAATGACTAAAACAAAAGAAGTTAACACAAATAAAGCAGGAAATTTTTGAAGTATTACATTAATGTAATTTTTGCTTTCTTTTAAGATGTGTGTGCACGCAAAACTTCTAAGGCATTTTGTATTAATGATTTTATAATTTCAGTTCATATTCATCATATATCTTTCATAAAGATATAATATTTCAATATTAAGTGAATCTGGAGAATCCCAGGAACTCAATTACATACTCAAAATATCACTGACGGACTCAGTTACATTCGTCATATTTTGGGCAGATATATCAGTCGGTAGCCGAACTGATGTCGAAATCTTTCGCGTCCCAGGTCAGTAACAACAGTTATTTATCGGGATGCAACCTTCAATCTATATGATTGTCCATATATGGCTATCATGGGTCCCGATGTCCTGTTTATAGGCGATAACGCATGATTACATAGAGCTAGTGTAGTTAATACGTGGAACGTGAAACACTACTATCAATGGAATGGCCAGCAGTTTTATACAACTTGAACCGGATAGAGTATGTGTAGGTCATACTCGGGAAACATCTTTCTATTATGCGTAATTCTCCTCAAAACCTTACTGACTTGATAACATGTCTTCTCCGAGAATGGAAACAGGTTCCACAAGATGTGATTGACGACCTGCTGGCAGGTATATATGAATCGTAGCTGTCAAGCCTGCCCTCCAACAGAGGTGCTCACATACCCCACATAAAAATGTTTGCAACGAAATGTTTTTTCGCTCAAGTAAGGGACGTTATTGCTTATACAGCTTATTTGTTAACTAATAATTGTCCTGTAATGTTTTCTGTAATAAATTACAAAAAAAAAAAAAAAATTTAGAGAGTTACATTGATCTATGTAGCCACCTAATGATGTGATTGGCCTGCCTCCAATCTATCGAGAATTATCCTTCTCAAAATTCCTCATCCTTCAATTCGTGGCTACTTATTTTACGTGTGATACCCAATAAAATTTATTCAACCTTTGCGAGCAACAATACGAATGTCGTGGAAGAGTACAAGCAAACAAATTACAGGTAGCCTTTCGCTTGTATGTCAGTTCCTCAGATACGCACGTGTACCCTTAAGCATTCTATTCTGAATGCTTGCATAATTCTTCGCCGGTATAATAAGTACCATTAATTCAATATTTTTTTTAAACAAAAGACAAAATTTACAAATTCTCTTTATTTTGCACACACGCGAGTGAGCATATAAATACTTATACCCCTTAAAAAAAATTTCAAAATTTTTTTATCAAATAAAATTAAAGAAAAAGAAATTTTGGTTCTTACTATAGGGGACCCAAGCAGCAAGAATAGGAGGATAGAGGATAAATTCCTTAGAACCACGAACAACGCAATAAATATTCTCATAATGATCTTTATGCACTATTAATAAACACAAGCAATATAACATTATTAATACAACATTTACACAATAGCAAAATATTATTATTTGAATTATAATAATCTAAGTTATTAAAAAGAATTTTTAAATGCAACAAAATTATAAGAACACATGCAATTAAACCTCTACTGCTTCCTCTCCTATAAAATATTAGTATCAATTACGGAAACATTTTTTTCAGGAAAATAGATGTATTTATTTCTAAAACTCTATGTATATAACAGTCGTTTGCTTATTATTTACTTTTAACGAAACTCTTCCAACGCGAAGAAAGAACATTTTAACACACACAATGTATTTCACTTTAACTTCCAAAGAAAAAAATAATTATTAACCATTATTTAAACTCAATACCCGTATTGTACTCAGGGAAACGTTTAAAAAACAAATGGTTTCATATAATTCATAACAAAAGGAATTTATTCATTATAATTATGAAACAAGTAAAAGTATAGAATGGGCTAAATTCATGTGATGTCACGGTCACATGCAAACATATATTTCCCTGATTGATTGCTTGTTAACGTCGTACTTTGAAGCAACACGAGGCCTATTTGCAACGCACCTCGTAATTTTGAGAGTAGACCAAATAAGGAAAACTGTATCTCTGCTGACTCACTCTCCAAACTTCCACATGATGCTTAAGTGAAAACTCTGAACGTCAACAGATTTAACGTGTATCAGCTCTTCTATAAGTTGGTTCTTTAGTGGTAACAGAACTCGAAAAAAACCATGACTCAATAGAAAAAAAAATAACACCGGCCACAAGTTCGTAACACTCGTGGCCTCTGCATAATTTTATTATTTATTAGAACAATAAAATTATGTGCAGAGAGAATAAAAAAGGGTAAGACGCGGTCAGTTATTTCGTCAAAATTAGTTCGTATTTTGCGAGCAAAGTAAAAAATATTAACTCTATAAGTTTTCATGATATCTTTTAGATTAGGATAAAATATATTATTTTACTGTTAAGATAACCACTTTATTTTGATCAATTGAGCTCACTCGACGCTAAAAAGTAGGTTTTTACTTCTTATAGCTATGCATTAATTTTTTTCCTGTATTACTTTTATTAGGAGTAAAATCAGGTTGTCTGTTACATCTATAGAGTAGTTGATTAAGAGAAGCAATTTTATATTGCTTTATATAAAGTTAGAACCACATCTCTCTCTCTCTCTCTCTCTCTCTGATTTAAATTAATCACGAATATTTTAAGTAAAATGCCAGAAAAACTGACAAATACAAATAACGGCGAAATGTAATGAATCAACACTACTCAAAGCGGCCAGCAACGCCACTTACAGAATATAAATATCTAGGGAAGCTGTTAGATTGTTTTTGTCTGGTAAAATAACAGGTAATCACAATACAAATAACTTGAATGAGGAATAGTAATGAAAGTGAAGAGCGAGTGAAAGTAATGAAAGAGCGAGTGAAAAGAGTCATAGCCTTTCCGTGGTGGAGATAATATTGGATTCTAACGCACAACTATTTGCAATCGTGAATATCAGAAACATGCAAAAACGTCAATTTTTCCAACTACAATGCGGGGTGGCAAAAGACCTGAACGAACGGGAATATCGATGAATCATTTCTCGAAATGGGCATGCAACAGTCTCAGATTGCTAAAGATGCCAATTTTAGAGACCATCAAGAATAAGCGTGTCGATAGAGCAAAGGTGCCTTTTTAATATAGGCTTTGGGAGTCGCAGGCCCATTCGTGTACCTTTGATGACTGCAATGCAAATAGTTAAGAGATTAGACTAGATTCGCCAGTACGACTATTAGACTGTTAACGATTTGTCTGATATTGCCTATAGTCTGATGAGTCACTTTTCCATGTATATCAGCCTAATGGAAGCATAGATATATGGTGAAAATCCCATGAAATCATTGTCCCTTTATATCAACAATACTGTTCAAGCTGATGAAGCCTCTGTCTTGATAAAGGGCATGGGTAGTTGGTATGAATAGGCTATGGCTCTCACCTAAAGACAATTCTGATAGGTGATCGGTTGGCACACATCTATTCTTTCTCATCATTTAAACCCATTAATGGATTGTGTGTATTCCAAAGATTTTTGACAATTCTAATAAGGCAATGAGATATTGCGCATGCCGAAAGTTGCAGTCAAGTGGCTCAAGAAATAAATGCTATTCTGACTTCAGTATCCATCGCTAATTTCCTAAATCCACATATATGAATCTTATTCAGCTTAGATCTGGAATACGCTGCAATGTTCGGCACAAACGTTTTCACATTACCTTGCTACCCAACTGAATTGTGGACTGCCCTGCAACTAGGGTTTTTGATTTCGAGGTTTTTACCCTTACCGGGAATTTCCGAGATTCCAGTTATTCCCCAAATTCCCAGGAATGCCTTAAGCTATTTTTATTTGATATCAACAATACTTATATATAATAAATATTCACAAAATTTCAAAATTTATACTGATTTATTTATGTATTAACCTAAAAAATACACCAATAAAATATGTTGAATTATTCATTTTTGAAATATAATTTAAGGAAACATAAGCAATCTATGCTTTTATCACTCAACGTATTTGATTGTTAACGGTATGGAAAAATGTTATAGTTAAAGAATTTGCAAACAAAATTTTGAAAAAAATTTCACATGAAAAATAAATTACTAAATTAATGCTCTTTTTTGCTGACTCAGTGCGTTGCTAATTTCGCAAATATTGTTACAAAATAAGAGACAAATATTAATATATATGTATATATTAATATATAGGAAATCTTTTTTGTATAACTGATTTTTTTTCCATGGAATTACTATATTTACTATTTTTATGAAATTTTTAGCGCGTAATAATAATTAAATATTAATGTAAGAATCTCACACAAAAGTTAAAAACAAAAATAATAATTAAGAAAATTGGTAAGATATTTTCCTTAAATTCCTTCCTTTAGTTCATTCCCTTCTTCTAACTGCTGATTCAATTAAATAGTTTAAAATAAAACAAGTATCTGAAGAAAAATAATTAACTAACAAATCAAATATGTAACAGTTTTAGGTACTAGTACTTACGTTATCTTAAGACAAGTAAATCAAGATATTAGAACTTTATCAGATTGGATGTGTTATTAGACTATGAAATGACGCTCCTCAAAAAACTCAATTTTCAATGACGAAGGGAAGTTCCACAGAGAGGAAATGTTCAAGGTAAAATAGATCTCTACATTTATTTTTTTTTTCCTTCAGCAAGCTGGAAAAATTCTCACCAACCCTACGTGGGTGTTACATTTTCTATTATTACACTTTCACCCACTGCTGGGGGTTCCAACGAACATTTCTTTTCCCAGGAAATTCGGGGTCGATGAACGCAACATATCGGCCAGCTAAAATTTACATTGAATGTCGAAATTCACTGTCCAGTCAAAAATAGCTACCTCACTACTTATTCCAGCCACGTGTCATTCCCGGGAATACAAGTATGAAAATCTTACGATTTTCCGGGAACCAGGGAAAGGGACCCCACCTGCAACAATCATGTGCATTGCCTCCAGAATACCTTCACACATTTGTAGAGTCTAAGCCACGTCGTTATGAGAATTGTGTGCATTTGAAGGGATCTATATAGCATTAGGTGGGTGTACAAGTTTTTCTGGTACTGTAGAGTATACTAAGACAAGTTTTTATACGTATTTTACAAATGAATACATTGATGTGCATAAGTTTTCCGATATTATTATAAATTTTTTGGAGTAAAATAAAATGTGAACCATTTACTTCAATAAAAGCAAATGCTGAAATGGAAACTGCTGAACTCCAGACATAGGAATGTAAAGAATTTTGTTTATACTCGGATGCATTTTTTTTAAAGCAAAACGTACTATACAATGTAAAAAAAATATGTTATAAAATGTATTTATTATTAATTCTTTCAAAAGAAGCAAGGTTAAAAAAACGAAATTTTAACCGTACTATTTTTCTGTTTAGAAAAATGGAAGTCAGTAAAATTAATGTTGGACTGCAAACTATTTCTTACTATAAAATTTCAGATCTATTAATACAAAATGAAGCAAAAATTCAAGATTTTAAAATTCACCGAAAGAAGAATCAGTTGCTTAGAGCACAAGTGACACAAAGGTGAAAGTTGAGAAAAGTTTCACCACCCTCTCTGCAAATGTTTTTATGTATTCAATATTTCAAAAATTTAAGTTGATTTGTTGATTTAATGTGAAGGAAAGACCCACTGACAGGGTTTTTTCCCCTTTTAAACTTTGAGCAGGGATTTTAAAAGAATTTCTGCCAACCTCCTTCGAAATCTCCGAATACGCTACATTGAGAGATTTTAATCTTAATTATACATTCGACTCTCGATAATTCAAACCTTCTATAATATGAACCTCTCGATAATTCGAAGTATATGCTCAGTCCCTAGAAAAACTCTTGATATTTCGAACTAAAACAATGCGTTTTGTACACTCAATATTTCGAAGTAAAATCTGTGGCTGGCCAAACTACAACACGCTATAATTCGAAGTTATCTTTTAAAACTATAGACAATTCGAACTCTCACTATCATGTTCAGTCCTGTAATAAACAGGTTGGAGCTTACAAGTTTTGTTTTGTGTTGTTTCTTCGTGTCTCCCCTGTAACGCAGCCCCTTTGATAACCATCTGTCTGCTACCCCTTCTTAGTGTTTTCCGGTTCCTCAGAAGAAAAGACACTTTGTTTTAATTCCTTTAAGGACAATAGACCAATCACATCTGTTGTCAGCCGTTCATATCTTTCGTTTAACACGTGGCCTAGCTACACAGAGGATGGAAAGGATGGTCCGCTATTTAGAAGAAGAGATGCGTAGGATTGTGTAGGAATGTATTCTTTTAATACAGGACTTCTAACTTCTGTAAAATATTTATACTGTATAATATGTACTTTTTAAAAATACTTTAAAATAATTTTATACATATGTGCAATTGTTGTTTTATTACATAGTTTCAAATTTAAATGTGTTAGAAAAAAATTTCTCTTCGTGTATTTTGGGAATTTTTTTCTACCCTCTCGATAATAAGAACTCTTGATAATTCCAAATTTTCCATTGGTCCCTCCAACTTCGAATTATCGAGAGTCGACTGTAGCAGTTTTTTATTCAAAATGTTTGATGTATTTCCACCCAAAAGTAGGATAATTTAATACATGATACAACTATTCCGAATAAATAACGATGATGTAAGAATCATTATAACTGCAACAAAAGATTTATTATTAATGTTACATTGAGAAGCAACACAAGGGGCCATGCTTACTAGGGACTAACTAGATTCTTGGGATTAAGTTTCAGAAAATTCAACATATACAGCTAACTGGTTGGGATGATAGAAAATTCAACGTTTTTGGTTCTGAATGGGATGTAGAAGAAAAAATGAGGAACTTAATCCCAAAAATTTAGTTGGAACAAAAGCAACTCCACCTCTATGCTGAAGCACTGAGGTGGAGGTGTAAATCGGCTTCAGAATTTGGCATTTTTTGATGGTATTGTGAATCATGTGAGCTCTATTTAAATATTTTAATGAACAATTAGAAATTATCCGCCCAAAATTTGGATGTTGTAGACGACTTCAAATTTTTAACAAGATGATGACACCAAGCGCACTGCTCTCAATGTAGGCCACTGGTGTCTCTATAACTATCCCAAATTCTGAAAATACCTCCTAAAGCACCTGATTTAAGCCTAAAACATATCTGTTGAGACTTTGATTTAAAAAAAGAAAACATGACGTATAAAAACGATCACAGAAGAATGGAGAAACATAGATGCAGAGATTACAAAAAACTGATGAAATATATACCAAGATGTTTAACAGTTGTTGTAGATGCTAAAAGATATCCTACTAAGTACTAAATAAAAAAAAATACAAAGGTCAAAACTATGATGAAGTTTTTCTTAAGTGCACGAAAACTTTTGTGGCATAATTTTTTAGCAGTTTGATTATTAAATTTTCAAAATAACAGTTATACTATGTTTTAAAAATTGATTATGTTATTCGAATAAGAATAAGTTGCAGATATTAAAAAATTACATTTCCTACATATTTATTTTTATAAGTCGAAAACATTAAATTTTATAGAAAACTGCAAGTGTACAAACACTTTTGTGGCCCACTGTATGCATCAAGATAAAAGATTACATGATTTCCATCAATGTTATACTACTAAAAAAAGAATCGTAAATATATATTTTAGTTACATTATCTATACATGTAATAAGCTATTTTGTACTTATTATAGTGCTTGTATATGTTTTATACTGTTTTTAGACAATTTCGTAACATGACTAAAAAAGATAGAGAAGCAGAGAAAAAAGCATGCTTGGTTGTGATAAACTGAAGGAAAAAGAGTCAGAGAGCAGAAAAACGGAAGAATTTCCTTACAACTTTTTTAAAAACCAAAAATGTGTAATAAATTAAAGAAATGCGTCATTCACAGTCACTGTGAGATAAAACTCGCGGAACTGGTTTTGACCATCATAAAGTCCCCTTTCGTTTTAATAAAAAAGAGAAAACGATGGTAGAAAGCTGATGAGAGGGAAGACAATCATAAAGTAGGAAGAAATGTACAGAAGTCTTTACTGGTGACAGACTAAAGTAATGGTTTCCTAGGGAAGCGGCATCGTTCTTTAGCGTCCGTAACATAACGATGGTTGACATCACAGAAAAGACGGCTGTCTTTTAACGTTGACCGAGTGGTTTCCTACAAAACGAATGCTCTTACGTCCGTAACTGTAAACAATCAACTTTTGTAAACAAAATACAGACTGCTGAGAATAGATGAGCTCTATGTTGCGTTGCTAATTTATTTGGAAGATGAGCAATCATTGGAAGAAGAAAGCAATCGCAACTAATTATTGAACTGTATATATTTGACATATTTTTTATATATTGTAATTTTATTATTTATGTTCTTTTTTATATCAATAAATGAAAAATCAAAGCATTTTGATTATTTTATAGCATTAGTTCATTGAAATTAATGAATTACAGAAACCATTATATTATTTCTAAGTAATTCCAAGGATTAATTTTCCCCTAATATTCTTTTTCTCAAAAGTAAACATTTTGAAAATTTAAAAGAATCTTTAGTTTTCCCAAAACATCTAGCCAAACCCCATATATAACACATTATACTAATACCAATAATGTTTTTGTACTGAATTGTGCAAAAGTTAAATTGACTTCAAATACTTTATAATGCACAAAGAGACAATATGCTTCAAAGAAACATTATGTGCAGGTGTAAAGAAAATACAATTAATCATGACATGATTTCATTATTTTTTTTATTCATATATTTCTTTTTTTCCACAGTTTAAATTAATTTTTTAATTAGCATATATATTTAAACACTGAACAAAAAAAAAAAAAATACAAATGAAAAATATACAATTTTGATAAGTGTGTATTATTTAACTAAAATATAAGTTACTTCAATTATTAACAATAAAATAAGAGATTTTAAATAACAAAGTCTAGTTTTTAATGGGATACACCTATTAGTATATAAATTTACAAGCAAATTGAATTCTAATTTTCTGTCATATAAATTTCTGAAATATTGGCTGTTTCTTGATGTCTAATGTTATATAAAACATCGTTATTTCTCACGAAATCTATTAAAATTTCATCCTCTTCAGGAATCCATAAAAAATTCGAACTCATTTCTATGTTGAAAACAGCCATCGCTATCGTAAAAAACGTTCAACGAACTGTTGCTACCCGCTATGACGATCGCAACGAACGTGCCAGAGCCGCTATTTCATGTTCCGCTCCCATCCACCGCTCTCTAGGAAACCACATCAATCTATTTACACTGGCAACCTTTTAGTGACGTCAGCCACCGTATTGTTACGGACGCTGAAGAGCGGCGCCGCTTTTCTAGGAAACCATAGCTTATAAAAAGGAGATAGCACTTTCGAAGAAGATCAACTAGGTGAAGAAAATGCTGATGTCAGTGTGATCATGATACTTGAGTAGAAACTGTAACTGATAAATTTATAATAACTATCATACGATATACCCTGAGTCATGTAAAAAAGAAAACTGCTATTTCTTATAAGATAAAACTGAAATTTATTGTTTATTAACATTGCAATTTTGAATAATATTTGGCGATGGACCTCATCATTTAAAGCATCGGTCAAGCGATGAGGGCGCACCTCAGTTCGCAAGCCACTACCCAAGCTTTCACACCACTCCACATGAGGACTTTCAGATATGACAGATTTAATGTGCATTCAACCCTCTAAGTGGTGGAAGGTTTTCTGCAAATATTCCATGTAAGAAAATAAACAAATGAAGTACTTCAAGAACAAAGATGATTATTACTACTCAAAAGTACAAAGGAGCTACATCATTTACAAACATTAACAATCGTTAGATTTGAAAAGAATTTTTGAAATTAAGAAACATTATTCACAAAGAACATGTAAAGTAACTAAAAGACAAAACGCTGCTTTAAAAACATCGTTGAATGAATACTGGCTGCAATTTTTTATATACACTGCTGGCCACCGTAAATGCAACACCCTGAAGGAAGCACGCAAATAACATGAAATTTACAACATGCATTAGCGGAGGTGAAATATGCAAATGATTAGAATTTCAGAGCAAACACACATCACGCCCGCCTGTGTCGCCACATCAAAGCGCTATTTAAGGCTTGGAGATTTCGACGATTTCAAGTTCGGCAATTGTGTTTTTCTTGAGGTTTTTTCAAAAAACGACCAGTTATGTCTCGTAGAAAACAGCGATCAGCTTTTGATCAAGTATCCGAGTTCGACAGAGGAAGGATAGTGGCCTACCGAGATTGTGGATTATCTTTCAGGGAAATCGGTAGTCGTATTGGACGAAACCAAACAACTGTAATGCGGATATGTGACCTTTGGATGCAGGAGGGTACGACAGACCGAAGTGGTCGATCGTATCCACCTCAGTGCACCACTTCACGTGAGGACAGGCAAATTGTGCGCATGGCAGTGACGGATCGCTCAGTCACACCACGAACCATAGCACAGCACATTGAGTCTGTAACGCATCATTCAGTGTCTGCGAGTGCCATTCGACGCCGTTTACAGCAGAGTGGTCTGTCCGCAAGACGTCCATTGCTTGGTCTACCCTTGACGCAGAACCACAGACGTCTCCGCCGCCAATGGTGCTTTGAAAGAAGGATGTGGGTGGCAGAATGGAATGAAATTGTCTTTACTGACGAGTCACGCATCTGTCTGCAACACCAAGATGGTCGTATTCGAGTCTGGAGACACCGTGGAGAGAGGATGCTGAACAGCTGCGTTATGCACCGCCACACTGGTCCTGCACCGGGAATTATGGTATGGGGCGGTATTGGATATCACTCTCGCACTCCTCTAGTACGCATTGCCGGTACTTTAAACAGCCAGCACTACATCTCCGAGGTATTGGAGCCAGTTATACTTCCTTACCTTCAGGGCTTGGTCACAGCCATATTTCAACAGGATAATGCGCGACCACACGTGGCACGCATTGTCCAAAAGTTCTTCGTCAATCACTAGATTTATTTGCTTCCCTGGCCGGCTCGCTCTCCGGATCTTTCGCCGATAGAAAACATGTGGTCCATGGTTGCTCAACGATTGACCCAGATTTCCCCTGCCACACCAGATCAACTTTGGCAACGTGTGGAAGCTGCTTGGTCTGCTATACCCCAAGAACACATCCAAAGTCTATTTGAATCAATGCCGAGGCGTGTGGCAGCGGTGATCTCCAACAATGGCGGCTACTCTGGCTACTGATTCTGGCAGGAACCACACTTCACAGAAGTCTATAAATTTAATCATTTGATACTTGGTCAACATGTTATCTACAAAATAAATTTTGTTGTGCTATCTCTTGTCTTTCTTGGTGTTGAATTTACGGTGGCCAGCAGTGTATTTGTCTCAAAGTATAATATGTTCAGAAGTATAGTGATGCTTTATACAAATCCCAATAGTCATTCCTTGAGCTTAATTAAATTGAGCCAATTACAAAATAATTGGATCGTTGCGAAGAATCAGCATTTATATTCCTATTTATATCATAAAACACAGAATAAACTGATTTCTGCAATGTCTAAAAAAGTTCGAAAGGAAAATACGAATCTAGTTAAAAAAATATATGTATTTCATAATTGTATTAGATTGCTCTCGAGATGTAAGCCATCAATAACAATTATCTGTTATTTTAAGATAAGTCAATGCAGGGTCCTATGAAGGAGTTGTGAGAATACAAAAGCTATCAGCCAATATTGAAAAGATATTAGAAAAGGAGAAAGTAGATTTAGGCAATTATAGATGACAGGAGTACGGTAACAGCAATAGTATAAGAGGTTTATGTAAACATATGCCCTGTGGAAGTCATAACATGAATTCTTGAAAACAAAAACATTTTCTTGCAAACTCATTTTTATATTATTTACAATGTATATATAATGTAAGTTAAATAAAAATTATCAAAACATCCTACTCCACCTTACTCCCACTGTCGGAAACAAAATGAGAATGTTTCCACAAAAATGGATAAAATCAGTTAGATACCAAAATCCCACAATTTTCTCTAGCACTTTGAAATGTATTCGTGAATATACAAATTCATGAAAACAAAAATCGATAAATTGATAATAAATTTATTTCATTTGATTTTTCATTAAGTTTGCTCATTTGATAAGCCATTGAATGAAATTATAAAGAGCCAGATTTTTCAAAATTAATTTACAGATATGAGTACCAGAAGATCAATTTTAAGAGTCATTTAAAATAATTTTGAAAGATATTACGAAACAGAATATAAATTTCCTTTAAAAACTACAATTCCAAGTTTCTCGGATGCTTCCATCTGAGACACATTCCTGGTGGTCGATAATTCTACCACGTAAAAAATTCATTCCCATGCATTCTCTGTGTCATAACTATTCGGTTATGGAGAATAGTTATAACACTGAGTGGCTTACGGAACGCTTGTGAACAATTTTACTTCATTGTCACCATTAGTTATACACCCCTCTCTTACACTCTCGTCATTGTGACATACTATTAGCGTCATCTGATGGCTTCCTGTAATTTACATATTATTCTAGAACATAGGTTCTCTACGTGGGTAATAACGCCCCCTTGTGGACGTTTTAGGCTTTCAGGGGGGCATTGAGATGACACGGAGGGGCTTGGGTAGATTAACCAAAAAAGACTAAAAAAAAACAGGCTCATTATGTACTAACAAAAGTAAACTTTAATACTGTTTACCTTATGTTGATTGTATGTATTTAAATCATTCCTATATCACATGTACGAAAATTCACACATTTCGGCAGTACGGGAAGTGGATGAAAAACTTAAAAGATTACATTATATTCAGACGTACATTAAATTGAATGATATAGTGCATTTTAATTTCTGTAGTGCACGTGTTGACTTTGTCTGTAAGCAGTAGGAAACATGTTTCATCCACTCATTTCATTACGTATATTATCCAAGAAACATAATTCAATATGGAAACCAGGAATTAACGTGATTTTTTAAGGGCTGAAACTGTCAATTTATATTTATTTTGAAAGCAATAGTTTATTATGAATTACTTCGTATCATCAAAACCCCTGCCTGTCTTTATAACAGGTAATCTAAAAATCTTTTATTCCACTCATTTAAATGAAGAAGAAATTCAACAGCGTTTAATTCCAACAATATCCTACCCATGACTAAAATATATATTATACATTTAAATATATTTGTGGCAATAGATATTTCAGATTCGCAAGGGAAAAAACTGGGACTTTAGAAAAAAAATGAAATTAAAAAAAATATTCTTTTAGTAATAGGATATTTTTTTAAAACTTAACTCTTGTTTTCACCATGCATCATGTACACTCTTATTTCTCTAGAGTGGGAGGGGGCGGTATAGAAATATTCACTAGAAAAGGGGGCGGTGTCGAAATATTCACTAGAAAAGGGGGCGGTATCGAAATATTTAATAGAAAAGGTGGCATCAGTTCAAAAAAGGTTGGGAACCTATGTTCTAGAAGATATGATAATTCTACAGGTGGAATTTTTACTGTAGAATTCGATTTCCGTGTGGTTCTGAATAATCCTTAATTTATGGACATGAGTGTATAATATACAGCATGTCACAAAAGTGCATTTATTTTCATTTAACTTATTAATGTTATTTGTGGTTGAAATATTAAATTTATAAAAATAATTATTTGTCTTTTTATGTACTTTTAATGAATACCAATTTGTGAAATACAATAAATAGCAAAATACAAGAAAGAATTATTTTATACCAAATTTGATTGAATGAACTTTAAAAGACACCTGTTTTGTTTGAGTCAGCCTTGATATTGCCTGATAAATATTAGAAAAGTTAAATGTTTATACAATGCAGACTGATAGATCTTTTAGAGCCAAACATGCTGAAATGACTCACAAAGGTTTCACGCTTGTGAAAGGGCCAGAGCATTGGTTACAAAATATAAAACACAATTAATTTAAAAAGACAAAATTCAATTTAGCATAGCGGGAATGGTTTCTTACAGTAAATTATCTAACATGCGAGTTACAATGAAAAGTATATGATACAAAAACCAGCTCATTAAAATTGTTTTTTATAACATTCACATTAGGCAATTTCAACAATTTCTTATTTCAAGTAGTACAAAACATAGAATATGGAAATAAATTTCAAAATTTGTGCGAATATTTTAATACAGCACACTCACATACTTTTATAATTTTATGTATTTTAAACTTTATATTGAACTTATGATGCTTGATATAAGTTACATCCCCCCCCCTCCCTTTCAATTTGATTTTAGACAGTGGATTTTTTTTTTCCTTCAAGAAAATGTTACTCAGGATGGCACTTACAGCTATGCTGACTTCTCCATTTTTTGTCATTGATTCATGCTACTAAATGCCGTTAAATTAGTAGCAGGTCGTGGGTAGCCTAGTGATTAGAGTATCGGACTCCAGACCTGAGGGCCTGGGTTCGATGCCCGATGCCACTAAATACCATCGAGTATAGACGGAGTACATGCTCGTTAAATCAGTGGGTCCGAAAGTCTTGTGGGCGGTCGCAGCAGAAACCACTAGTGCAGGGGGCTGGAGAATATTTCCCTCCCATTCAGTACCATGCCAAAATTGTGGAGGTGGAGATAGGGGGTGCCGCCATCTATCGTTAAGAAGTCCAACCTGTTTCACAGGCAATGGCAACTTTCATTCCTTCCCTGCGGGAAGGACACGACAACAACAAATTAGTAGCAAGATATCATAAAGGTCATCTGCTGAGTAATGGGTATGTGATAGCAGTTCAAAAATCTCTAAAAAACGAAGATTTTCATTTTTTTAAATATTCCTTTTAATTCGGTGTGATAATTATCTACCGATTTCAGAAAAGTCTTTGTAAAAAAAAGATATAACTAAACAATTTTAACTATTCGCCAATATTCCTTTCTTCAGTATTATGAAGAGGGGGAGCCAACTCAGGTGTCCTCCTCGTCACTTGACTATGGTTCAAAATTACGAGGTCCGTCACCAATAGCTCTTGTGTAGCTTTATAGTGCGACGTAAATATAACTCTCCCTTACTCAATGTTATAAAAATAGTATGAAAATCATATATAAACACAGCATAAGAAAAAAGAAAAATATACTTACTTTAGTAACATATATAGTAACCAAAGGAATATTTAGTTAAAGCATATTAAGTTAAGCAAGATAAAATTTATACCTTGATTTTTAGTAAATTCATTAAAGTATGGAAAATATTAAATTTATTTTAAATTATATGCATCAGATTCCTACATTTAATTAACATATTTTAAGCAAGCGATTTTAAGGTTTAAGTTGAATAATTGAATTCACGTGAAAAATAAAATATCCCCCTCCCCCAATTTGGGTAAGCGCTCATATAATCGAAAATGTAACTTGAAAGAGAAAAAATATAAAGCATATCTATTTATGTCATAGTATAAAATGCAGATATTCTCAGATCACTGAACTGCTTTTAAATAGTTTAGCACTCTAAAGCTTTAAATAAATATCTATTTAGTCACAAGCTTAATACTTTAATCAAAAACATAATTACATTAAACATGTGTAAGTTGAAAGTCTTAAATAAAGTATGCAACATCTATATGCCTATAAACATCATGTTATAAAAATTTGTAATAATTTTTAGGAATTACATTATTAATCAGTTTATAATTGTTTTTCTTGGAGTTAACTAACAAGATAAACACTATTTTTAATATTTTATCTTATATTTCCTTCTTTGAAATGTATAAAATAATTGATAAATCTAACTTCTTTTACTGTACCTAATAAAAAAGCTGCAATTATTCATTCTATTTTAAAAAACAAGATTAGAAGAGGGGGTTCATTCTCATTACTTAACCATCATTTAAAATTATGACATTCATCAGCAATATAGTCATCATGTTACTTTTAAATAAGACATTAATAGATTATCAATTCATCTATAGGTTCTTAAAAGATTTCTTATGAAATGCTTTGAATTTAAAATACATGAATAGTAAAACACAAGAAGAAATTGTTCTAAAATCAAAATAATAACTTACACATATCTTTCAGTTAGAAAGAAACAAGTTCATGCATCTCGGTAAATTTGTTCATGTATGGAATAAAGTATTCTTAAATTTGTATCAAATTGTTTCTTTTGCAAGTAATATTACACACAGCATACTTTTTTAATTTCTTCAACTTTTACTTAAAAAAACCCTGTACTTTATTTTTTGATAGAAGTTAAACTTGTTAATTTCTTTTATTTAGAAGTTAAAATAAAATTATAATGGTTTTGATATATCAGTTTACAAGTCTAGAAACTTTCTAATTTTTTAATGATCAAAATAAAGAAAAAAAATTAAAAAACAAAAATTTATCTATGAAATAAAATGTCAATTCCATTTTAATGTAATCTTCCTTCAGATAGGAAATGTGCAGTTCAGAAAAGAAAATGAACCCAATCAAAAAATAAATCTAAAGATTATTTCCTTGTTCACACAGCAACGTAAATTTTTGTGTGGGAAAATCAATATGGGATGAACTACCTAGACTGTTTTATGAAAAAGGAGATGTTCTCTTAGTTAAAGGATACATGAATACTATTACTTAATAGTTATATACTATTTCTTAGTTGACTGAGAAATTATTAAACAACTTTTTACAAAGTATCGTTTAAGATAATGGTTCATATTTAAGATATAGGATTCCATTATGCCTCAAGAATTGTTTTGTATCATTTTTTTAAAATAATGTTCAGCTATGAAAAAGTAAAAAATAATACATATGGAATGAAAATATTTTTCAAAAACTTTGGCAAAAAGTCAGAACATTCCCAACAGGTGGCGACCTACATTATTTCATGCTTACCAAAAACGAAATTGAGAAAAGTCAGATTTCTCATGACATGGGACATCTGACTTTAAAAGCACAATGCCAAGCCAAAACATTATGACCATCAACCTAAAACTTTGTTGGTCCCTCTTTTACTAGAACAAGAGTTTTGACATATGCAAACATCAGTGGCATAACGTACACCCCCGCATCGCGCGGGATTCTAGGGGACCCAAAACCTGACTTTGCAGGGGAGCGCAAATGTTCTCCGTTACACCACTGGTAAACATACAAGTATAAAAGGTTCTGCTATGTGTCCACAGGCAACAAATACCATATGTCAAAGCACAAATCCATCAGGACATGTAAACTATGCAACAATAGATTATAAAATTAGATAAGTTTTCCCATGACATATTCCACAGATGTTTATTGTATGATGATCTAGAGAATTAGGCAGCCATTCCTCAAAGATCCATTAGCAATAGTAATGCCCCCCCCCCTGCAAATGTAAAGCACAATGACATAGTGTCAACATCATAGCCTAATTGGATGTGCGACTGCTGAGTCCAGTATCAAACAGCATGTTCCAGAATTGTGTCCTCAGAAATATTTCTGCTTTATTCTGCATTAAAATTTGTGACCAACAAAGCAATAAAATGGTGTTGATTGCGCTTTGCCCAATGTGTCGGCAAATAGTACCCACGGTTTTTGATGAGATTTGGATAATCCACATCTGACATGCTTCACCATCAGCAATCCCTTTTTTATGTTACTGCAAACAACCGCACATGCACAGCTAACTAAGTATGTGCCATTTCAAAAATATTCTATCCCAGTCATCTCAGGCCATGATAAAAGCACAAAACATTCCCAATAAAGCTCCAATGTCATTTCTAGCATCATTTCCATACCTTTCCCAGATGATCATGTGCGCTTTGTCAATACACTGCTTTCATTCTTCAAAGACAGGGGCGGTCATAATGTGTTGACTCTTCAAGATATGCTTCATTGCAACAACTTTAAAGTTTAATTGTAGCATCAAATAACTTAACAACAGTAATTACAACACAAAAATCAAAGCACAATTAAAAACATTATAAATACCTGCATAAAAACAAACTAAAAATATAAAATTAAAGGCCAATTAATAATAATACAAAATGAATAGTGAAAAAATATTATTCCTATTTCGTAAAGTTAGAAAATGTAAGCAATTTTCCTAAAATCCAAAAGAAAAATGTTACAGCTAAATCTTTGTCATTATATCCTCAAAATCCAAAGAGAAAACTATACTAATCTCAATCACAGGAAGCATTCCACAAATAAATATAATGCATCAGTATTAAAAAAGGAATTTTTCTTGAAGACTTTATAATTATTGAACTATTCATATAACAAAACAAAAAAATCAATGCTCAATCACTGAATTAAAAACAGTGTTTAAAATTATTCTACAAAAATAAAATATTATAATCTTTAGCAAAGGGGGGAAAAACTTATTTAAAAAGCATAATACTAAATAATTTTTTAAAAATACCACATACAAGAAGTGACTGCTCTGGAGTCTCCCATCCAAAAATTTGCTGCTTCAGGTAAGTCACCTAACAATAATATAAAAAATATATTTATACATTTTTAAGAGTTTGCTTCAGCAATTAAAAGTAGCATCACAACATCAAACATCTTTAGAGCCTAACTACATGAAATAATTTATTAGCTATCAGGACTTTAATCTGTTAAGTTTTGAAAGATTTTAGGAAATAAATCAGGGTATACGAGTTAAAAGAATTTATACTAAAAGTATCCTATTTATAAATCTTATCTACCTAAGTAGGATTTAGTCTAACAAACTACAACCTCTGTTTAAAAAGTTTGGTGAAACATAATTTGTGAAAAGTGTTTACGCATATCTGCAAACAGAGCTAGCTCACTGTGTTTCAAAGCAATCATTGTCCAATGTTATACATGTTTGACAATCTGTGCACAAGGCACTGAAACTAAGCAAAGTATCTTTTGAGATGCAATTCAGTTCGACAGTCATGTTTTGTTTAATCTCTTGAACCGTCGAAAATCTTCGTCCTTCACACATCTCAAAGATACAGTATTTTGTCCATACACTGCTTTAAATATTTGATGGTTATCCCTTGGTGACTTTCTGAGTCTAAAACAAAATTGTACATTGATTCAAGTTGTTTTTACAAAGCAACTGCACTATGCTGTACTTCCAAATTACAAGTAGGAAAACATAAGGTCCAAACGAAATACTTCTCTATAAAAACAGCTACACACATACAGTTGCATGCATTGCATGTAAATTTTACTGCGAATATCAATTTTTACCAGTACTGAAGGTCATTCACCAAACTTTTTGAACAGAGGTTGTATTTTTCATGGATTTAAAACTGTTTTTAGTAGAAAGCTGCAAAATTCGCATTTAAAAGAAACGTAAATAACCAAATTATTTAAATTACCAAGCATTTTTCAGGTTCTCTAAAATAAATCAGTTATATACACATTCAAGCTTATCTTAATTTCTACCATCTTACGTACGATTGTTATCCCTCCCTAAATGAACAACAGCAATATAAAACAATGTTTGAAAATACTGATTAATGTAAAAAAAGTCGACTTTGCTGTGTAATTCATTCTAAAGTAAAACTGTCTAACTATTAATTATTTTACTTATCACCCATATCCAATTAAACAACTAACTGGAATACCTGTTCTTTGTACAGGCTCTAAAATTTTAAAAGTTAAACTCAACTATTCAGCTAGTAAACATACGATTTTTTTAATGAATGCAAACTAGGAGTACGACACAACATGTATACAAATTTATATTTTTTTAATGAGAGCTGACCTTTTAAATAATTTTCAGAAAGTTGCAATCTGAACAACAAAAGAATTATTTAACAAAAATTGGCAGTTTTAGAGACTACCGATAGAAGTGAAAACTTAGAACTTTCAGTATTGAAATTTGAAATTTCATAATGTTTGAATTAAAATTATCAATATCAATCTGGTTTTCACATCTATTGACACTTCGAGCAACAACTAAATGCATGTTTATATGGTTTTTTATTATTCAAATATATTACAGGCTGTACAAGATCATGACAAAATATAAATACAATTCAATTGAAATAACAATTAATATACAATCATATTATTTATGGATAGTATTTGTATTTACTTAAATTTCAATATACTTGATTTTTAACATTATTTTGGTTGAATTGTCGAATCAGCCACTTATCCCGCCAAGTGTTTTTTGGCCAAATCGATAAATGCGCCAAATCTGATAACTCTCATGATTTTGTGTCAGTGAGGGAGAAATCGGATCACGGCGTAAAAAAGCGCTAAGTTGGCGATTTTTCAAAATTTGGCAGACCAGCGGCCGATTCGACAATTTCACCATTATTTTAATTGTTTGCATCATTGTCATCATTAATTTCAACAATACTTAGACTTTTTGCACTTTCAATTATTTCATTTTGTTCTAAGAAAGATACAATAGGCTTATGGTAACTAAAGTAAGAAAGGAAAATGTTTGATTCAAATTTATCTAAGTATCGCGTAAAAACCGCATCGATCGTCGTTTTATATTTTGTAGTACTGAGTTTTCGATCATTGGACATATTTAAATTAAGTGTTTCATTTAGAAATTCAATTAGTGGTAGATTCTTATCATTTGCAAAGTTAATATTGAAGTCTCCACTTAAAATCATCGGTACATTATTATATTTCTCTCCAAATCTTTTTTCGACTATTTCAGAACCTTCTTTTCTATAAATCATCGAATTTTCGAATAAAAATTGTTGTATCTGTCTCATAGATTTTCCAGGCGAAATATAAACGGCAACCATAAACATGTATTACCCATTCTCGGAATCGTAATGAGCAATGCACAGTATATACACATTGAACTTTTCACCAAATCCATTCAACTTCACTTATAAGATATACACAACACTATACGTCAGCTGCATAGCTACAGATATACTGCTATAAGCATGTCGGTGACGCGAACGCACGAGATTTCACCCATCCAAAAAGTGTCTAAGGTGAACAGCACACTGCGCGTGCGCCAGTCAGAGCATGTCGGTGACGCGAACTCATAAGATTTTCCCCTACCAAAAAGTGCCCAATGCCGCTAAAGAAGTTTTCACTTCAAAAACATTACATTTTCTACCAAAACAAAAAATGAACATGCTAAAAAGTTAAAACACAAATTAATGTGTAAAAATGCAAAAACAAATTATAACAGAAAAATAATAACAGCTGTGTAATAAGCTTTGTCATTGATGAACTTTTAAACAATTAACATGAAACAAATCAATTTAAGAAACAATTCAGAAAATAGCCCTCATTCAATTGTGTTGTAAACAATATAAGGCAATCTTAAACTGAAAAAAAATTTAACTATTTCTATTTACTAAAATAAATAAAATAAGGTAAGCTTTGATCAAACAACACCAAGGCACAACAGAACACAGACTATTTTCCTAAAAATTAAAATTTAATTTATGAATTTTTTAAAATGATTCACTTGAAAAAGAATTAAAATTCAGTTACAAAGAATAAACTAATGAAGAAATATAACAACAATATAGATAAGAAATATAGATAGTTAAAATATGAAAAATGATCTTCAAAAAACTACATGAAGAATAAATCGCCAAAAGCAAAATGAAACTATAATGTCATGTATTGAAAAATCGCTTCGGCATTTAATTTTAAAGGAATCTACAAAGAATTTTGTAAAATTGCTTCAAAATGAGCCGCATCATCCATAATTTTAATGAGAAACTTTTTTAGACGATGTTAACTGCCTTTTCCTTGGGAAAGCACAGATGTACACATTTCTGCACTGTTGACTCTAACTAAAAAAAAATGTCAGAGGGAGCTGAAAGGATTTCACAAATCTATCCCAATGATTTGAAGAGACTGCCCTTGGTATTTGTTGATGCCAATACCAAAGCTAATTGGGAATTGGAAATCATTTAAGTTGGAGTAGCATATCTGATGGAATGATAAGAATCTTTGGGAAGAAAATATCTTTATGACTAGCAGCTTCAATATATGACAAGCAACTGTCTCTTAATGTCTGCTGCCATCAGTCAGTGAATCTAGATTTCAGAGAAAAGGGATTTTTGCACCAATTTTGAGTTCCAAAACATGTGAAGAAAACTATGGATTTCTAAAAAATTTTAAAGCTCAATTGGATAATAAATCATTTCCTTTGGGTCATAAATGGAGTCAATACACTTCAATTCTTAAGTTTCCCAAAACTTGTGATAAAAGTAGCTTGTTTACCATGTTAAGTTTCATTCTGTAATAAAAGAAAGTTCTTTGGCAGAGTCACACAAACACTTGGAAAAAAGTCTAGTAAACAGGTACTTCTGCAAACCAGTGTGTAAGAAAACTGTGCAATTCATAAGACAAACATAAATATAAATAATTATGAAGCAGCCTTTTAACCTGTAGAGGACCATGATCACATGTGATCACTTGAAGGAACACGATATCATATATGAGATTGCTTTTTTTTCTTATTCTGGTGCTTGTGATCATACCAGTGCGACCTAAATTTGAAATTTATGAACTTTGAAATTATTATTAACAATAAATTTTGGCGTATTTTATTACAGTAATAATTTTATATGAACTCAAGGAGTTAGGTTTAACAGGAAAACCGCTTGTGAGTGTGTGATCCAGAACGAGTTAACTGAAATAGAATTATAAAGTTAAGTATAAGTTATGAATACAAAATTATATATACCCCAAAACCTTCAATTGAAATAAAAATTACAATCAATACTAGTCAAAGCTTAACAAAAAATCTACAATAGATTATTTAAACCAATTTTGCCTAGGAATAAACAGAAAAGTAAATTACAACACTAACATTAATTGATGTAAAAAATACTTCCTACCATTAACAGTGTTAGAGCATAAATTGAAAAGGAAATTACCATATTAACTAAAAATCTACAATAACTAAAATTAAAAACAAAGCCATTTAGTCTAAAACTTTTGAAAACATAAAAACAGATTTGATTTTGTTAAACAATAACAATGCAATGCCAGAACTGAAAGCATAAACCATTTACCAAAACTAAAATGAAATTTAAAGAACGTTTTTTACAATGATTTATTTGAAAAAAATTGTAATTTTGCAACAAAGAAGAAAAAAATGAAAAAATATTATGATAATGAAAATACAAAACAATCTCAAAAAAAAAAAAAAACGACATGAAAAATTATTTGCCCTAATCAAAGATAAAAAATAATTTCGTATCACAAAAGCTTTGAAGAATAACTTCAAAATTAAATTTTAAAATCTAAATAAACTTTGAAAAAATATCTTATTCCAATGCACACCATTGCTGTGTAGCATACAAAATTTTCTGACTTTGAAAACTTCTAATTTAAATAGATAATTAGTATGCTTAACTGAAGAATATATTTAACATAGATTACATATCTACAGATATACTTTTCTAACCACACAAAAACAATAGAATGCTCCAATATTTCATTTTCTCTTTAAAATAATACATAGCACTACTTTGTTACTACTTTCTTTTTATCTATTTATTTGTGTGTGTGTGGTAATAACTGACAACACCACATATTTACTCATTTCACAAACTAACACAAACTCTTATAATGCACTTAGAATTTTTAAAAATACTCAACATTTCACAAAAACAAACATACAGATTCCAATCCCCCCCCCCCTTTTGTAGTCTTACTCTACTTGACATAATGCTTTTCATTGGGTATTTATGCTCTAAAATTTGGCTTTACCATATTATTCCGTGTCAAATTTTTCACTGTTTTTACAACAGGCATGACAACAGTAGAAATATTTAATTTTTATTTACACAAAATTGAATAAAACTCACTTATTTTTAGTGTGTGTGTATATATATAATAGAGAATTCAATAGTTGCACAATAATTAAAGACAACGAATAAAATAAATGAATTTCCTACTAATATATTTGAAATCCTGTATATGTTCAATACTATGTATCTTTTGATTCAGTTTCATATAGGATATGTACAAGAACATTTTAACACAGTAAAGTAACAATTTAGGATAAAGTTTTTTACACCAATGATAATGTGCTTAAAAAATTGTTAATTTTAAAACTTATCCTTCATTAAAATTCTAATTCTAAAAATAAAATAAAGCCTGAATTTTTTAGACTAAAAAGTACATTCAAATTTATGTCCTACATTTATTTTGAATGCATGTCATCATAAATACTGATACTAAACTAGAACAGTTTTTCTAATTACATTTTCTTTTGATACATAATACATCTAAGCTCTCAAATCTACATACACATACGCAATGTTTATCATAGCCATGTGTTTAACAATTTGATATACATGTTATAAACAAAATCACTGAAATGTTCTACTTTTAAAGCTATAAAAACATAACTATAAAATCTATCTTCTTTAAATACTGTTCTGATAAAGAAATTCACAAATATCTCTATCTCAAATGTAGTAGAATTTCCAAAGTTGATTGCTTCATTATGCTCAGGCTATCTCCATAATTTATTAATTTATATATGGTCCATAAATTCTACTATATTCTAATTTCATTTTTGCAGAGTTAATGAAGTTGCAAGGATAACTGAGAAAGAAGTGATGCAAAGAAAGAACATAGTAAAATTATAGTTAAGTATAATTTTAATGAAAGTGTAGTGAATCAGAATGTAGTATTATACATCAAAATATCTTCGAAAAAATTTATAAAAAATTTTATAACACTAAAAAGTATAGAATATACCTGAAACATCGTCTTATTTGATGAGTAGGAAAAAAAAATTTATAAATTATATATTAATTTTTCAAATATTCAATGAATGAATCAATTGTTTTAAAAAAAATCTTTGACATAACCCGGAGAAAAAACAAAAAGTGAAGCTGAATACAAGCTAATTTACTGTTCAACAGAACAAGCGATTTTTCTTGACTACCATTTTAAATTATATGCTGACCATTAAAACTAACAAAATAATGTGCTTCTATCTGCTATATTAAGAAGCAGAGAAAATGGACATTGCTTTGTAATCAGATTATTTTATTTTTACATAGGGGCGTAGCTACCGCTATATCAATGATACAAGGCCCCAAAATGTGTAACATATTGACATTTTGAAATAAGCGTCCTGCTTCTTTTCTAAAAAAGGGGCCTCCAAGAAAATTTGATACAGGGCCCAATTAGGACTACCTACCTGTCAGTGTTTTTACAGCACTTTATTTTTCCCAAGGATTTATTTAGTGTCATATGATTATGATAAGATCTAATATCCTATTGTTTACCACATGTTGAAATCCTTTCATCAGCATTGAAGGATCTGAATAGCAAATACAGCTTATAATTACTAGATGCATACATACTGTTTAAATTATTATTATCATCGATCTTTAAAGCTACATAAGAGCTATTGGCAACGGATTTCTGTTAGGTGATGAAGATGATAACTGAGCTGGTAGCCCACTCTCCAAACTTCCACACCACAGAAAAGTGAGGACATTGGATTTTACATTCATCGATTTTACATTACCTCAATGGATTTTACATTCATCAGTCCCACTACACAGAGGGTCTTTAGTGACAACAGGACTTGAACTCGTGACTCAACTGAAATAAGGACAGCACGAATATGTGATCATGGCCAGGAGCCAAAATGTACAATGAGCTGAATACCATAATAATACTATAATGAGGTAGCATGTACTGCAGTCAAAACATGTACCATGTAATAAGGTGAAATTCAATAACTCAATGAAATTCATGTGCATGCAAAAACTTTAAACTAAGCTACAATATCACACATCTAAAGTACAATTAAAGTTTCCCAAGAGAGAATTTTTAGATTTGTTGAGACCCAGAATGAATTAAATTTATTGGTTTTGTCTAATTTCACAATAAGAATAAAAACCAGATAAAGAATAACCCACCCTAACTTTTAAAAATGAATTATGAATACTATTGTATGTATAATTTTATGTTTGGGTAAAATGTAATTTATTATATTCTTAAAAGTTACACAAAGAAATATAATGAATGCATTAACATCTCCATGTACTAATTAAGTTTATTTTAGTCCCTGGATGATCAACTATAAAAAAAGTTTGTCACTTAAAAATTCAATGAATTCTAAAAATAAAAATGTAGAATCAAGCATTGGGCTGCTTTTGAGCTATTGGGAGAAAAATAAGATTTGTATTTATTTCAATTTAACTGTTAACTATAAATTACTGTATATATTGCCAGTTCCAAATGGAAAACTAAAATATATGATATACATTGTACTTCCTTTACCAAATAATACTCTGATCTTATTAATATGTTTTTTTATCTCATTTTGTTTCTTTTTAATCACATGTCAAAGTTTCTTTATATTATCTACATTGCTCGTTTGATGCAGTAATAAGACACAAATGATAAGCCTTCTGATTGGAACCACTTTGAGATGGTTCTATCCATGCTCTTTTAACTAATAATCTTGGAGAATTTCTGGTCTTTAGAAATTATTTTATTATAGAACTCCTCCTCCGAGAAGAAAACGTAAATACATAAATTAAGACTACTATATATAGTCAAGGCTTTCAGGTTAGAAGAGATTGATGGGATAGATTGTTAGCAGAGCAGTGATTAATCAAATGGAATGTGAATCGCGGATATTTAAATTTTGATAATTGAATTACTTAAGGTGACAAACTGTCACTGGAGATTGAATCTAAATTAAATAGCGGAGAAGTCAGAGCTGTTGAATTAAGTAAATGAATTAAACATTAATGTCTTCTCATATCTCGCGTACCTCGTTAATTGTCTTCATATTTATTAATTGGGTGCATCTCTTATCCTTGATCGATTGAATTTGAGTTGTGGTTAAAACTGTGAATAAATTAATTGTTTTTGAAATATGGCTAGTCTTCCTTCCAATTCTCCCACACCTTTAGGCGCTCAGATGAGATCCTTATAACTTCAAAACTAATTCACTTAATACTCTAAACCAAGGGTGTTAAAGGCTGACTTGGACCAAACAAGCAAGGTTTAACTTTAGGTGGGACGCAAAAAAAATCAATATTCGTAGAAACGCAGGTTTATTTCGAATAATATATTATAATAAACGTATAAAAAAAGAACAAGAAAAATTTAATATGTTCGTCCAGACACTTGACATCTTTTTCCTGCTACTATCTTTCCTATTTTGGGAGAAATTGTGACATTTTATTGTATAATATCATGTGCCGATAAATTGGCCTGGCCGCAAAAATGTTCGTTGTCGGCTGCATGCGGCCCGCGAGTTTGGCAAACCTGTTCTAAACACTACAGTTCAAATAACATTCCATCAGAAATCAAGTTCCTTGATTATTTAGCACAATCTGATGAGTTATTAGAACTAAAAACGTACAAGTTGGGAAAATATTAAATGAAAATAAAATCAAAAATTATTTCTTTATCAAAACACTATCAAGGATTCTAAGTGTTTTAGAAAAAACCTTTCATCCGAAGTGAGAAAAGAATTCAATCATCTCTGTCATCATGTCACATCTCTGTTCATGGTAGCATTACATAGCAGTTACTAATTACACTTCCTTGCCAAAAGTATAAAATAAATAAACATACTGAAAAATATGCTTCAAAGTAAATAAAATGCAATCTGTTTATATTATGCTGATATTAAATTTATATTTAGTGCATGTTTATGAAGTAAAATAACTTAATAAAAGGATCATTAAAAAGAAATATAAAAACTATTTTTTTCTCAGTACAAGTGTAAAATGGAATTCCATATAAACATGAATAACAGTTCTCTTCATAAAAAAAAGATATTAAATATTATTATAAATGCAACCAAAATATATTATTGGTATGCTTGTGTAATTTGTATCAATTACCACATTGTTGGTTAACCTTTTATATGTCATGTGTGTCACTTTATTTCACATATAAATTCAGATGCACCAATATTACAATTAATTTAGAATTTGCTTTACACTGAACAACAGAAATATAAACAAAACAAATTACAAAATTCTTCAATTCTAAATAATCAAAAAGAATGAACAGATTACTGTTTAGCATGTTTATCATACCACACAGAATATCCAATTGTAAACAAAACAAACAAGTTGCACAATAATGTAGTTGTCAAATGTATTGGCAACATATGAAGTCTTTACCCCAAACTTGGAATAAACAGAGAGCATTCTGGTGTTAAATAGATGGATTTGGCTATAGCACCAACTTCAAAAACATAAGTAGGTGCAAGGATCTAATATGCCCCTTGTAACCATGCCAGTGCGCCACAATTAATGCATGAACCACAAGCTGACCACCACTGATCTACCAAAACTCATATTTAACAAAGGATATAATGTTGAATTAATTTTAAGTAAACTATTTAATTATTGGTTTTAATAGTTCAAATACTGTATGAATGGTGGATTATAAAATGATTAAATTGACAAAAAAAATGAATATGTAGAAAATTAATGATAATGAAATAATTCCCCTATATCCCTTCAGGGTTCTATCTTAGGATTGATTTTTTATTCAAATTCTACTCATACTTTTAAAAAATAAACGGTGCATTGGGAAATAAAGATTAGCGATTAGTAGACCTGAGTTTAATCACTGAATCATTGTGAATGGGAAGAAAAAAGGAAATTTAAAATATATATATAAAGTTTAAACCTGAAATGTTATAGGTTATCACAAAGTTTAAATTTCTTCCTTATACATCAACCAAAACATGAAGTGTTATAATAAAATTCCAGAAGCATCAAATTACAGAGAAAAATATATGCATGCAATTTAAAATATTTTACAATTAGAAAAAAATTAAGAATATAATTGTCCTTTTAAGTTAATTATATATATTCCTTTCCTTTATATATTTAACAGCACTTAGAGAGTTTCATCATTTTTTTATTACTTAACATTTTTTTAAATATATTTACAATTCAATATCTATAAATTTATATATCTTAGTTACTAGATTATCCTAATTATATTAAAAACTTTATTGATGCTTGTAAAGATTGAATTTTAGAACAGTTTTTATAGTAATTTTTTAATTACTAAAGCCTGACATAGTACCAGATAAAAAGTCATAAAATACTGTATAGAAGAAAATATTTAAGATGCTAGACCAGAGTCAGCAACCTTTGGCACACATGCCAGATTTGGCATGCAGAACAATGCAGTACAATTCTCAGTGGCATATTCATCACCACTCTACAAAGTTTTCAGATAAAGTTATAGCCCTGCCTTTTCTCTCTGTGCATCATGTATTTTCTCTTCTTTTGTTCAGTTTGTAATGCCATTTTTATGTCAATGAGTATTCAGTATGATTTCAGTTGAAAGTAAACTTGAGTTTGATGCACATTGAGTTTGATGCAGTATGAGTGCTCTTGCTAAATGCATTTAGCACTATCCTGATGAAAGTACATAAGTGAAAGATGTTGTGGTACCTTGTGGCAATTGTATGATATTTGGATAAAGATTGAGTTAATGAAGAATTATGCACAAATCTATGAAGAAAAGTCACAAATTACACCCATAATATTGAGATATTAATTATAATGGTACAGGGATGAGGTTTACATTAAAAATTTTTGTATTTAACTATATCGAAGGAATACTTATACTTAATGTTTTTATTTGCTTATTTTACAGAATATGTATAAAAATACATAAATATATGTACAATTTCAATTCTTTATTTATGTTAAACGAATAGCTAGTTTGTGATGTTTATTTTCATCTTAATAAATATTTGTAAATGATGCATAATATATAATAAAACTTAAAATCTGTATTATTGATCTATCTTTCCTAACTCTGCATTCATTTTCATGGGAATCAAATTATTTGAAATCTTTCCAACTGTTCGGCATTCTAAACCATACTGGTAAAACGGTTTGGCACACCTCAGTTACAAGATTGCTGACCCTATGTTAGATCATTCTTAAGTAATATGTTTCAAATGATTTTATAACAAAATATAAAAGTTATTTGTTAATTTAGATTTTATTTAACTGAAAAAATTAAAATTATACACAAAAATTAAATAATCTTAGTTTATTTTCATATTAAAGAAATAATACAAATCAGCATAAAACAAATAAACTCTCTATCATCTTTTAAAAAAGAAATTTAGAAAAAAAATACCTACCTAGAGCTTCAGTTGCCCATGGAACATGAGAATAAACATCTTTCATTAAACAAGAAAATTCATCCACTAAACAATTATTCTGCTTCTGCAAGTACAACACTCGATCATGAACAGGACAATTCATTTCATCTAGAAATTCATTAAAACTTATAGTTCTCTCTTCAGGTAACATAAATCTATCTTCAAGAATTGCATCAGCATAACCATTTGGTGTAACAGCTACAGTGCACATGTTATTATGTAATTGCTCCCTAAAAACAAAAGAAAATTTCCTATATAGAATTAAATTTTTAAAAATAAAAATCATATGGAAACACACAAAAGGAAATACCATTTCAATTCGATCGCTGATCATACTTAAAGGAGAAAAATATTTAAAAGGGAGCCTCTGACATCTGATCATAAAGAACAATTATCATATTACTTAATAGGATGTCATGCTAAACCGTAACCCTACCATGCTAACCATACTGTACCCCTACTCACCCATAAAATGTGTTTGAAGTATGCATTTTGAAGCAATTGAGAACAAATCAAAAATTAAGAGAAAAATAAAGAGGATAGGGATTTTTCATTATTTTTAAAATACAAGAGTTGTGAATAAAAAAGTGACATCAAACATAGAAAACATTTTGAATTAACTTATAAGTAAAACTATATTACATTCCTTCATTGTAATTAGTACATTTTGCCAAATCTGCAGGATACTATTGGCAAGGTGTTGGTTGTTGATTACAGTGACAGAGCACCATACAGATCGGAGCAGAAAATCGAAATGATTCTTTAAAATTAGGAAAGAAGTCAGAGTTACATACTCAAATCTAATGAGTAACAAGGGTGTTCAAGACCTTGCAATGCCAGTGTCACAATATATTACTCACATTGAGAGCATTGTCATTTAACACAAAAGGCCAACTGTCACCCAATAAATACAGATGTTTTCACATCAGATATGGATGCAGTTAGTGTTGTAAAAATCAGCAATAGTACTCTATAAGACAATTTTTCCTTGAAGCACAGCTTGTGTAAGAATGACACTCTTACACTTCAATGACACAATCCGTATAACCTTCCTCCAACTGGGTTCCTGGTGAACTTTATGTGAACCTAGCAAACCTGTGTGATGACATTTGTTCGATTGATGCTTTTATTCAGCCTTCAGTGCACATTTCATCATTGGTAACAAAACACAGCACAAATACACCTCTGTAATTCAGTATCTGTCAAGTTGGATATCTGCCAGTGCATACTGATACATATGTCTAAGTGGATGAGTCCATATGCAACACAGTGTGAAGACTTTTACTTACTTTCAAATATTTCAGTAAGTGCAACACCATTTAATGACTGATACCAACTTCCACAGATTGCACAGGACAGTTCATAGATAGTCTATGGAAAGGAGACAGCTTATGATACCAATTTGATGTAGAATGGATGGCTAACCTATACATTGCTAATCCCCGGTTTCATTTCAACATGCAACGATCTTATATGGTAATGCATTCTCGCCACAGGCTTCATGTAATCCTTGATAATATCAATTTTAATTCACACTGATCCTCTTTCATAAACATGATATAAAGTGGCAGAAACAACACTGTCCAATTCAAAGTCACACACCAACTACCTTCAGAGAAAGAATTTTGTGTGGATATATGGGTTATGAAACAACCCTTAATCCTGAATCTGATGTTACAGTCTATCATACTTTAGTTTGTAGGCATGGTTTCAAAAGATAGCAGAACAAGGAGGAATGAGCTTTAGAAAGTCATGAAAGTGATGGTTAGAGGTACTTTGTATGGTGAAATTTAATCAAGGCTTTACATCTGAATGCAATTTTTTTAATACTATTGAGAATTAAGGTAAAAAGGAGATAAAAGTTTTAGGAATAAAATTAAATAAAGGAAATTACCATATATTGTGGAATATTATGTCTATAGCATGCACATATACTTTCAAAAACTATATATTTTTTAATTTTTAGGTATATTCTCCATATAGCGTCCCCCCTCCCCCTTTTTTCTTTCTTCTTTACAAAAAAACAGTGCAATGCTCTTATCTTCTTAAGTCATTTAGTCGAAATATTATCTCAGGCTTTTGAACAAAGCTCTACTCTAAAACTAAAGCCATACAGCACAAGGTGCATTTCTAAAGACTTAATTTCCTTCCTCCTTTTCATGTGACATACAATTTATCTTGGAACAAATCAGAATGTACCCAAGACTTTTTACATTTTCTGTATCATATGCAATACAGTTCATAGTAGTTCTTTCAGTGGTAAATATGGGTCCTGCAAAATGAAACAAACACAGAGCTGGTTTTAAAATCAAAGTGATGCAATTTGCAAAAGAAAATGGAAATTGTGCTGTAGAAAGGATGCTTGATGTTAGTGTAAGCTCCATACATGAGTGAAAGGAAAATGAAATGGCAATCATTAATACGCCAAAGGATAAATGTGCTTTAGATAAAGGAGCACCAAAATGGCCTATCCTAGAAGAGAGTATTGTGAACTGTGTCCAAGGAAATTGCCATAATGGATTAATTGTACCTTTATTCTTCTTAAAGTGTGCAAAAAATAATGCACTTGCAAATGAAAATATTAAAACAAAACTTAGTTGGCGTAGTTGATTTATGGTACAGAATAATTTAATTCTGCAAGAAAAAACTAGTTTCATAAAAGCTTCCTAAAGATTTGGATAGCAAATTGATAAGCTTCCAGAAATATGCCATTGACTTATGAAAGCAGGAAAAAAATATATATTTATTGCCACATATTGGAAATATAGATCAATCTCTAGTAATGTTTGATGTGATAGGAAATGAAACTTTTGATGAGAAAACCAAAATACTTCACATAAAAGCAACAGGTAATGAATAATCTCACTTCATCATAGTGCTCTCCTACTTATGGAACAGTATAAAATTAAAAAAACCATGGTTATTTTTAAAATAAAAACAATGTTGAAATCTAATTTACCATAAGGTGTTTTCATTCATGAGGATGTGATAGGATGAACAAAAATGGTGTAAAATTGTGGATAAGAAAACATACAATTCCTTTGAAGAATTCAGAAAGTCTTTTAGGATTTAGGTATGTTCAGATATCATCAAACAGAAAATACCAACAAAAAAAAAATGCTGACAGAGTGCAACACAGACACATGGCAGTTATTCCAGGCAGATTAACACAATTAGTTTAGCCTCTACAAATGAGTGTATCAATAAATCATTCAGAGGAATATGTGGATGTTAGAAGGTGAAAAAGATTTACAAAAGGAAGCCAAATATATCATGCCAGTCTAGAAATAGTGAGCATTTAATGTTAACTAAAAATAAAAGTTCAGAAAGGTATACCATTTTTTTTTTAAAAAAAACACCATTTAAATATACATTGAAAAAAATCTATTTTATTGTACTGATCTATGCTATATTTTTAAAAGCTATCATTTTTATATCTGGTGTATAATGCATACTTGTAAATTTCAAGCTTATTTTTTGTCTTTAAAATGTGCTTTTATACACTGGAAATTATAGTTAAGTGATTTTAAAGAATTAGTTTAAATCGATAAATGCATCCTAGTAAGGCACAGGCTTCAACAATATCACTTCCAAGAGTTTAAACTTTGGAGCAAGCTCCAGAAGCTAAGACATTCTTTAGATTACATCAGAAATTGCATTTATTAATTTCATAACTTGAAAGGGGTTCGAAAGTTGATTTTCATTATTTTTATATTGGGAATATTTTCAGATGCTCTGAATATAATTGATATTATCATTATTGTTTTGGTTTCCCTGTTTTTGGTTGGGGTTCATATTTCTATTAACTATATCAGCATATGAAATCCCTATACTGACCAGTTATTCTTAATGCTTTTATTTGATTGCCATTTAATAAGATTTCTTTTTTAGGTTTGTAGAAGCATCCGCAATGAAAGTAAGATGCAATACATCTACCGACATATTATTGACTCACAATTAATGCAGAAGGAATTTTTCTGCTTTTCCTTTATGGTGTGAAAACTACCCTTCTAACTAGATACTATTTTATGCACTCTACACATTGTCAACACCACGACTTCACTGCTCATATATCATATTTGCCCATAACCAATTTTCTGTGAATTTATTGCCACTACATTTTATTTACATTCCTTTTATATACTTAAATAGTCCCCCCCCCCCGAGTATCTACTTGATTATTCATTGATATTTTTTCCTTGTTCACTGTCAGCAATGTCAGAAAGGGTATTTCAAAACACTTGAATTACCTTTTGGAAGAAGACTAGAGAACAGGTTCTAAATTCTTATGAAGAAAGTATTTGTAAAAATATAATGAAAATATTTTTTGCTTTATCTTAATCCACTAAATTACAATAGTTTTCTTTATATTACATAGGTTTGAATGAGAAGTTTCAAAGACATGTAAAGCAAGGTATTTTAACTTTGATTAATAATTTCCTTTAATTACACGATGACTTAAAGACAAAAGATCTCATGATTCTAAAAGACAATCTAATGATAAATGTGACATCTGAGCACATACCACTCTTGATCTGTGACCATATTCCTATACATAAAGATTATAAAACCTTGTTATCTTTAGCAAGAAGCTGCAGTAAGAATGAAATGAAGTCTCAAAGCTGAAATTTTTTGACCATTAAAACTTTTACTTCACCAATTACAGAGGGGGGAAGAATCCATAAAATTTATATGTTAAATTATTGAACTTTTATGAAAATCAAATCTTTTCTTTAGATGTCAGAAAAAGGTCTATACTAATATATAAATATATATGAAATATATTTGCAGTAGAAAGTTTACATTTTAATCAGAGGTAGTTTAGTAGTCATGGCAGCAAAATTAAAAAGAGCTTGATTGTGATCACATCCTTTATTCAAGTATGCTTCTCATACTAAGCCAAAAATACAAGAGAGGGATTATTCAAATAGCAAGTATTTATATACAGGGAAGAACCGGGGAAAACACATTGTAAAAAATACAGTCACGTTTCTAGGTGAAGGGAATAACTAGCTATTTATAGAAATGACATCATTGTTTAGGGAATATTAATCCCTATTACTAAAAGCACATGAAAACCATTAATGATCCTATAATTCTTGGAATCGCCAATAAATCTATCAAGTTTCAAGGTCTAAAGAATCAGTAATAAACCAACATGTTTTTAATGCTTGAGAAAGAGAAGCGTTTCAAAATAGGGTATTAGGATTTATGAATTAGATGTTATAAATAAAGGAGATTTGAATTATAAGTAGATATCAATTTAAGTTATTACATATATATATTGTATGTGTTAATTAGTCTGTGAAGTACAAATCAAAACAGTAAACCGAATTAAAATTTTTTAGTACTTATTTTTATAGAAAATATGCATACATTGTTTCAGTACTTATTTGTTTTGACAAAATACTTGAAAAATGGTTGATGCTTTCAGTTAAATTTAAATTAAACATTTAAAGCATTTATTTTCTCAATACCTTCATTGGAGAAAGTGGGGAAAAATTACCTCAAATAACTATCATTCCATTTTCTATATGCTGGCCACTGCTTAATACCATTTTTTAATACAAATGGAACATTTGAAGAGACATAATTACGAAGGAATTCTAAAGATGTTGGAGCTTTATCCAGTATGGGTACATCAATTGGAAGTAAATCTAAAAAAAAAAGGATTTCATTTACAAATACACATATTTAAAGTACTTTCAGAATAAATATTTTAACTTAAATAAATTTAAATGATACATCATGTAGCTCCTCTCTGCTTCTCGTTTCTGCACTAGAGAAAACTCCTACCTTATTCAGCATGATGTAATGTGGATGTCATTTTTTATTGAGTACATTGTACCCAATAAAAAATGATATCCACATTACCTTTATGTCATTTAAAGTACTCCTAATTAGCTTCTTGAATTTCACAGTTACTGTATACCTTTCAACTATGAAAAAAGAATGCTACTTCTTCTTTAATATGTTTTTAGATTTCTGTCATCAACATCACAGTTTCTTATTTAGAAAGGCGATAATTATGAAAAGTTTCAATTATACCTAAGCTTTTACATGAGAGGGAGAGTTTTAATGACATATCAGATGTAGTGCATACTTGATACTATGTCAAAAACATGTAAATGCTTATAACTAGGAGTACTGATAATCAAATTGTGAAGAAATATCCTTGGGGCTGTGGGTAGCCTAGTGGTTAGAGCATCGGACTCCAGACCGGAAGGCCTGGGTTCGATGCCCGATGCCACCAAATGCCCTCCAAGTACACACAGAATACGCACTCATTAAATCAGTGGGTCTGAATGGCATTGCCATCTATTGTGTTGTGTACCGAGCAAAATCATACTCTCACCTTCATGGGGCTCAAAGCTTAGGCTAACAACAGGCATAAAATTCTAGCCCTTAGCCGCGATGAACTTCGTGGACCTTGATCTGATGTTACTGTCGATCAGGTGGCATAAGCAACAACAACAGAAATATCTTCAGAACTATCTGCACATATTTTTAACAACAATGAATGATGGTTCTAATAAATATTTAAGACAATGATTATTTCTGTTAAATGCAAAACAATAAAAATTGTTGATAAACATATAAAGATAATATGAAAATATGTTAGAATTCATCATACTTTTACTTGAAAGTCTCCAGCATCTTTAAAAAATTAAGAGAGTTACTCCGAATATCAAAACTGAATGTAATTTCGAAGCTTCTTTTGCATGACAACATAATGGAAGATTTGTAAGAGAAGTAACTGATAATTAATATCCTTCACAAAAATGCAAAACAAGTTGCATTTTATAAAATGCAAGATTGGTGCACCACAGTTTTAATCTTTGCATTCTTTAATATTACAACTTAAAATAAATGCAGCATGATGGAGGAATCATGAAACAAATTTGTCAATAAATCTTTATAAAAACATCCACAAATTGTAGAAAATTTTTAATCAGCATTTTATGAGTCTAATTTGTCTTTTTACCCAACATTAACAAAGAATTTTTTTAAAAAACATCTTTGAACTTAAATAGTTTTTCATAGTGCATTATATTACATATTAAGCACCCTATAAATTTCTTCCAAGCATTAAATTCTGTCAATTGTTTGAACTCTAGTAAAATAAACAATAACTTCCCACTCTTTCTATTTCAATGAGCTCAAAACAAAAATGTATTCAATTCAAGACATTCATTTCAAATTAAAAGGGGAAATTTGATATTTTAAGAATGAAAAAAAACACCTTCTTTCAAATAATTATTCACTGTGCTTCGTAAAACACAGTAGTATAAAGCAATAAATCACTTTTTTTTTTTTTTTGGTAGAAAGCCAAGAGCTTCAGGATCAAAACCATCCTTCAATAGTAAACTAACATAAGAAAAATCTACCTCACAAATCTTACATATGCGCAGCAGCTAAGAACCATCATGATAATCCCAACTTTAGGAGAAAATTCTATTAGCACGATGTTCATTTGATTTAATATAGTAGTAACATGAAAATATATATGCATTTGATGTGCGAAAATTAACAAAATAATAAATACCACAATATTCATCTGTAAAATCTTTCATACAGTTCACAAAAGATTTCCGCTTTTTATCTTTTTCAGCCATTAAAAATAAAATGCTACAAAAAAATGGTTAAACACATTAGGGATAATTTCAAGCGAAACGAAAATTTGATTTCTCGGGCGCTAGCGGAGATCGCTGATGCCCAGAAGATGCTTTCCAATATATTATCTGTTCAGTTCACTTCAGGTTTTATGGGATATGGAGCAACAAAGGCTATTATCGCCTTGAAATGAATATAAATATCTAAGTATATTACCGAAATTTAAAATTTATTCTGAGTGATACAGCATTCCGTTAATGAGAGCGTAATATGTCAAGTTGCTCTCGTCTCGAGTATTTGTGTTCGAAATGTTCAAAGAAAAATAACTTGTTTCTGAATGGTAGATGTGTAATACTACGATTTTTCTGGGTTGTCTGTTTTGGCACTGTAGAGTCTTTTCAGGCTCATTAAAATATAAAAATACGTTTGCCTTTTCCTCTCCACAATTAACTTTTTGGGGGGATTGTTTTCCTATCAATTTTCACAGCGTAAGCCTTTCATTAGGAGGAGCTCGGAAAGCCCTTAATATTTATCATAAAAATACTGAACAATTTCAATTTTTTTCCCTTTTACCAAAATTCAAGTATCTTTTATCAATTTAATTGCGCAGAAGAGATATTCGTGATTTGAGTGGAGTAAATAACGAACTAAACAATAAAAAAAATAACTTTAGGATTTTTTAATAATATATTTATTTTTATAGATAATGCTTCAAAAATCAATAATAGATTTCAAGTGAAATCTGGATGTAAAATATAAAGAAGTATATTATATAAAAATAGAAATATTGCAAGTTTTTCTTTATATATATTTTGATGCGGTCAATATTTATGGACTAGTTCTACCGAAGTCTGATAGATAAAAGGAACAAACAAGGCCGGACGTGTAATGCGCAATTTCGTTGGCAGCACCTATTCCTACTTTTTACAGCCTTGGAATTCAAATTCCTCTGTTTTGGGGTTGCTATATTTGGCTCTCTATGAATTATTGGCTACTTTCAATATAATTAGAAAAAAAATCCAATGTATTGTATTTTTTGGATATGCTGTGTTGAGTGTGTGTTTCTGTATGTGTGCATCTATTATAAATATTGTGCTTTTATTGTTTATAACTTTACTACTGAACAATTTCATTGTTTTTTCAATTTTTGTTTGAATTTTAAGATATAAATATGTTTTCATTGTTTATTTGTTGTATACAAGTTCATTAGAAATATGGTATGTTTATAAAATAAGAATTAAGATTAAATTTTTTAAAATATTAAGTGAAACTGGAAAAACAAATGTAGAACTGTAACTATATTGTAAACTTAAAATAGAAGAGTAAAATATTTTAGTTTATTGATATATTTTTGATTATTTGTAATTTTTAGTAAATTTTTATTAATCCTTATAACATTTGAATCAGGTTTAGCAAATTTTTTCTAAACAGACACTTGAGGATTATTGTTACAAAATCCTTTTAACTTTTGTAGCTGAAATTAAATCATATTTTCATTTAGAGCAATATTCTTATATATATATATATATAGTATAATAAAATGAAAAAAAATAAGACAAAATTATACTACCCACAGAGCTAAATGATAGAAAACAGATTCTAAGAAACATAACTAGAAAAAATATTGATATATATATATATATATATAATATAGTAATTATATACATATATTATTCATAAAGAAAGAAAATTGTGTTTTATATTTATCTATATCATATTGACTGTTATAAAATGGTAGGAATTAGATCCATTGCCTTTTAAATACTGTTTAGAATTAAAATTATTTTCAGCTTATGCTAAACAAAAATTGACTTGAATTTCATATAATTTTTCAGTTAAAAAACAGTCCAAAATTATGTTTATATTGTGATTTAGCTAATATATAAAGGGTATAATTTATTTTTCAGGTCTTTTCTTACTTTGCTGAAAATTCATTATAACCATTGTTCACAATAAGATTCATATTTCAGCTATGCTTAAAACGTGTGATTAAACGAAAATTCTGTAGTATAAAACTGAAAAATTTTTTAAAAAATTATTAAAAAACATAGTATTATAATCATTTCAATTATCAATAGTATTGATGTACTTTTTAAAAAAAATTTTTTTTAAGTAAATTTCCTGAAACAGTATTATTATTATTATTATTTTTTTTAGCTATATTGAGTAGAGATCATTTTAAAATAAGTTTTCAGTACTTCAAAATTAATTATTAATGGCAGGAAAATAATGATAAATTTTCAAAATACCTTAATGTATATTTTGCTTGGAACACATATTCCAGTAAAAACAAGGTTTTGATATAGGTTTTGAAAAAAAAATTTTTTTTTTCTTACAGAATTCTTTTTTTTAAAAAATAAGATTTCTAATAATAAGAATATATTATTATTATTACATGACAGTGGCTGTTTTCTTTCATTGAATTATAATTTCTTGAAATAAAAATTTGAATTTGATGTATTGAGATATACAAATTAAATATTTGTTTTAAAAAATGAGATTGATTTTTCCTGAAAATTTTACTTCAATGAAGAAAAATGTATAAGTTTTTCTTCCTCCTTTTTTTTTTTTTTAATTTAGGGGTTGTTAAAAAGAAGGATTAATACATTTTTTCTTTTTTGTGTTTAATTCCTTTAATAATTTCCTTTGAACTTGATTGTACATTATCCCAAATTTCCCGTTACTGTTCCGAATGTTCAGTGCTTGCTTCAATTTTTCACTACTCGGTTTTAGTCCCAAATTTATAGCATATATTTTTTTAGTTATCAATGCTACACTGTCCAGAAATGCCTTCACTTAGTCCAATAAGATGTGCCAATTTCAGAGGTAGATGGAAATATAACTGCATATTTTAATAAGAACCTGAAGTTATAATTGTTCAAATGTTTAAAGCTGTCAGAGTTCCCCATTTTTTCTTCCTGGCACTAAGACTGCAACTTAGCCAGTATTTAGCACCATGAACAATTCAGCAGCTTTTGTAACAAAACTGCCCTGACTTAAATAAGATCATAATAGAAAAAGATGCTCTGAAAAATATTCATACTTTTTATATTATGAAGGTACTTCAAAATAATTTAGAAGGGTTGCAGATTTATTATTTTTTAAAAAATGAATACTGAATTTTAATTTGTTCTTTATATAAGTATTAAAAACATATCATTATTAAAAAATAAAACAAAAATTGTTATTTGGGTATAAATATTTCTTGACCAACATACTACCTCCACACCACAGTAACTAAAAATAATTTATTTGTAAAAAAATCTTTATATATATATTACATTTTGAACTTCAAAATCTTTATATTGAAGCAGCTATTCATTTTGAAATGGCATTTTTGATAGGAAGGAATAATATTTGCTCACTATTCCCTTAACTATTTTTTATTTCAATATATATAAAATTTAGTGAGGAAGTATTTGATGTTATAATTTACTGTTGTGTGTGCGTTGAATAATTTTTTTAAAAATTGTTTCATATGTATAAAATTTCTATCAATATATGTATAAAATCTCAATAACTTGACATGCTATTCTTTGTATACTTTTTATGTGGAGGATTTAATCAGATAACATTTCATTCTCCTAAATTCCACACCACCACACATTCACAACAGGAAGCTGTGATTTTTAGAATTTCAGTGTTGACTGAAATGTTATATTTCTTTGTGTATTCAGTTTCTTTTATTTTATTTAAACAAATATGTGAATGCAGTTTTTAAATTTCTTTTTTAAAACACTACTGTCTTTCCAACTCTAACTCAGGGATTATATTTCTGAAATTTTAAAAGCATTTTAATAAATTGGGTACAATTCAGGATTAATTAGAATTTTAAAACTTATTGCTGAAGTTATTTTAAAGTTCAGATTTTAGATAATTTCCACAGCCATATACTATTTCAAATTTAATGTATTATTGAACATTCTGTGCCTGGACAAATTATGCTCACAAAAGGGAAAATCACTACCTTAGATTACTAGAAGAAAGTGGCAAAATCTTTGCTGTGTGTAACTCAGTAACTTTAAATTAAGCACATGAAAACTGAAAATGGATGATATTGGATTACTCCAATAATTCTCAGTCCTTTCTATTAAAAAAAAAATTAATCAAAATAATGGTTGAATGTAAATTTAATTTGTCGTTCTTTTTTTTCTCTTTCACTATTTAGATTTATTTCAAAGTGAATGCTTTTTCATACTTTTGATTTTTCTATCATGTTTCTATTCAAATTAACTTTTCTGATATTTTATTTGGAGGATTGCTATGAAAGAGACGAAAGTGTAGTTCTACAATAAGATAATTGGATCCTCCTAGACGAGGAAAAGGGAAGGAATCTTAGGACCAATCCTTAGAAACTTCTCACTCATCTCATGATTCACATGGGGGGAGGGGGCTATTTTACGACACCGACACTCGAACATAAACGCGCCTTAATTAGCTTGTTAATCCTCTTAGCGGTTTGAACGTCTTTTTCCGCACGTCTAGAGATGCTTCGAAAACGCACTACACGTCTTTTTCTGACTTCAAGAGAGTGCTTCAAAAGCGGGTAGGCCGTGTTTTTCTGAAATCTTTTCCCCTCTTTTATATGGTTTAACACCATGAAAGATAATTAGGGAGGGTTGGGACGACACAATGGTCACTGAGAGGAAGTTTTTTTGCTCTCGGGGAACCCTGCGTTTTGACCCTGAAGCAATCGTAAAAAAGTTGGGAAGAATTTCTTTAGACCCCTTAGTGAACGAACTATAAGTTAGTGTTTGTAATTTAGCTTCATTTGAGATATTATTGCGTTTGAATTAAATAAATTCTTTTTGTACTTTTAGCAATTTAACTTTTTTTTTTCAAGTTTTAAAAAATGTTCCAACGTAGAAATAAAATATTATATAACTCACTTTTGATTTTATATTAATTTGAAGTTTTAATAAGTTGGGACTGTAATCTGCTATTTTATATAGTTGGACAAATAACTTTTTAAGTATATTCTCTTTGCTTGATTAACTTGTATTATTTTCTTCATCTTAAAATGATGAAACGGAAAATTAAGTTTTTAAACTACATAAATCTCTATATAATATCTAGAACTATATTTAATTGCTTCATTTTTCTTCTCTTAACCCATGTTTTCAGTTTTTAAACCATGATTATTTCATTATAAGGTGTCAAAAAAGTTAATAAGAAACCGAACGCTTCAAAATTTAAAACCTTTTAAACTTTCCAACTACTAAAAATGAATAATTTCTAAACTTTTGCATCAAATTATTTGTAAAAAATTCTTAAGCTTTCATAAAAATAATAATGGAAAAACTAATTCAGATCCATTATTTTTTTATAAATTTTAAAGCCAGATGTTCAGGGCGCGTATTGTTACAATACACCAAATTATATTTGAATTAAAAAAAAAATGCTTGAGTTTCAGTTTACTTCAGAGAAAACATGAATGAGGGGTTTTTTATACCAATTCATTTTTTTAACCTTGAATATTTGAATAAATAGTAATTAAAAATATTCGGATGCATTTACAGTTGACATTTACGCATATAAATAAATATAAAGATCAATTTTAAATTTTTTAAAAACATATTTGTTCATGCAAAATTTCTAAATATTTATTTTTTAAAGCTAACTGAAGAACAAGTAATTAAAATCTGGATATCTATTATAATTAACATTCAGAAAATATCCAGATTTTCATACAAAACTAGGAATTTTATATTAGAAATTGTATTTGAAATTTCAGAAAAAATATTTATGTATCGTGCACATACTCAGTTAAAAATTATTTACCATAAGTACTAACAATTCTTCGAATAAAATATTAAATTAAAATTTTAACATAAGAATCTTAAGCATTTTAATGCATTTCGGTTAAAACTGTATGTTAAGAGCAAAAATTATGCTGAAATATTTGATGAATATACAATAAATTTTTAAGTAGAAGCAATACTGAGAAGCTAAAACACAGGAATGAAAATTATAATAATTACAAATACAAAAATAAGTCTTGCAGTTTCTTCATACATTTTTATTAACACGAATTGGGGAATTGATTTCCAATATACTTTGTTGTGTTTCACAATATTTAAGGTAACAAACCATAGTCCTTCAGATATATTTGTTCTACTTTTCGTAAGCTGTGCTCCTATTAAAACTTGTGCTTCCGAAATACACCTTTTGTAATCTTAAGAAATTATATAAACTATAACGGTTAATTTTAATTTATGCAAATTATTAAATGTTCCTATTTAGCCACTTCCGTCCAAACAGTTTACATGAAAAAATATTCGGATTCACCCATTCATTAGGAAATTGTATGATTCCAGTAATAAGTTTTATTTTTTACCGAATAGGATTGCGTCACTTCGGGGATACCTCTAACAGAAACGTTTATATGCTATCAATTGCAAATTAAACATTTTCCCTTCAATTGTGTTTATTTCAGAAAGATTTTTGATTTATATTTTATTCATGCAATACAAGATTTAAATAAATTACTTTTTTCTTGTCAAACGTATTTGCTTAATAATATATAAATTTGCGTATTATATTAAAATTTTGAACTACCCAAAATTATATGTTTTTGTTCCTCTAAAAACTCTCAGTATTTTAGAAATGGTCTTACAATTCGTGTACGGTTTATATTTTCTAAAATGAAAAATATATTTTTATAACTGAATTTTGTGCCTCGTTTATAAAAATAAAATATTGCTTTGGGCTATAGCTTATAAATGTACTTAAATAAGTGGAGGAACAGTATTTTCACATAATATGAATATTTTGACTGGAGTAAGTCGGATATTTATATTTCAGTTTCTTACAATTGAATAAAAGTTGTAAGAGCAATTTTTGAAGAGGATATTGAGTATAAACTCCTTGGCTATTTAAAAGTAAAATGTTTTATTTTGATACCCACAGCTCACATTCTAAAATAAGACTCATTTACAATCATATGATCAGCTTTGGTGATATTTAAATTTTCAAAAATACTCTACATGTACGAAAACATTCCTTCAAAACATACATCACATCTCATTCTCTGTCTTTTCCACAGCAGGCATTATTTTTTATACTCAAAAAATTAAATACGCATTTCTGAATTTTATTTTTTAAAAAAAAATTAATATGAATACACTGCGGAATTGTCGGTTAGCTTCACTGAGCAAAATTGTTTTAAGTGTACTGTTTGAAAGACAAAATTAATTGGGAGAAGTTTTTCTCTCATTAGAATTTGTAATGATTGAATGTGTGAAAGTTGTATTTATCGGTGAATTTTCCGTTTAACACTAAAGAAACAGAAAAATAAAAATTAAATTTAATAGAAAATGGTTAGAAATACTTTTACATTTGAAGAAAAATATATTCCCAATAAAATAAAAATAAAAAATTTGACTAAATTTGCTTTTTGCTCCGTCACAAATGCCTATGTAAAGAAGGTATTTTTGCTTAGTACAAGTTGTTTGACTATGAAATAAAATTTAGATTTTTTCCGAAAAATTAATTTAACATAAAAACATCATTTATAGGATTAAAATATATATAAATTAAAAGTATTGAAATCCCTCTTTATGTTACTTTAAATTTAAAATATAATTGAATAGAGGAAGATTGATTTCATTTCATAAACATAATCGTCGTATGTAACAATACTTTATATATTCTCTTATTGTTTAAAAAGAGAGAGAGAGATGGTCACTTTTACTCTTTTTTACATAGTTACTTTTTAAAAAAACATTACGATGTATTTGTGTTTTCTTAGTCTCATATTCTACAATAAGTACAAGGTACTTTTACCTGGCTCAAATCGTTAGTCCAAAATAGTTTATTTTTCTTAAATTAATTTTTAAAAATTTTGTTTTGTTTAAAATAAACAAGTATTTTTCAACTTTTGTAACAAGTTTCTTTCTTTCGAGTTTTTATTTTTTTTTAACTCTTCACTTTTATTGTGACCTAACCGATCAAACAACCACCTGGACCCGCTTTTTCCACCCAAAATTCGCACAAGGCAACGAACGTCACAGCTGTGAACGAGTTTTATCCCGGTTTTAAAGCAACAAAGAGGCCGAACTGAGTAATAAAAGCTTCCCCTGTAGACCTCCCGCGTTCTTTAAAGTGGAAAGGAATTAAATGTGTTGCACTTTCCAAGGAATTCTCAAAAAAGAAGTAAACGCTTTCGGAATGATTTTTCAGGACAAGGACGAACACTCAGAGGTTAAAAAACGTGGGAACCATTCTTCTCATTTCTTTTCCCCTGATTTATTCTTTTTAGCTAGATATTTTAACTCTATATCTTGATTAGAACGAATATTTTAATTATATTACAACGCAAAATATTTTTAATGTAAACGGATTAATAATTTTTTTTTGAATTTTTGTAAGTATTAATAACATAAAAATAGACATTTTAATCAATACTGAAAAATAATTGCTATTATGCATCTCTCTATGCTGTACATCAAATATTATCATTATTACACTTTTATTAAGTTTTTCCACGCAATTCATTTGTGAGAAATTTAATGAAAATATTATTGTATGAAAAATATACATCTAAAAGAAATTATATCGAAGTCATGCTTCTATTAGAAGTCTATTTTTATAACTATTCGACGTGTGGGAAAAACTTCATGTAAGATTATAGCGAGATAAAAGGTCAAAAGCAAAATGACTCAGAAGTAGTACATATATATATTTTACATTTAAAAAATATGAATTTTTTCGTTTACTTTTTTGCTGGTTCTTTTTTAAGTTGCTTTCTTAAAAAATGAATGTTTTAAATCATTAATTAAACTCATTGTTTTAAAAATTTTATTTCCCCTTCCCCCCCAAAAAATATAAATTTTTTTAAA